>VWYO01027648.1:114402-144369 GCA_013400275.1 Rhadina sibilatrix
AAATACCCTGAAACCAGGAGAATGTCATGGGAACGCTCCTGAGGCCCCTCAGCTTGGAGGTGGTAGGAGGCTTGCAATAACACATTCACTCATTTAAAAGATTGTTTTGGAGGTAAACCCACTTCCTATGTAGATGTCTACACTGAGGCAAAACGAGTGGATAAGTGTCTATTTCACTGGGGGTTTTTTTACATTAGAAAGCATATTTTTAGTGAGAAAAACTTCGTCTATCTATGAGGCATTCCTTTAGGAAAGCTGATGTAAACATACTTAGCTGTTAAAGATTTAATGAGATCCCACCAGTATGTGCTGTGCATTTATCTAATGAGATCACACAGGTTCTCCTCTCAGCACCTCCTCCTCTATGAATTCGGGCACCTTCCCTGCTCCAGTTGGGCCCCCAGATTAATATTGCCTTGACATAATTGTTCATTCAACACCACTGCTAATTTGTCAGTGGAGCTATCCCAGGGTCTTGCTCCAAGAGATATGAAAACAATAACCTTGTGACCAAGAGACAGGCCTAATGTTTTCACTGCTAAACTGTTGAAAGGGTGTTTTATGTGAAGGAGAAGGGAATGAGTCATCAAGCAAGGGGTACAGGGCTAGTACTTCTGAAAAGAAGGAAAACGAGCATAAAAACAGCCAAGTTATCCTTCCCCAATACAAATCAGAGAATTGATAGACAAGGAAAAAAGGCAAATATACACAAAGTGAACCAAGGAATGCATCAATCTGCAAATCAAATGAATTCTGGGCATGGTTATTAAAAGTCTGTGCATTCACAACCACACTTGTGCATGCTTCTTCTCGCACAGACACACCACTAAAGCACCAGTGTGCAGCTCCCAAATAATTGCCTTCTAATAACAAAACTGTGCCCCATTCCAGTAATGACAACTGCAGCACAATGAAAACCAACTGCCAGTAACAAACAAAAATCATATTTCAAAGCAGCACTGTAGATTAGCCTGTGGCTTTCACTAAACTGTGTCTCTCTGATTCCTGCTGGGTGACACAATGGGCTGGCTTAACGCAGCCTGGCCTCTGAACTCAGCCTTACAAGCCTTGGATCCTTGAAACAGCACCCTCACTGTCTATCTGATTTTCAAAGCTACACATATTCTGCACAATATTCTCTAATTTCTCTGCCCCATTTGTCTGTGGCACATCTGTATGCCCCATCTCCCTGATTTTTAAAGAAGTCTTCAGAGTCTTTTGTGTGTGTATTCCTTTCAACATCTGCAAAAGAAATCATTTCTCTTAGAAACAGTGTAAGGGTCGGGGAATACACACAATAGCTGGAAATACTGTTTAAGGCCCAGAGGGGAGAACTTTTTTTCTCCCATGAAAATGTGCTTTTGCAATGCAAGGCTGTATTCAAACTCAACCCCCTTCTCTCCTATCCATCCCCCCCCCCAAGAAAAAAAAAATCACAAGGTGGAACAGGCTCATCTGAAGCAAAATATACTTGAGAGAACAGATGTGGCAAAACAAAACCCATAGTTTTCCATGAAGAGCTGCCAAAAATAACATTGGCTGTGCAGGCATGTGATCTTCAGAGGGGTTTGCTACTTGAATGAGTCAGAATGGTGATTCCATTTTTACCTCTTCAGTGAACAGGAAACACATTCTCCTTGAGCACCAAATTCTCCTGCAGTGGCCCACTTACTCTGGGTTATCTCAGTCAGCTTTGCAGGTGCTGAGACAAAATGGAAAGAGTGTAATGGTTTCCTCTAGTTTGAGAAGCTGAGCTTAATTGAGGCAAAGTCCAAAAGGCCATCTAGCAGTGTATGTAAAAACAGATACCTGTGTACACATATCTGAAATGAGGAGCTGTAAGAGCAAGGGGGAAGTAATTTAAAATATTCATTTCCATGAAGAAAGATTTGGGCTGTGCCCAGACAATGGACTTCATTCTAGGTTACAAAGCTTGTAAACTTTAAGCAAAAAAAAGTCTATGAGGTGGCTGATGCCACCAATCCAGCATGTGTCCTTCAGCTCCTTGTTCTTGAAAGAAAATGCTTTGGTTTAATCTTTTGCAGAGAAATGGAGTGGCAATGGCCTCAAAAATCTTCATGTTTTGGTATCCAACTCTCAGAGGTTAGGACACTCAGAATCAGCATCTGTGTTCTAGTTGCTCAAGTTTTATTGTGAGGAAGCAAATGGAATTTTAATTTCCGTGTCACAGGAGGAGCTTGCAGAACTTCGAGTATGGAGTATCAATTGTCCAATAAAAGCAGAAAAATGTTGAGGTGGAGTTGATAAGAAGGATAAACAGAAGTCTTTGCAGTTTCCTTTTCTTTAAGAACTGCATTTAAATTAAAAAAAAAAAATAAAAGAAGAAACCATGAAAAATTGTTACTCTCTCAAATGCCTTCCATATCTCTAGGAAGAATCATTTCAGTTTTCAATAAATGAACATATGACAGCCCAGTTCCTTGAGGGAAGCACAATGATTTTATTTGCCTTTTCTACAAGAATCACCATGATCCTTTTTGTGTCCTCCCATTCAAGTATTTCCATGTTTCTTGTGAAACATTTGGGAGATAGTTTCTGTATTCTTGACAAATGTTGCTCACATTGTCCAGTACAATCCCAAAAGATAGAGAAGAGTCCAGTTGTAGAGCTGGTTGTAGGCCTGGTGGGCATTTCACCAAGAGCAAAGATAAAGCAGGAGTTGGGAAATATTGGTCAATTGGGTCCTGGGAAATCTACCTTTCATGAAAAAAAAAAATGAATTAGTATTGAAATATCTTGGACACAAATACTGAAAATAGCAAAAGCAATGGATCATAGACCAACTCCAGACAAACACAGTCTCTCATCAGACATCTGAAGTCATGTTGTTTCTGTTGGAGATTTCAACAACTTGAATTGAAGTCCATTGCCAAGACTTTCAAAAACAACTGATGGGGAAAGGAGCTCAGAGGCTTGAGCAGAGCCTGATTTTCACTGAGTTTGGAGATTCAGCAGTTTCTAAAAATCAAGCCAAGAGCTTTCCAAATTGAGAAAACACATCTGACAATTAATGGCTGGAAAATGTGGTCAGCACAGAGCTGTAGGTGCTCACGTCTTCAGAAAATCAGTCCAAGGTTCCCTCAAGTTAGAAACCTGACGTTTCCAGAATGAGAAGCCTCTTTGGAAAATATTAGCCTCCAACTCTGTTTTAGCTTTTCTAGGTATTCACATGGGAAGAAAAATATTCTCTAATGTCTAAATATGATTATTATGTAGTGGCTCATTGACCTGAGAAAGTGCCACAACATGTGGGAAATACTAGAGGAGTTCATTGGTGGAAAGGCAGTGGCAAATCTGTCTGCCACTGGCTCTCTATTTTAAAGGAGCCTCTGATACAAGAAATAGCAGTTGTCCTGTGACATTGTCCACTTTGCATCTCCTTATTGCAAGATTTCTGGGTTGGTGTTACTCTTTAGTCATTTAAATACCAACCTGACCCTTCCACACTCACAGGAAATAAAGAAATCCGAAAGGATTTCCAAACTGGTTAGTCCTTCTTGTGCACACAGTTCTGTGGGGCTTGTTTTCTCCTAATTTTCCAGGGTTTTTAGATTTATGAACTGACTTCAAGCAAAAAAAAAAAACCAACCACCAAAAAAACACATTTGTGTTCAAATCTAAGCGATAGGTGTCTTCACTGAAAGATTTCATATCTAAACAGCATAAAAGAAACTTCCTTTCTCTTCGATAAAACACTTGGCAATGAAGCCTGTGCTTGCTGACCAATTCATTTGTCAGGAAACACCAATACTTTCATACTCCCCATGGTCTCGTTTATAAGTTTTGGTGCACCTCCCAGTTCCATCCAGCATTGCTCAGACTGTGTCACTGTGTCGAAGCAAAGAACGTCTGGACATTTTGGTAGACTTTAATTTCCAAGAAAACAGAAGGAGCCAAGACCAAAGACCCATCTTAACTGGGAAAATAGACCAGTTTTTGGGGCTTCTTTCTTGGAAAATCTGTGGCCCAGCACCTTCCTCTTCATCAAGATCAGTGGGGAGCTGCTTACAGGAGAAAACATAATCAGAACACCTGTATAGACACATTTTGATAAAAGGATCATTCATCATCTCTCCAGTTTCCTCCTCTTTGGTTTAAATTTAAAACAGACCAGAAAGTTGCTCTGTCACCTAGTTTTTTTCAAGCACAAAGGGTGTTGTAATTAATTCCTGCACATTACAAGACCGCAGAGATATTTTTGTACAACATCAAAATTATTACGTAATGTTCTGACACATAATGACTGATTCTTTACTGCTGCCTAAGTACATCACTGTGCACTTGGGTGGCATCAGCTGATTGTTGATACACTCAATCTCTTCATTACTTTTTTTGGGTTTCTTTTGATTATTATTTCTTTTAAGGTGAATCTCTTTGGCTTATGCCAAAGGGCTTGGGTCCTCCTCTCAATTTTAGAGGCAATGTAGCTTTTATAGATTCTCCCCTGTAAAAGAGAAACCTAATAAAAAAATCATATTTATTAAATTTTATGGCCCCAAATGTTGGCAACTTCAAGGCTGTATTTTACCACAAAAAAAAAAAAAAAAAGAATTGAGATATGACCAGAAGAAGACTCCCAAAGGACTGCTTTCATGACAGAGGGTTAGTAAGACCCCTTTTCCCAGCTCTGGCGCAAGACCCTGCCACCAGTCAAAAGTTTGACTGAGTTTTATTAAGCAGTAATTGTTGCTCTCTGCTGATCTTTGAAAGCTCTGATTTCCCCGCCCTGTGTATTTCTGTGTGTTACATTCACAGAAAACCCTACTGGCACTTCTTCCAGGAAGTTTCACCATGAGGTCAGCATGTCTGCAGCCATCTCTGTCACGTACCCAAACACACCATTTTGGCCCTCTCAGGGTGTTGAAGGACTGTGCTCTACCCTCTTCCCCCATCTGCACGCTCCGTTGCAGCCCACACGGCAGCTGGGTGGGAGATGAAGCCCTGGGAAGCCAGAAGGAACTGCATTCCTGGAAAATGATGAAACCAAGGATTCATTTCTCATTCCCACCGCTCTCATTAGCAGATAGCAGCCACTTTTATCGCTCTGAATATATTACTCAGGAGGCTCTTACCACACCAGGGCTTCACAGGGCTGGATGCTGTGCAAACGCTCGCTGTGTGCGTTCCTCCCATGCAAAGGACTGGAAAATCATTACAGCCCTGCCACAAGCACCTCCCCTTTCCTAAGGCACCCTCTCCACTCCCTGTGTCTATCTCCTGCTCATCATGCCATGGATCTCAGTGGCTGGTGGAAATTCAATAAACACGGGCCTGATGCATGGTGATAAGAGAGACTCACAAAACAAAACAAGCACAAAGAAGAAAAACTCTCTTCCTCTCTAACCCCCCTCAGCAGTACTCAAAGGAAGTCTCACACACTTGATGATGCAATTGCTGTTCAAGCCCCAACAAGCAATTTTTCTGCCCCACTGTGAAGTGAAAAGACCCCAGCACCTTTTGCTCCATAAATTCAACTAGCGTGAGTCAGAAAATCGAGAGATGCATTATGGCTAATAAAAACAAGAACAACATTAAATGTTTTAATCTTTTCCTTCAGAGGCCAAAGTGACAATAGGAACTCAATGGTAGGGCTGGAAAATTGAGGGGAGGATTTTCTTTTTACTGGAAAGATGAAGCTCTTTTGTAGTTAATTAATTGTATCTCTGGGAAACAGGGTTAAACCCAATCTGCAGGTAAATGCAAGGCACATCCTCAAGCTGAGAGGGCCATGACGTGAAGGTTTCCACATAAAGAAAATCCCCTTTCTTCTCAGCAAATTCGCCTTTTTTGAACCCCAGAAAATCTGGTTTGCACAATGCGCCCTGATAAAGAACAGCCACTTATTGCAGCTGCCCTTCCACATCCCTTTTCCAGGAGGAGACAGAGCCAGACATGTTCTGGGAGGAACAGGCTGCTCATCTGTCTCTGACACCTCCCTGCAATGTGGTGCTCGGAGAAGCACCTGCGCCGCAGGGCATGGCTGCTTTCCCCGGTTCAGGCAGCACATTCTAGGAACACCCCACCCACGGGCTCAGCCTCTTCCAGCACCCACTGGTGCCACCCAGGTAATTGCCAGCCCTGAGAGAGGCTGTGCCTGAGCCGCCACTCGGGCTCCCTGCGTGGTCTACGTGGCAGGGTGATGCCTGTCCAATGGCTTATCCGTGCTGGGAAAGGAGCTCCTGGTGTGATTTGTCAGTGTCTCCTCTTCAAAAGCGTGTGTTTTAACTGTATTTCCAGAGGGGAAGGACAAGAGTGTAGGAGCTGAGGAGGCCAAGGTTTGGCTTGTCATTCTGAGAAAGTCTTCTTGGGTGACCGTGATGCGACACAGTATCTCTGTACCCCAATCTCCTACCCCTGAAATGAGAATAGGAGCTGCCTTGACTGAGAGGTGGGCTGGAAGGACACCGAGGAACAGCTATGAAGTGTTAGAATACCACAGCTGGGAAGGAAGAGAAGCACAGAGACACATTTGATAAGAGATTTATGTTTCCTTTACAAGGCATCCTTTGTGCCCTTCTTTCTCTACTGACCCCAAGATTAAAAACTTAGTGGGTGCACAGAAGGAACCAGATTCTTTCCGAAAATTACTAAGCTGGCATAAAAATCCTTTAATAGTCTGTCTCGGGGTAGCATTGTGTCTCCTGATGGACAGGGCGAAAAAGCAAGTGGAACAAGTTTGGGTGACACCAAGCTGTGATGTGAGTGATAGTGGTGTGTGTGATGGTGTCATCAAACACAGCTCTGCTGCCAGCAGCTCCACCTGGGCTAGCTGTACTATGAGAGGCTGTCCTGGTTTAGGGGAAACTTGGGAGGAAAAACCTCCAAAGGGGTTCCTCTGGAAAGCAAACCCAAACAGCTCCTCCCCACAGCCGGTCCAGGAAAAAGAACTTCCTCAGAGAAACGTTTTAAAAAAACAATTTATTTAACAAACAAGATGTCCACAAGCACAAAGAATGAATAATAAGAAACAATAAAACTGAAGAGAGATGGCAAACTGAGGCAGGCCCTGCCCTGGGTGCAGCTCAGCTCCCTCATCTCTCACCAGCCCCACTCCCTCCGCAGCTCCAGGCCCCGCAGGTGCTGCCCTCACTGCTGCTCTGGGTTTGTCACTCCAGAGCAGATTGAAACAGCCCCAAGGAAAAGGAAAAACCAGTCCAGGGCACTTCTCTGCCTCAGCCAGCTCAAAGTGACTGAGAGCACAGGAGATCTCTGTCCCACCCTGTCCGTGCCTCAGAGCAAGGCTGCAGCCAGGCCGTGTGGCAGTCAGGCACTTTTCTCAAAACAAACTGCACAAGCTGCTGCTTCTTCCCCTTCTCTCCCAGAACCATTTTAAAGGTACAGAACTGAATATACAGCACAACCAGAGCAGAAAATTGGGGATACAAGCCTCATAAAGTCACCCTAGGACACTGGCAAACAGAACAAATTCATTCAAGGCACCTACAGCCCAGGAGATGCAACTTCTGCCTCTCCTGGGTCATAGACTGATCAGAATGTGTGTCTTTTTTTCCAGAGATACGTTGGAAAGGTCTCGATTTCATGCTGCCAAGAAACAATAGCAAAAATAGTAATGAAATGTAACGCATGGAGTTTTGCCAGTCTAGGTTTTAGAGGTTTGGGGAAGAATTTGAGCTCTCACAGGGAGGCCAGAAGGCAAAGATCAGCTGTAAGTGATAGAATCAGATGTTACACATACAAACCAGAATCCTCTGAGAAACAGAAACATCCCGTTCTCCGCACAGCTCTGCCATGATGCATCCTGACAGAGCCCAGAAGCATCCCCAGCACAAGGCAGAGCTCAGCAGAAGCCCACTTGAGCAGGAGCACAGGATAATTTTTCCTTGACTCCAGCTGGAGCTGCACGCACTCGCAGCCCGATCAATCTGTCCCTGGGTAACGCGGGGCCGTGTGTGCCTCCCTGGTTCCCTCACACACACCTACACAAACACAGACACGGGCTTGTGACTCACTGCCTTCCCAGCAGCCGGGGCTCCTCTGCTAGTTCAAACATGCTGAGAGGCTCTCTCAGCCCTGTGGATTAACCCCTGTCTCCTTTCCACACCATCACCTATGGCTCAGCAGCGTGGAGCAGCCCGATCTGGGCCTGATGGGCACTCTTGGTGCTGATGCATGGAGACAGACAGATTTTTTTTTTTTTCATGAGCTCACTTGACCCTTCAGGGTAAGAAGTGGAAATGCTTGTTGTGTAGTAAATTGAGCAAACATGACGTGGATGGTAAAAGAGAGAGACAAGGGGAGAAGACACAAATAACTGTGAGGGTTCAACTTGTTCACATGTAGAAGGAGAAGGCTGGGATGGCTTCACTGAAGGGAAAGGGTCTCTCTCGAAGCACCCAGAGCAGAGCTTCTACCTGCAAAGTCAACCCAGATAGTCTAGATAGTCTAAAATAAAATATCCTCTAATCCATTTGGTTTGCACCATTCAGCTGTTCAAAAAACCCCAGGATTTTGCCCATGTGGATAGCACTTGAGAATGCTTTCATGATTTTGGGGTTTTTGTCTTCAAAGTTCAAAGAATGGTGAACCTGCCTTTGTTGTTGCTTTCCAGGTGAATATAGTTGCAAGATCCCCAAAATCCCATTTTCCCGGTCCAAGAGAACCCTTAAAATATGTTTGCAGTGCTTGCCAGGGCACAAAAATGGCACAGGGCTGCTATTATTGCACCAAAACAATAGCATATCTCTGGAATGAATGGCAGATACTAGAACTTCCAAAATCCTTTGAGATGCAATATCCTCAGACTCAATATCCTGTTTCACAAATGGGATGTTAGGTTATGCTACTTCATTCTACTCTGATCCTTGCAGCTGCATGTAATGCTGAGGTCTCTGCTCATGAATTCACATTTCAAAGTATCCTGCAGAGCCCTTCAGTTTGCAGAAAAGGGGTCTGGACACATTTGGGATAGAACCTTCTCTTTTCCCTCAGGCCTACAGAGCACGTAGAACTTTGTCCTGAGACATTAAGTTTCCAAAATGGGTGTTATTTCATCTCAGTGCCTCACCAAGGAGCAGTGGGTTGGACTGATTTGAAGCTGCTGTATTCAAATCTCCCATTACCACACAGCTGCTCCACCTCCAGCTGGTCCTGTTTAATAACTGGTTTGGCACAAAGGTGTGAAGGTGCCCTCTCAGCCTGCCACTGCTCTGTGGCACCCCAGACATCAGGACATGAGCAGCCCAGAGTTTTATTATTAACTCTGGTGGTTTGACAGGGGAGAGAAGCTGCTGCCTTGGAAGTGTCTCAGTGCCAGTGGTTTGAGTTTAATGTTTCTGTGACCATCTCGCCTCAACACAGAGGGGAGACCTGCGATTGCCCAGGGTTTAAGGGTGAGGATGGGAAAGCTCCAGGAGGATGGGAAAGCTCCATTCCAGTGCTGAGCTTTCCTTCTCCACGTCCCACTCGTGCTGGCATTTTCCCCTCAGCAGCAGACCTTCCCTCTCCTGCAGAGCACTGGGTGTTTCCCCTCGGGGAGATGCACTCAGCAGATAGAGGCTGCAATCCCACGTTGTGCAACACCAGCAGGGAGCTGCTACAGGCGGCTCCATCAAAGCATTTCTGTCCTCACCTGGAGCTTCCCTCCATCACTGTCCCTGCAGCCACAGAGCATCCCTGCCCCATGGCCCCAGCAGCTTCAGCTGAGGCTCAGTTCAGCTAATCCATGACTGTTGCGAGATAATCCGTTCTACCTGGAACCTTCAGCCTGTTTTAAAGGAAATTGTTTGTTCAGGCACGTAGGCATAGCTTCTGTTGGGATTTATTTGCACTCTGGTTTATGACAGTTTCCCTGAAGAAACAGATTTTGTTAGGAAAGGCACTTTTGGGGAGTTCCTGATGGTGTGCTTGCATCTACCTTGGGCTGTTGGGGTATAAAAACACCTCTGAAGAGCTACACTTCTAACCACTCTGGCTGTATTATCAACAGACTGTGGCCAAAATCTGGCCCAAAGGGAATGTACCAGGCTTGCCAAGGTTTAAACATATTTGTGAACTCGAGTCTGAAAAAAGGAGAGAAAGTAGTGATTTAATCCACCAGCATCATATCAGTCAGACAGATGAAAGGCCTGCAAAGAGCAGCACAAAGTAATCTGGCTATTTCATTCCCACTGAGCACCAATTTCCAACAGCCAGAGACAAAAGACATGAAAAAATATCCTAATGTAAACTGGCACGGGGGCCAGAGCACAAGCAGTTAACGTTAATTATGTATTACCCAAGCACTATAGATAGCACCAAACAGGAAGGGGAGAAACTCATAAAGCTATTAATAATGAACATAAAATTTGTAAATGCACTATGAGGAATAATTTGCATAGCAATATAAACATGATCTCTAATGCTGAAGAGCTGGAAACAGCACTCCGGTTTAAAAAAAAAAATCATTATTTTATATGTTTTAAAGCTACAGTTCTATTTATTTATTTATAAGCATGTACTATGGTGTCTCTAATTTTCAGATTCCTGACTGTGTGGAACCCAGCCACTTGGCTGCTGCAGACATTCCTGTTTGCTGGACACACACAACAACAAACCTGGAGCCTTTGCTTTGCAGTGGCCTTGGATGGACAGTGGTTACTGGGGATACCTGTGTGTGTCTGAAGACAGAGGTCAGGAATGCCTGGTAATTTACTCTGTCCTCGTGTTTTAATTTGCCTTATGAGAAGTCATTGCATTGGATTTTGCCTTATCAAAGCAGCCAGACCTCTGTCAGGGTCAGCCCTCAGCTTCTCTACTGAAATAAGGAAATGCTAGCAGTGACTTTCACCTTTCCCATCCTTGAAGGGTTCACCTGTTTAGCTCCAATGCCATACCATCCTGTACCTTGCTGGAATTTCCCTAATCATCACCATTTTGGTGGGAATAACAATTCATTCCCAGTATGGGGATCCCAGTTGGTGCACTGTTTCAGGGCCCCAGGATGTTGGCAGTGTCCTGACCTGGCTGGGATGGAGGCCTGGGCCATGAGCAAGGCACAGGTTCCCCCATCAGCCTCATGATTAACCTCAGGCTGTTACATTTTATCATGGGAAAAAGGTGCCAATTCGCTTCTGTTTTAACCAGAACCATTCCAAAATATTCAGAATCGGTTTAAACACGTGGAAACAAATGCCATTTCTTTGGTATAATCTGCAGGGTTTGCCAGGCTTCTCTGGAGCTGCTTAGGCTAACTCAGGGGACTGCAGTGCAAACCTAGGAGCTGGGTCAGGCTTAGGAAACACCAGGGTTAATTCATGTCTGGAGATTTCAGTGCAGAATCCTCCTCCTTGGCAGCCTGCACCTCAGGGTGTGATAGAGATTTCCCTCTAACACAGGAGGAGAAAGCAGGGCATGGCTCAGCACCAAGGCTGGGATGGGATCATCTCTCCCCTTGCCTGACTGTGGTGCAGAGCAGCCTGGCTCTGCTCCTGCCCCTCACCAGGGAGCACAGCTCTGCCCACTCCCCTCAGCTGGGGAAGTTTTCCGAGGGCAGTGCTGAGCTCTTCACAGCTGGAGGCTGCTTTTTGCATACATCACAGACACCTCTTGGTGGGTTGTGATTTGATTTTCCACAGAGGCCTCCTGGGAATGTGTCTCAGGAGCAGGGTGTGGGGGAGGATGGGGAAGGATGTGGTCGCATGCTTGATCAGAAAAGCAATAATGAAAAGTGGATGGAGAAGGGGAGAGAGCAGTGGGAGTTTTCTCATCAATCCTGGGTCCTGTTGGGCCAGCAGCCCCTCTGGTATGTTTAGGGATGCTGTGTGCCTTAACAGCCTCCATTTACTAATGCAGTAATGACCTGCTGGAGGAGGATTTGGCTGCTGTGCTAATTGCATTCCTCTGCTGCACAATAACTTAACACGTTATTAAGATTCCACAGAAGAGGGTCAGGGAATTCATCTCTTTCCAGTGCTCCCCTGACCCCAGCACCATCTCACACACACACACTCCTCTCCTCTTTCCCCAAATCCAAATGGGTGCTTTCAAAAGCTGGAAAGGGAATACTCCATCATTTGTAAATGCTGGTATAGTCACTTTCATTTTTTTTTCCCTTCGTATCCAACACTTTACACCCAATTATGAATAGCTGCAATCTCCAGCTCTCCTGCTTTACACTGTTCTTGCAGAGCAAAAAAGGCTCAGAGATGCTTACTCCAGAAGCAAAAAGCTCAGAGAAACTTACTCCATGGAGTAAGATCTCACAACTTCAGGAGTGAAGGTCCAAGATATGTTGAAGATAAGACCACCCTTATCACAGCTCAGGTTTTTTCACAAGCTCACCCATCTCTGGGAGGAGGACAAAGCACAGTAGAGAGATTGGTTTTATTCTTGGGAGGTTTGGTTTAGTTTATGGGTGGCTAAATGCACAATCTGACCCAATACTTTCCTTCCACTGGATGAAAGGCTGGGGCATTGCCCTGACTCACCAGTGAGGCAGAGCCCTTCTCCTCCCAGTGCCTGCCCTCAGCCCTGCCCACCCCGGCCTTTCTGCTCTGCCCATCCCAGGCTGCACATCCTCACCCCTCTCATCCACCCACAGCAGCTTCCCTGCAATATATCTCAGCATTCTACAGTTTCTTTAATCAGAATTCTCCTTGAGAGCCTCCCCTGTGCCACCCCGTGCCCAGGATGTAATGATGGTATCAGGTTGTGCTAGGTCTAGTTCTTACCCTGCCACTTTAGGACCACTGGATTTAAAAGGGGGAGAGATTGTTTATTTTGTTGACCCTTGACAGAATAACACATGCATTCAGACCACTAAATAAATTAATGAGTAATCAGCATAAATAATAATTATAAATGAAGGTGTGTGCAAGGGTAAAACTCTCTCAATAGAAGCTTTCCTCTGACTCTGGTTTGTACCACTATTTGGTTTATAATCTAGTATCTTCTGCTTTTTCTTTATTTTTATATATCCTCACCCATCTATGTAAAAGAGCAAATAAGAGGCAGCAGTTTCAGATTATTTCTCTTGCTGACATGCCTCAAAGCTTCAGCATTCATCCCTCACCTGGAATGAATCAAAGAATCAGGAAATCACAGAACGGTTTGGGTTGGAAGGGACCTTAAGGATCATTTTGTTCCACACCTTCCCCTCCCCCAGGTTACTCCAAGCCCCATTCCACCTGGCCTTGGGCATTTCTAGGGATGGGGGCATCCACAGCTTCTCTGGGTAACCTGTGCCACGGCCTCACCCTCAAAGAGAAGAATTTATTCCTCATATATAATCAAAAACTACTCCCTTTCCACGTAAGGCCATTCTCCCCTGTCCTGTCACTTCATGTCCTTGTAAAAGGTTTTTCTCCATCTTTCTGGTACGCTCCCATCAGGCACAGGAAGGCTGAAATGAGGTCAGGTAGCTCAGAATCAAGCACAGTGAGCTGACCTGAAAGCCAGGAGCACCCACAGGACCATCCTCAAAAGTCCTTCCCCTCACAGCTGGCTGCAGGGAGGTTGGGAGCCTGCACCTGTGCAGGTGCACTGATCCCAGCTCATCCCAGCTCACTGTCACCCTCCCCTCCCTGCAAGGTCACAGCAGGGACAGTGCCTGGTCATCCCATGGGCTGGATCCAGCCTGGATCCTTTCCTCCCAGGAAAGGCAGCTTCTGCAGAATAGAAGAGGCTGTGAGGTCATCAAACTGAAGTTCAATTCTTTTATTTTTTTTTAATTAAAAATTCTCCATGAGTGTTGGGGTTCTCTGCTGCAAGGAATGGTCTGGTTTGAATGCTGCCAGTCCCACTGTGATCACAGGATCATACATTTGTTTAGGTTGGAAAAGCCCTCCAAGATCATTGAGTCCAACCCTTAATCCAGCACTGCCAGGGCCACCACTAAACCATGTCCCCAAGTGCCACATCCACACATCCTTTAATTCCCTCCAGGGATGGTGACTCCACCACTGCCCTGGAGCAGCCTGTGCCAAGGCTGGACAACCCTTTCAGTGAAGAAATAATTTCCTGATACCAAACCTAAACCTGTCCTGGTGCCACTTGAGGCTGTTTCCTCCTGTTCTGTCACCTGATGATTCTTCACCTGGGAGAAGAGGCTGGCCCCTGCCTGCTTACAGCTCCTGACAGGTGGGTTTATAGAGAATCAGCCTCCTTTTCTCCAGCTGAACTCCCCCAGCTCCCTCAGCCTCCCCTCAGCAGATCTGTCCTCCAAACCCTTCCCCAGCCCCATTCCCTTCCCTGGGCAGGTGCCCTTCATGCTCAGGTGCAGAACAAGTTGGGTTTGGATTTTCCCCAAATAAGCTCATTAGTGCATTAGTCACAAACACACCTCAAGGACACTTGACCTCAGTGCCTCCGCTTTCCTCTGTGATCATCTTCCAGCTTCTGCTTCAGCAACAGAAAACTACAAAGAAAAGAAATGGCAGAGTCAACAGAACAAGGAAAAGCCAAAGATTAGGGCTGTGGCTGGCTCAGTAAAGCCCAGCCTTTGTGCCATGATCCCTGTAACTGTTTCCAGGTTACTCCCATGATGCAAATCCAGGTAGTTAAATAGGGAAGGATTTTTGTCTCTTCCTTTGGAGAACTTTTTATGTGTCTCCTTGTACTAAGTTTTAAAAAGTTGTGTTTAAAAGCAAAGCACAGTCATCTTAAATGATTAGTGTTTTGTTGAATGATAATTAATACAACTGGGAGAAGCCTGCCAAGCAGATTGGGTAAACAGCAAAGGAGGCCATGCGGAAAGAAAGGGGGGAAAAAAGAGCAGCAGAAAATATAGGAGAAAACAGAGTGACTTCTGAGCTGAAATTTTTTAACAAAGAGCTTTTCTTCCCAGCTCTGCCATTCCCCAATTGCATTAAAGTGGTTGGCAAGATGAATAATATTTTTAGATTAAATATACTGGCAGAACAACAGGAACTGCAGCCCCTTTACTGTTCTGCTGGAAATTTCTGCTGCTGTTTCTGGTAAATATGGCTGGTGGCAGGACCTGGCTTGTAGCTTTAACCACATGTGGGAAGTTCATGGGGCAAAGATGCCAAGTCTAAAATTAACCCCCTTTAAAAAAAAAAAAAAAAAAAAAGAATTTAAAAAGTCCCTAGAGCAGGATGAGAGTGTTTAGGTTGTTATTTTTAGTTTCTCATTATATTAAGACATGTGAAGATTTAGATTAATTGAGGATAAAATAAAAAAAAACAAATCTCAACATTTACTAGACTGAAATGAATAAAACATTTTCATGGAATATTTTAGTTTTAAGTCCTTAGAGAAGAAGCAAGTAAAAGACAGAGCACCAAGGGTGATGACTCCCTGAAGCTCCCAGCATTGCTGTGGAGAATGAACCAAAGGTGTTGCCAGGTTCTACCACGAGCAGCACATTTCTTAGGGCTCCACTGCTGGGACCCCAGAAATACCCTACAGAAAACTGAGTGTGATGTCCTTGGGTTTGTGGAGAAGAGTTCAAGAATGTAACAGGAAAGCATCAAAATCTCTAAAGTAAGAAGCACAGCACCAAAGCATTGGTGTTTCCTCATTTTTATGTGTTTGTTTTTGTTTCTTTCTGAACTTGTGGAATGCGTGTCCTGATTTCAGGGGCAATTTAACCCCTGAATTTTGAAGTTATGAGTGTGATATCAGAACTGGTGATGCACACACCAGTAAGCATTTATAAGTAACTTTAATATCACCATTATCACCAAGACTAGCCTAAAATAACCACTGCAACATCTTTCACTCCATGCAAAATATGGGGATTCATCCCTTCTTTGGAAACTGTGTTTTTATCTGGACTTCATGCTTGGCTGAGTTTTCCATTCCTTGCTTTGGAAGACAGGCTCTTGTCTCAGTTCCTGAATGTTTTGTTGTTTTTCTCTTCTGTCCTTTGAAACAGAACTCTTATGGGAACAGCTGCTGTAAAGTAGAGGTCAGTGCTAATAAGGGATGGAGCTATTTAAGTGCATTGTATTCCTAAGAAATATTAACATGGAACTGCTGAGAGACCAGTATTTATCAGTTCCTTCATGAATCCCCACCTTTACAGATGATCTAAAATAGACTTTTAATTATGCCTCTCTGCATATATTCTATCAATTTCTTCATGTCAAATCCCTGCATGTTACTCACTCTGTGGTTTTAAAGCTTCAGTCAAAATACCAATGTTAATTGGTAATTCAATTTTTTTTTTAATTAATAAGTCCCTGTTAAATCATTTATTCTGCCAGCAGACATGGACACTGCTGTACAAAATGCTACATGTAAAACTTAGAGGAAACAGTCCCTGCTCCAAAAGAATAACCCTATGAACCATATTAATAACAAAAGAACATCAATATTTTTGCCAGAGATGTCAGTTTAAGCACAAATATTCCCCAAAAGCTGCAAAAAAACTCACACAGCTCAGAGTCTGAGTGCAAGTCTCTGAAATCCTTGCTCAGACCTCAGTCCCCTCTTGGTACCGTATTTGGGTGAGGAAGGATGGAATAAAATTCCAAAAAAAAAATCCATCTGATCTCAGACAGAAAATACAGGAATCACATGTAGAGCATGTGATGATTGAGCAGATCCTGGCAGCAGAAACAAGAGAGAAACAATTGCTTTCCTGGGTTGGGGGTTCCTGTTGTCATTCAAGAACAAAAATTATCTCAGTGGAGAATTCCTGGAATAAACCAACAGTGATCAATAACGAATTCCCAGCTGTTGCTGGAAAAGGTTTCTGAGCTATTGCAGACAGGACAAAAGTGTTCTCAGTGCCATTACTGAAAGCAAAGTTTTAGACCTGAGAGCTAAAATGAAACAAAGCAAGCTTTCAATTAACTTCTCAAAGTGCTCCCAGTTCCCAGGTCAGAGCAGATGAAAAGATAAATATTGAACAAGGAGGATTGATCTGTATCTGACACATCTTAATGAACATAAAAAGTTATACAACATATCCAGGGGGTGCTTTTGCCTCATATCAACTGCTCCTTTCTCCAAGCCAGTGGTGAGATCATGGCCCCTCACAGCTGATCAGTTCTTAAGAATGATAGTGGATGATTTACTTCATGCCCAAAGTCAAGCTGGAGTTTCCCTCTGAAATCTGGAAAATCAGATTTTCACTGATACAAGAGGGGAAATTTCTGATTAGAAAAAAACCCATAGTTTTCTGAACAAAAAAGGGGGAAAATACCCATTACTAGATGTTTTCATGACTCTTGCTTCTGAGTTTTGCGGCAAGGGCAAATCACACAGTTCTGCTTGTCTATTGTCAGTGTTATCATCAGCTGTGGTCCCATCTTGACTGCTCAGGGGAAAAATCCCAAACCTGATCACAGAAAGTTGCTGTTACTAAACAGAACAACCAAGAATTTTCAGAGCCTGCATAAGACATCTGCAGCTTCCCAAAGATTATTCACTTTCTCTGCCTGGTGACACAGCAAACTCAAGAAGAATGAATTGCAGGGGTGGGGACATGAAGTGTGTATAAATAATATTTGAGGTTGTATTGTTAAGGCCAGAAAGGGATTACTCTAGGAACCCCAGTAAGTGCAGTCCCTGGGGGTTTTGCTTGAATAAATTATTTGGGGGCAGGGGGAGAAATGGATTAATCCTTGTGTATGCTATGGATTAAATAAATTGCAACAGCAAAATGTTTGCAACTTCTCTATAGTGCATTCTGATCTAGTGTTACAAACACTGATATATCACATAGTGGAATCACATCAGTTCAAAGAAGAGAACCAGATTTTTGTGAGTGAAAAATTCATTGACATCAAGAGGGAGGCTTTCCACTGATTTCTATGGGATTAAGCCAAAACTGCATAAACATGGGAAGGCTGTTTTATGGCTAGTCCTGCAAAATCAGTGAAACTCAGGAGAACTCTGGTTTGTGTCTCAGGCATCATTAGCACACTCATGAGCTAAATTGTGACTATCAGAAAGAGCGTGGCTCTGTTTCTGAACCCTCCATTCTTTGCAGGGTCGTCCCAAAAACTTTTAAGAACCGATTTGGGTTTGAGATCTGCAGGGGCAGCAGAAATACCAAACCCTGTAATTCTGGGTATAGCTTTTCAAAGTTGCAGCCATTGTTTATTCCTTCTTATTGACCAAACAGACAAACCCAACATTTTTTTCCTGATGTACTTGGAGATTCAAAGACACCCAGAGTACAAATAATTCATGGCACTAAGTTGCCATGAGCTGAAAACTTGAAGCTGCAGGAGTTTTGCCACTGACTTCATTGGGTTAGAATTTCACCCAAGGAAATGACCACAACTTTCAATCTCTGTAAATGTTGTTGTGTAATGCTGGATTGCCTAAACCAGCTCTTACAAATGAATTAACTAGAATCGAAATTAGAGAAGCTGGGAACTGAAGCTATGGAGGAGAATACAACAGTAACACTTTAACAGTTATAATTTATTGGCAACCCTCTACAACCTGGTATTGACACGACAGTCTTGCATGAAGTGACACTGGAGTTTTACCAACACCACTCTAACCAATAATATTTTGTTAATTTTCTTTCCCCAGCAAAGTGTCCCAAGCACAACTACAACCAAGGTGTTCCACGCTGACCACAAGAGGAGAAAGAATGACTCTGCATTTCCTCTCATGTCCAGCCCAGTCCTTTTCTCTCTCAGTATAACAACTTCATTTTGTAAGAGTTGAAAATGAAACCTCACATTGCATTCATATTGAGACCTTTTCATGTGCATGTGCCAAATAATTCTTTGTGAGTGGCTGCACGGAGAGGAAAGTCAGGAAATGTCAACTTCTTTTTTACTCGTTGTCTTTTAGTGGTTTTGTTTTCTTCTGGTTTAGTGCTTTGCATGTGGGTCTTTCATGTTTTGTTCCAATGAGTGAGAGTGAAAAAGAGAAGGACATCAACTTCACTTCACTTTTGAAATATCTAAAGATGGGCAACAGAGAAAATCCTCAAGAACAAAACAAGCAAACAAACAAACAAACAAACAAAAAACCCAACCAAAAAACAAAACAAAGAAAAAGAAAAAGAAAAAGAAAAAGAAAAAGAAAAAGAAAAAGAAAAAGAAAAAGAAAAAGAAAAAGAAAAAGAAAAAGAAAAAGAAAAAGAAAAAGAAGGTAACATAAACCATCTCAGAGCCTCATGTGCTGCTTAGACTCTATACTGGACCTGCAGTGTCTACTGCTGGATGCCCTTTTCCATCTCACGACAGACAATTGTTTTATTTATAATTGACCAAATGAATGTTGGGTTTTAAAGCTAAGCTAGCACTCTTGGGCTTTATCTAAATTAACCTTCTCACCAGATTTTCCAGCCTATGCCCAAGCCACAACAGGTTTGTACTTGTTCCCTTTCCATCCAGCCCCATCTAGATTTGGGTTGCATGCTAGAGTTGCCTGCATGGGGAACCCAGGTTCTCTTTTTGTCTCTGCAGTAGGAGCCAGCTGTTGCGGATCCCCTGCTCTTTAATCTTCCTCTTTTATAGAGAAACAAATAAATTGTATTTCTACATGTTGCTTTGTCCGGTGTGAAGCCATGGCAGCCAAAAAGGCTGCCCATGTAATCACAGCTGGATGTGAAAAAAGCTAAATAACAATGCATTGAGGCATGATGAGGAGTCCAAGTAAAGATCAAGCCCCTTGACTCTCTTTTCAAAGGCTGTACCAACACAAAGCAAAAGCAAAATAGTGAGCAGCAGTACCTGCATATGTTTTAGAGCAGCAGGATTTTCTCCACTGGGCCTCTCCGAGCAATTCCATGTGAAATGAACAGTGACAACCCTCAGAAAAGAACAGAACTGAAGTTCTGTCAGAGACCACATGCAAGGAGAGCATCCCAAAGCATCTCCCAAAGGATATCTCTCTCTTAGATTATGATACAAGTCAGTATGCAGAATATAGGGGTTGACAACAAAAATTGATCAGAAATGAGACAATCAGTTGACTCAAGTGGCTACGTGATTAATTGCCAGGGTCCAAAAATGCCATTAAAAGCTGCAAATGATGTGAAAATTTGAAGTGAATTTTAAACAAGTCTACATTTCCTGACTCAAAGGCACTTTAGCCCTATAGCCTGCAGCTCAGAGACATCTATCTGGCTTTCTTCCGTCAATCGATACCATTAAAGCCTGAAAAAAAATCCTTTCTCCATACAGTTATAAAATATCAATTACATACATTTTCATTAGCTGAATGCAGCGATCAGGGCTGATACATTGGTTGTTTGTTTCTCAGTGGGGCACTGCTGGCATTCCTCCAGCCCCAGCCTTATCCAGGGGGGGAGCATCCTCTAATCAGGGCGATGGGGACCCACGCCCCTCTGCCTGTGCCTGTGGCAGCAGCTCTCAGTCACTGAGCACAAAGTGGGGGTGCCAGGCTCGGGTCCCCCTGACCATCACCCCGCCAGTGCATTAACCTCTGGTGTCTGCAGAGGATTCTCTGCTGCAGGATTTAAAAGCTCCGAGCAGACACTAATGAGTTATGCTAAACTCACTGACACTCCTGCGGAAAGTACTTTCGCCTCTGTTTCACTGATGTAGACGTTTAGATAGAGGAAAGATAAGTCACTTGCCTGAGGCCATGCACTGATTGAGTATCAGAGACCAAATTAAACTGACATTTCTTGGCCCTTAACTCCGTGTTGTGGAAGTTCTGTCTGAAACTAAAACACACCATGCCTGCATTAAATATGCCAACTACTCTGTGCTCTCTCCCATCCCTTTGCTTTTGAATGCCACCCTGGCAGCAGCAGCCTGCAGATCCCTCTGTGTCCATGAGAGCATATCTCCCTCCTCCTTTTCAGCTTGACTCTTTCCCATGTCCACCAGTGTGCATTGACACCCAGATCACCTTTATATGGGCCAGCACTCAACTGGAGATCTTTTCTGAGAAAGGCAGGAGCTGAGCACATCTGCAAGTGTAGAGATATTTTTCAACCAAGCACAAACGTGCACGGCCACACTGAGTGTGGTTTTGAAAAATGCAGCTTTGTTTTCATCCAGCACTTCTTAGAAACAGCACAAGAAAGGGAAGGCAGTGGAAGAAGGTTTGTTCTTCAGACGGAACCTGTTAAACAGCAGCATTAATTATTACTGGGTTTTATCCTCAGGGGAAAAAAAAAAACAACACATAAACAAGTAAACAAACAAAAAAGATGACACACCTCTCTCACAATCTGCTGGAATTTATGGCTCTGCAAGACTCATTTCCACTGATAACCCTCTTGCTGGCAAGCTTGCTGGCAGCCTACCTTGGAATAAAAGGTTTCCCTCATCCCCAGATCCATCCTGTGTGAGTTCAGAATTAGAAATTGCAACTGAAATCCTAATGGGAAGGGCATAACCAAAACACTGCAGAGGGAAAAGAAAAGTCTGTATTTTACTGCTGTAATGATAGATACAGAAGAGGGCAGGAACATATTCCCCCACTTCAAAACTATTGAGTATGCACAGACCAAAAATATTTTTATTGCAAGAAGAAAAATCCATTGATTTTTTTCCCCCCAGTTTTTAGCAACCAAAGAACATAACCAGCTAAACCTCTGCATGACTGACTGGAGACTTCCACTTTTTGGTTGTCAGAGAAAGGTTTCCCTCGTTGGCTACTGCAAACTGAACCTTTTCAATCACCAGGGGTTTATTTCTTTGCAGGTAATTAAAAACCTGATATTTTTCCTGGAGGTTTCCTTCCATTTTAATAGCAGAAAAATATACCTGATGGTAAATGTCAACTCGCTCTTCTTCAGAGCAATTTGTAGCTTCCCATGGTCACCAGACCTGCAGGCAAAACGTGTCTTAAATAGACCCAAGAGCTGCTTCTCCACGTGGTTGCATGGGCCTGTGTGCATGGGCGTGTGTGCTGGAAATTTGAAAATGTAACTTTGGATGGACCCAAGTTTGGTGGCTTGTAGAGCTGCTCCAAATGGCTCTCCCGTGGCAGAGCTGCAAGGCCCTGCAAGGCCTCACAAGACCTCTCAACCATGAAGACTTCTGCAGCCTACAGGCTGTCCCAATGTAGCTGGCCTCACCCCAGGGAGTCTCCTGGAGAGACAGCCTTTTAATTAGGGTGAGAGGAGTGATCATCCCCATGAGCCTTTGCTCCCCCAATGCAGATGGTTCTTTCCCCGTTGGTTGTTGCTAATGTCACTGACTTTGTGAATAGTTCCTGTTGGTCCCAGTGCTTATCCCCACCCTCAGAGCTGCAAATAAAAGCTGAGCTCTCCTGAGCTTCTGGGCTCCTCAGACCCTGGAGCCTTCGGATAGAGAAGACCGAGGAGAAGAACCAGTCTTGTGTTGTCATTTCCTGCGCCACCTGAGCTCTCCCCACAAAGAAGCTGCCTTGCCAGCTCCTCACGAGGAGCTGGAATCACTCTCCCCCACCTGAGAGCTCCTGTGTGCCTGGTGTGCAGGATGCCTTTCTAAAGGTGCTTCTGTCAGGGACAGAAGCCTCGAAGGCCCAGAGTGCAAAACACAGCAGCCTGTGTCTGTGCAATCCACTAACCTGGAGCCCAGAGCCCAGCAGTGCTGGGAAACCTGCACGGGAGGCTCCTCCACCCCACCCACACCATCAGCTGAGGCCTTTCCCCAGCAAACCCATCACTTCCAGTAGCTGGGTCACAGCACAGCCCACGGCTCTGTACCTGCCAAAACCAGACCTGTCCTCACTGCTGCTCCCACACCCCTGCAGGCTGCACTTCAGCCCCCTTTTCAGTCTCCCTGTTCCAGGAGAGAGCGTGGTTTGAATCTGCTCTGTCTCTTGGCTTCTGCTCCACATCTGCCAGGAACTGAACGTGCTGGGGTTACATCCACGCAGGGATATGTATTTATAGGTAAGGCCACTGCCTAGAGCCATAAAAGGGACTGAGTCAGTGTGCTGGATCTGGCCCTCCAAGGCTTGCAAGTTCTTCCAAGCCCATGTCTCACTGGAGTGGTTTTGGGCAGATGGGAAGAAGTGAGATGTTTAGTGGTAAAAATGACACCACTTTTGATTAAGTTTCTCTTGAGGGCAAAAAAATTGTAAATTCCCATCAAAATATATCTTCCTCAGAAACTCCTGAGTACAAGAAAGCAGAATTTTATAGGGCTTTTGTTCGCCAGGGAGCTGAGCAGATGTGACTCATTGGCTCTCCCCAGGCCAAATGTTGGTTGGTGCCTCGAAAGAGGCTTAAGCCTCCTCACAGACTCACTGGGACTCTCCATTAGAAACAGCATCATAGGCCAGGTTCCTGCTGGGAGAAACCTCTCCACAGCTTCCTTGGGCTGTCCACAACATGGGCAGAGGACTCTCTGTGAAGTTTATTGCACACCCAACAGAGCTATAACTGTCCTGAACACCTTCCTCTGTTCTGGTCTGTGCCTCACGAAAAACAAGATGCTGTGTTTCTGGAAACAAGCCTTCTATGGATGTTGCAAGAGACTGAGTGCTTGACATCAACAATCCCACTTTATTCTCTCTGCCTTTGAGCCAGTCAAATTTGACAGGCAGGAGGGGGCCTTGGAAACATCACATTTCTCCAAGGTTTGCAGAAAGATTCCACCACACTCTTGCTCCATCCTGCTTTTGCAGAAGGCAAAGTTTACATTGAGGAGAATTTCTTCCTTCCTCTCTCCCCCCTGGGGTGGAAGGAATCAGGGACCTCTTGCTCCCTGCTCAAGCTGTGACCAGGTGAGGGCTGTGAGATATGAGGAGCAAAGGGTTCCCCACAGACACACAGGCACGTGGACTGGAATCAGAGGACCTTGGTCACTTTTACAAGCAAACCAACTCTGGGGAAGATCTAGGGGTTTTTAATGCCTGTCTTTCTAATGATGTCTATTATTTTATAATCAGGAACAAAAGCTTCACCAACATGCACCCTGTCTTAGGACAAGCAAAACAGATCTTTGACCATATGTATTTTTGAGCTTATTCTTTGTCTGTATAGTGCCATTACATATTATTTCTATTATTATGGTTATCACTGTTAACATGAAGCTTTGATAATTTTTATCATGTGTCTGGTTTTTTGTTTTTTTTTTTATTTATTTCCTTAGATTTTTCTGTACTTTGCCATGTGCTTTCTTCACAATACTTCCAGACATCTTTAGATAACAGAATCCACCTTCTCCTCCAGTAGGAAGTCTGTTAGAAAACAACACTTTTTTCTCCAGAGAAAAACCTGCATTTCCTTTACCTAGGCCATTAGCACATATATTTAATTTCTATTAGAGGTAACAGCAACAAAATTCCTGTTGAAAACACGTTATGCAATGCAATGCATAAGAGTTTTGCTTCTTCCCTGTACAAGAGCAGGGGTTATTTACCCATTGTCCCAAAATAGTGATGAGGGCCACAGTAGAAAAGGAATTCAACCTTCTACTACAGCAAGTCTGACGCCCTCCTTGCTGCTACTTATGAAGATTTCATTTCTCTAGAGCTTTATTACTGTTGGAGCATTGAAGGTTTTGGGTGTGAACGCAGATGTGATCAGACATTTGAAGGTTCAGCTCATTACCATCTTTCCAGGCAGTTCAGGTGCCTGTCAGTGTTGTGTGGTCCCAGCTGAGGAGGGTGAGGTGTCTGAGCTCCTGCTCCCACTCAGACTGGCCACTATCAATCAGAAAATCTCAAATCCACAGTTCGTTGTGGTCTTTCCAGTCAGGATGAAAGGAGGCTCAGGCAGTGCATTCTGTGTTTGACTCCAGCACCAAGGTGGGTTCAGCAAGCTCTAGAACAAAAGCACCACTGGAGCAGCTGTCAGAACAGCATAAAAACTGTGTTTGATCTCCCCTCTGCTTCCAAGGAGGGTTTTGCAGCCTGGACGTCTTGAGATGAGGATTTCTGCCAACTGTGACTCAGGAAAAGAATTTAAATGTGATGGCCTCAGCCTAGTCCTTGGTGGAATATTTGTCCACATCATAAAACCACTGGACACAATATGGAAATGCAATTGACATTAAACCAAATGATATAATCCCATCTAATGATATTATAATGAATCCCAAGTGAACTAAACATGATTGGACAAGTATTTCAAAGTGTTACTGAAAGAGTTTTTATGGTGTAAAGGTCTGCATTTGCCAACCAGTGGCCAGACACGCAGCACAGACTCTCAGAAGTTAGCCAATTCCCACCCCGTAAACCTGCGGCTGCTTCTTAGAAAAACATGTTTTTTTAATTTGTGCTTTTACTTTTTGAAGGAATCAAAGGCGTTTTCTGAAGTGTGTTTCATTGTTTTTAAATACATTGCTCCTATTCCCAATTAGCTATTTCTGGTCTCTAGTGAAATCCCCTGATGAGTAGAAGGGGATTAAATTTCTGTAAATCTACCATTTATGAACTTGTGAGTTGCTAAATGATGTTGGCCTTTCACCCAATGCCTGGTTGTGCCTGACGTGTCTGTATGGTTTGCTGTGTTATTCCTCTGCTCTGGTGTTATTGTTTTTACTAATTTTGCATAAGGTATGTTCTGGCATGGCTCTAAAAACCTGATCCAAATGTATGTGAGCACAGCTGACCGTCTGCTTGATTGAATGCCTTCCAAGTGCAATTTTCAAATCTTTGCTCTGGAGAAATGGGGAGGGAAGAGAGGGAGAGCTTTCCCTCCAATCTGGGATTGCATCTTCATTTTTGGCCGGCTTGAGAAATTCATCCCTAAAAAAAAAAAAAAGGAAATAGATCATTTCTTAGCTCAGTGCTACTCACGGGCCTGGATGTTCTTGAAAGCTGCCCTTGGTGTCCCTGTAGATCACTTGAAATACTGAATAACATTCACAAAATTTGGAAATTGTGTCTGATGTCTTCTAATGTGTTTCACACACAAGCCTGAAATAGATGTAGAAGGGTTGGGGTTTTTTTTTATTTTATTCAGCAACGTTTGCAAAAAGCATGTGTTTTACATTTTCTCTTTATTGATCTAAAGAGCTGCAGAATATTCAAGCTGATAGAAAAAGAAACTCTGTGTAGCTGGCCTTACTGCAGTTTGCATTCTATTTTCTGATAATTGTTAAATTATCTTCCATTACAGTTTGCCTGGAGGCACTGATTGTCCAGAATAACAATGTTACAGACAGCACAGTCATTTCTCTGGTTGTATGGGATTGTAGAAACTTCCACCAGTGACCATCTCAGCTGCAGGTGACCTAAGGACCCATTGCTTGGAGTCTGGGCTCTTTCCTCCCTCCAACCTCTAGGGCAGACAATTCTTCATCAGAGTTTTGAGAACATCATTTAGAGAACAAAGCCTCTGTCCAACCTGGACTGCAGCTGCCAGAGAATTTAATCTTTACTCCTCCAGTTGAAGCAAAAGCATCCTTCACCTTCAGACCTTTTGCTCTGAGCTTGCTCACCCTATTAGACAAGGTTCACCTCATGCTCACCTAACACCCAGTCACCCTTCTGTAATCCTGCCTGAATTCCTCTGGGTGCCCTCGGGAGGAGGTTACAGCTCTTGCACCTCCACTGTGGACCAAGACAGGTCTTCTGCTGCCTCTGCTCCTATTTGGTTCTGGGACAAAATGAAAACAGGCAGCCAAAGAGTAAAAGGCTGTGAAATGTAAAGAGCTGTGTTATACACTGGGACAAACATGAGGGCAGGACACTTTTAAAACACCTTCCCTCTTGATTAAGAAGTTCAAGACTTGCTCTGCAAATATACTGGAGACTCTGAGCTGGTCAAGCTGGGGTTACCAGATGCCAGGCAAATCTTTGTCCACACACTCCAAACCACAGTTTGTCCACTGCTCTCAACAGCTTAGCCCACCTGAACCCTGGGTTGAAGAAGACTAAAATGTAAGAATCCATAATCAGTGATCAAAATAACCCCTCTTGGCCTTGAAGCACAATAATTGTTGTACAATCTCAAACAGCCTTGGAGACAGCAATGGATGAGAAGTGCTTCTGGCAGGCAGCTTGAAATTATCCCAACAGAACTTGCACAACCAGTTAGGTTTCTACACCAAAGCAATACCTTCACTAAGACTACTGGAAGTCATTTGAGTGCTTTTGAGTTATTTATATCCAGTGAGGAATTCCCCAGAAAAGAGAACATGAAAGATGATCTTGTCCCCAAATGCCTGGAAAACGAGCAATGAGCTCTTTCTTGAGGAAACAAAGGGTTTGCCATCTTTGCAAGCAATTGGGGTCCCCTCATGATGCATTCAGCAGAACATTTCTGGTCAGATGTGCCATAATGCTTTTGACTGCTACGATAATGTAAGTGGCTGAAGACAAAAACAGATTGATAAGAGTGTTAGGTTCAAAAGTAAAATTCATCCTGTTTGCAAATCTCATGAACAAATTTAGCTAGACTCGTTTATATTTCCAAGGACACAGCATAATGCAACACCAAGAAAAAAAATAAGAACTCAGTCTTCAATCTGTTTGGGAAAGGACAAATTGAAAGAACCTTACTTGGGTTTTTCCCTGATTTCAGTGATTCATTGGACTTGTGTGTTGTCCCTTAGAGTACAAATCCTGTATGCTTTAGTGGGAGAGTAAGCAATTTTCAAGGGCACTTTTCCACCCTAAGTGAGGAGAAAAGGGTGTGATTACTCATGGATATATATCATGTTACCAGAGTGTCTGCCATTGCCATAAGGTATTGACTACCCCATGATTTTCACCTGTGCCTTTTGGGTTAGTGAGTCTCTGTAAGAGCAGCTCGCCATCACACAGCAGCAGCCTTTCAAACAAACAAACAAACAAGAATTTAAAAGAAAAAAAATAAAGAAAAAGGCGTTCTGCTGGAGAGGAAAATAAAAATCCAAGAGCAGACAACAGTCAGACAGTTCTAGCTTTTTCTTGAATAAAGTGAAGGTACAGATCAGCTTTGTTTGCTCAATACTTACTCTATTTTCCTTTAACCTGCTCTGAAACGAGGACTGGAAGCACTTTGCTAAATGGATTGAAATTATCCTGGCTTCACAGCGTGCCTTGTAAGTGCCCTGGTAGTGTCTGTGGTCCTGCTGTTTGGAGACTGCCTGGAGTGATGCCCTTTCAGGGGTTTCCATAGATCCCCTTCCCCTGCTATGGCAACAGCACACTCGGCTCTGCTCCTCCCCAGCTCCAGAGCTGTTTGCACCAGCCAGGGGCTGCTCCTTGGGGAATCAGGCTCTGAAAGCTCAGACCTGCCCCAGAGCAGAGTTCCCTCAGGGTTTGTGCCCCAAAACAACCACTACCAGCTCTGAAAGCTCAGACCTGCCCCAGAGCAGAGTCCCCTCAGGGTTTGTGCCCCAAAACAACCACTACCTGCTGCCAGGTGTACGAGGCACCTGAGATTTGGCATCTCATTCGTGAGGCTGGGCTTGCCCTGAGAGTAGAGAGCAGGCCACTGAGAGTCTCTTTATGGGACCTTCACCATCTGTGCCACTTTTCTCTACCCAACATTGTCTTCAGATAGGGGTTTCCTTGTCCTAAAAAAGGCAGTGTTGGCACCACGGAAGCTGAGAGATGCTGCAGCCTCTGCAGGGCACAAACTCTACAGTTTTCAGAGAGGCAGGAGGACTCAATGACATCATGTAAATTAGATGCACTTCTGTCAGCTCATTGCCTCACCTCATTGATTTTAGGATCTGGTCAAAAGAATTCTGAACTCCATTCATAAACATTTTGTCCACAGCCTCGTATTTCCAGCAAATTTTCAGATGTCTTGTTGTGTTTAAAACGTTCAACCATGGACTAATTGCACGTCTCCTGTGGGCTGCTACCTCCTCCATCCCCCTAGCCTGGCAGATAACCTTGTGACAACTTATGTGAATCATTTGCTAGGCATTACTGATATTTTCTTAAACTTTTGATATCTGGATATCTGAGGGAACAATCTACACACTTGCATAATACTCACCTCCCCAGATAAACGAAGAAAGTTCCCCCCTGTTCCAGGGTGCCAAGGACAGATGGTGGGAGACTTCAGTGCTGCTGTATCAGTGCCTTGTCCTCCTAATCACTTCTGCACAGTTTAAGGCTCAGAGATGGAAGGATTTTTGCATTCACTGGATTCTCAGTCAATGTGTGTATCTGTGGATTTCGTGTTTCTCTTCACCATTATGTGGAGGGAAGATGCCTGAGGCAAATAGAGTACTTAGAGGTGTAGTGTTCCAGGAAACCCCCAGCTGGGAAGTCTGGCCTAGACCCGTGGCAGTGTCCTCCCCACCAAACCCCTCTCGTTTCTTTTCCCCTTCCCTGCCTCGAGTCTGAGGTGAGCTGCCCCTGTTTGTGGTATCAGAATCACTGAAGAAGATAAATATGGGAAAGAGCAGCTGAGAGAGATGCAAAGGTAGCACTTGGCCAGTCCTCAGAGAGCTGCACCTTCCCTCCAACCTCCACACAATATTGATGGTTTCATAATGGACATGCAGGAATATGGGATCAAAGAGAATATCTGAGTGTTATTGGTTCTAACTACCCAAGCTTAGCCACGCTTTTATCTTTAAAAGCCTTGGAGAAACAGCTTCTGGTTTGTTTTCCATTTCATCTGATACAGCTTGCCTTAGTAACCAATTAGCATTTTGTGATTACATGTAATAATTCCACATGCTCAGGCTGTGCACTTGGTGTTTCTGAATGCTGTTCATCAGGCTGAGGTGACACATGGGGGACTGTGACCACTGTGACCCTGGCCCTGGCAGCTTCAATACACGTGTTAGGTCATCACTGCTAAGAAAATCTTTTGGTTGTCCAGTCCAGTATAAATTGGCCTTTTGAGTTTTAAAATTTTTTTATTATTATTTCTATATTGGAAAAAAATAAGATCTTTATTCTGTAGAGGAAATCAAATAAAGGGGGCACTGTGGGGTGCAGTTCTTTTCAGAACAGAAGTTAGGATGCTTTTATAGTCATGCATGGAGGAAAAAAAAGGGAGAAGGAAAGCAGTTATAGCTTTTTTACTAATCTATATCTTGTAAGACTCCATTTTGTGTGCCTATAGCAATACAATTTGAGGACATGCTTTATTTTACTGTCATTTCTCAGTATTATAGATACTGATCATTAAACTCCCAGAAACTATTACAGTTTGTGAACCACTTACAAAGTAGTTGTTGAAATGTGCAAGCCATAAATCAG
>VWYO01027648.1:151244-165984 GCA_013400275.1 Rhadina sibilatrix
TAAATTTTTTTTCTTTTTTTTTTTTTTTAATGAGGCACAACTGTCATGCTCTGAAGCCAAAATGCCTCTTGTCTATCTGACAGACAAATTGAAAGCAATATGGTTTTTTTTCAGTTGAAATAAACACAAACGCTTCTTTTCTTTTTCTTCTTTAATCTCATTGTAAGAACTGAAATGGTACGATGGCAGGGCTTAAAATGCACCAGCTATGGAAGAAAGCAAGGAGTATCCTAGCACAAGGGCAGTATTGCACCCTTCTGATGATCCAGGATCAAAGATAGGCTGTCAGCTTCCCCATAGTCTGGGAACGTTCTGATCCAGGGTTTGGCTCCAGTCTCTGGGTAAGTTACAGCCATGTGCTAAGCTCAGATCCAGACTGAAGCCTTCCCAAAATCTGAGGAAGTTCAGACCCAGGATTTTGGCTTCAACCCGCAGCTAATTCAAACCAAACTGTCATCTAGATCCTAAGTGAGTCAGAGGGCCCCAGCAGCTGACGAGGTGTCCACACTGAGCAATCACCACGTCCAGTTTGGCAGCCAGCGAGGGCCCTGACTCAGGAGTGGAGATCAGGGTGGCACCTGTGACTTGCAGAGCTTTCCTGGCCTCCAGGACCCCTCTGTGTGCCCAGCACCCACACCACGAGCAGTGCATCTTGGAGGGGGTGAAGGTTCAGTCTCCTGAGACACCTGGACTTCATCCAGGTTTCAACCAACAAGTGTGATCGTGTTTAAATGAGGATTTTTCATGAAATATGACCACCTCCATTATTACACAGCAGGAACAATTTCCTCCTGCACAGGGAGAAGTTACTGTGTTCCCATCTTTTTACTGGCTCTGCTTGCTTGCTGCTGGGAGTCTCCTGTCTGAACCTGTTGTCACTCAGGGAACATCTTCATTCCAAGAACACTGGGGAGAGCTGATTAACTGAGCAAAGCTCCCCTGCACGGCAGAGGGGAGGCTCATGGTGCTACTTGCAGTGTGAAATGTGAGCCTGCCTTGCCCTGTGGCTGCCTGGGGACTCCTGTAGACCCCCAGTGGGACTGGGTCTCTTTGTGTGAGAGAGGTTTTACATCAAATCAGGAACAAGCACACTGAGGACTGCTCCCGTACATCCACATTCAGATTTCAGAACCAATCTTAGTGCTGAGCACCACCCTGCACTGGCAGCTCCTTGTCCCAATCTCCACACATTTGGAAGCAGCTGCAGCCAACTTTGCCTTTCTCATGCAGCACCCAGTAAACAGTTCCTTCCTGCTTTCATTATTAACAATATTTATTTTCTGACCCTGATGAATACAATCAGAGCCTTAAGTGCTTTGCAAACATGCAGGAAGACACTTTTACAAGCTCTTCATCCCTCGGTCCAGAGCCTAGGGTGGTGACAAACTTTAGTTGATCTGCTTTTTCCCACTAGCAAAGAGTGCTCAGGGAGGGAGAGGACAACTTCTTCTTGCCTCTGTATCTCGATTCAAAGAAAGCAGGAGGGGAAAAGAAGTATTGTAAGAAGAAGGCATATACTTGATGGAGAAGCTTATCCTTTTTCATTTTTATGCCCTCCCAGGATTTCAGCTTTTCTACAGAAAAAAAAAAATCTGTTTCATCCAAAACCCTGTTGCTCCCTTCCTGCACCCAGAACACAGGACCTAGATGCCCATCATACAATTTTAGGGGAGCCAGAGTGTTCCTTGTGGGCTGGCAAACAGGCACCACCAGGTCAGTGCTGGGCTCTGGCTGTTCCATGTGTCCAACAAAAAGCAGCAAAGCTGCTTCCCACAGCTCCAACCACGGCACAGCCATGCACTGCTCTCCAAGAGCATTGCCCTGCTGGGGCAAAAAATCTCATTCCACAGAGACAGGGGCACATAGCAGAGTTTATCCAGTGCTTTTCCTCTGAGAGGAAAGAGTTAAGAAAAAAATAACCCAGCATGGAGTGGTGCTTCTTATGGAATCACGTGTGGGGAGAGTAATGCAAGCAAACTGCTTTCGCAACGGTGCTGAGGTCACTCAGACCACAAACCTCCAGCTCTATTATGTGTGAGGGAGATAATGGGGCAGAACTGTGGGCAAAAGTTCTCCTTCGTGAGAATCCTGTCAAACCTCTGCAGGCCTTGGAGACACCTGGAAGAAGATAAGCATGTTAATTATTTTCTAAAATAAGAGGCGCTTCTATTCTTCCCCTCCAGCCGCCCCCACCCCGCAGCAAGTCAGCAGCCTGTTGTGGTTTTGTCCCCCGTGATTCCTTGAAGAGAGACAAAGAAATGCAACATCCTATCAGGGTGAATCACATAACTTGGAAATGACCCGATTCACACGTTTTTTCCATTCCCTGTTGCTGGTGTGAGTCCTAAAACAAAAGGAGAAATAACACACACGTCCTGATGTTTAGTCTGTGAGTTGGAGCCTGTGCTCCATTTTCCAGCTCAAGTGAAGACACAGGAAAACGCTTTGTTTTCCTGAAGAGTCTTCTTTTCAGACATGGCTGAATGCCTGCACAGGGCAGATGCTCAAGGACCTTTCTGGGGGCTCAGAAAAGCAGAAAAGTGACATTTGTGTCGGTGTGACTCCAAGATATGGGGTGCTCTGGATCCAGGCCCTGGTTCCCCATGGAACACCTGATGAGAGGGTGCAGCCAGAGAGATTCACACAGGCTGTGCTCCTCTGGATGGTGATGCCCACCTGCCTCATTTCTGACCCTGATGGGCCCTTCTTCCCTGAAGGGTTCTCACCACTACACATCTGGTTCAGAGAGACTTTCCTCTTCTCAGCCCTTATTGCTGCTTTCAAACATCAGCCTCAAGCATCTCACTGGAAATTGCTTTCGGTCAGAGTCTTCAATTTTTTTCCCTTTTTCTGAAACATCAATTGTCACCCCACTAAGGAGATGCTCCACAGAATAAATCACAGACACAAATAAGAAAATGGCATATTTTTGTATCTAATTGCATAGAAAAATCTAATTGATTTCTTATTGCACAGAGAAATCTTCATGGCTGGGGCACTGAAAGCCAAGTGATGCAGCTTCTTTAGCCTGACAAATCTATGACAAAAACTGGTCTCCACAGTCAGATGGAGAAAATCTCCTGCTGACTGGAAGGAGTCAGGCTCTCTGTAACGATGGAGTTGCATAAGACCCTCACTAGAGGAGTTAGCCTGGCACAGGAGGGGACACAGGATTTGGAGAACATGCAGGGTACATGCTGAGTGCTGCCTTTGCTTATCTTGGTTTCAGTGGCTGCCTCAGCCATTCAGACTGGCACATATGTACTTTATATATTTTTAAAAAACCCACATGTTTCCAAACCAGTGTGAGCCCCATGGCTGGCATCTGCCCAGGTCCAACGTGCCAGCTGCTGGCAAGCTGCTCTTCTCATGGTTTATTTGAGTCTTTTACACAGGGGTGGGCCAGGAAAAGAGGTGGAGGGAAGTGGGAAAGGGAGAGCAGCATTTCCCCCTGTCCTCGTTTTCTTCAGTTTGTTTGATATTTGCCATTATTATGTAACTCTGTTTGGGGCTCCCAAAGTTGTTGGCACCAAGTTTGGTGGCAGTCCTGCCTTGCTTCTGTGGAAAAGCCAGAGGGTTGCTTGGGGTTTTTCATAAATATTTAGTTTTAAAAGACTTTCTTCTAGGACATGTAGCACATGTTTGGAGCAGTAATTGTTCCAGATGTGCTTGAGCTTAAAATCTGGGCCTAAATTATCTGGAAACCCAGTGAATTTGAGATGTGGCTTTACAGCCTTTCTCCAAAAGGTTTTTTCTCCCCAGAAATACATGTTGCCTTCCAGATTCACTTCTGTGTCTGATCAGCCTTTTCCTTTTAGAGATCACCTGGGTCAGTGTGGGTGATAAAATCCCTGCAGCCAAGCTGTGCCCAGGCCAGCTGAACTGACAAAAGTTGGATGGAGAGACAAGGAGGTTAAAGGGTTTTTAAGGGCAAATGGGCACAGCCAAAATGACAGTAGTATCTTGGGTATCATGACCTACAGCCCAGTGGTCCAGGCGTGCTGTTTCCTACCCAAATAGTCCTTTTGCATCACTGGCAGCCAGAAAGTCCCAGTAGATCCCATCTCTCCCAGGGCAGCACTGTAAATAACCCCTGGTTTGTGCTGAAGCATTGACGCTGCACGGGTAAAACCAAGGTCAGGCTTTTCAGTATTCTTTCAGTATTATCCTGCACTGGTGTCTTGGGTTGTGGAGCCAGGGGTGTGTGTTCTGTTTCATTTGTTAGAAACAGTTGGAGATATGTTTTTGTTTTTTGGTTTTTGGGNCTCGCCACCACTGGACCCCTGTTACCATCACTGGACCCGTTTTCTACAGGATCATCTCTGCTCCACCAGAACCACATCTGCCACTCCAGGAGGACTCACTTTGGGACTGCTCCCAACACCCTGACCAACAGGGTGTCAGGTTGTAGCTCTGACTCTGTCAGGTTCTCCAAAATTATTTGTTTGTTTGCTGGTTTGGTTGGGTGGTTTTGTTTTTCTACTACATTTGTATTGTTAATATTCCCAGTAAAGAACGTTATTCCTATTCCCAAATCTTTGCCTGAAAGCCCTTGATTGCAAAATTATCATTTGGAGGGGGGTGAGGGGTTTACATTCCCCATTCTAAGGGAAACTCCAGCTTTCCCTGGCAGACACCTGTCTTTCCAAACCAAGACAACTGGACACTCACTGGCTGGAATCTGCTGTGCCACAGAGTGCAAGCTCTCAGTTCCATAACCTTTGGATACCCCCTGCTTTAGGACCAAGGGTTCTTGTGTCAGTGGATTTTGAATCCTCACTGTACGTGTGATTCACACGCTCATGTCTGGGAAAAAGGGAAAACAAGTGAAGATTAATTCTTTTAAGAGAATAAAGCCTAAAAGTAAGATAACAAATGAAGGGGGCATAACATCCCTTGCAGATGACTAAGAGTTTATAGTTAATGTGTGGTGGTTTACACAGCCACAGAAAGCAATACCTGTGGCCTCCCACACAGAGAAACAAAAGTTGTGTTTTTCTGCACCATATTCAGCTGTGATGGGCTCCCACAGGCTCTGCAGGCAGCCCCACTCCAGTGCAAGGGGAGGGAGGCACAGTGGCCGTGTCTTTCCTGAGGCTGGAAGACAAGTTTTGCACAAAATAACTTTTCCTGCACAGTCACACCCCTGGTGGGGGCAGAGGAGGCATTCTCTGCCATGGGGTGGGATGGAATGCAGTGGCAGGCAGTTGTGTTGGCAGCAGATGGGTTAAGTTGAGGGGCAGGTGATCCCAAAGTGTTTAGGAGGGAAGGCACTGTTCACTCAGGGCAGCACACAGTGAAATTGCTGCTGTCCTGCAGCCTGCAGGCACGGAGCACTGAGAGGGAAAATGCTGCACCCAGCACCCTGGAGGCTCACTGGTTCAGAAGCCTGAGGTCTGCAGCAGTCTCTGCTGAGGACTCGAGGAAGAAGAGGAGCCACAGGCAGCTGGGTACAACTGGTAAAAAGGAACAGCAGAATCCCTTCCACTTCCCCTTGAGCGTGGTGTTAAACATGGACAAATCACCCAGAGAACCTTTCAGAGACATTGGACACCACCAAGAGGGCTTGGGGTTGTCAATCCTTCCTGCTCTGACAAACTGCAGTGTGTGTGTGGCTCTGGGGACTTGTATTTTCATTCCAGGTATTGGTGTTTAGTTTTTTTGTTGGTTTTTGGGGTTTTTTTTAACTTTTTGCAAGCACTTTCAATCACTCAGGGAGCTATTTGTGGGGCTAAAATAACATCAGATCAGACCTTCTCACGGTTCTTCAGTTCCCTGGGAGCCAAAACATGGGGGACAGAACAGATCTCACAGTAACTTTTGCCACACAAATTGTACCCTGGGGAGGGAAGAGGTCCATTAAAATATATAATCATAAATAATGAGATATTTAGGTTTAGGGGGAGTTTCTGTCATAATACACAGGTTAAGGATCAAAGGCTGATGGGAACTCCTTTGCTGGCTCCATACATCTTACCTGCTGTTTCCCAAGCTCCATTATTGTATTTACACCTCAAAAGCACGCTGGAAGGTGCTTTTTCCCCTAATTTGTCCTAAACCAACACATGGCTATGGAATGGACTCCAACATTTGTAGGGAAGCTGTGAGGGATCTGTACCTTATGGAACTGCTTGAGAGCTACTTCAGGGTAGATCTCAGCAGGATCTCCAGTGTAGGATTTTTGGAGGATCCTCTCTCTGCTCATCTTAGCTTAAAAAGGGATGTTGCAAGAGGGTTTAAACCCCTTTTGAAAGCAAAGAGTTTCAACTCACTTTGTTTCCAGCCCTTTCCAGTGCTTTGTTACAGAATAAAGCAGTGGGTAAGGCATGGAGGTGTTTTGGATCTCAAGTGCAGCCCCAGCTGTGGGATGAGGGAGGGAGTTGAAGTAGCAGGCAGTGAAATGGTTGCACTGTGACAGTAGGCTTTGAACAGCTTGTGCACGGATTCATGAGGAATCATGAAGAGATAGAGAGGAAGGCAGAGAAAACGAAGACTTGAAAAAACCCACATTGAGCAGTGGGTTCCTAAAAACCCTAAAACCCCTCCTGAAATATCCCCCTGCCACCCCCACAGGCTCCTGTGGCCAGCTCAGTTCTTTGAGAGGCTTTGGAGGAATGTCTCAGGAACAGGACAAAAGATTCCAAAAGAGGCTCCCACCCCCTGGGATGGTCCAAGGCTTTATTCTCAAAGAGTTCCAGGGGAGAAAGAGACAGAGCAAGGAAGAACAGGACTTTATCTGGTCTCCTGCTCAGGAGAGATAGCTGGGCCTGAGCCAACGGGGTCAAGATAGGAAGGAAGGGTCAAACTACATGGTCACAGCTTCAGGGGGTTCTGGGGGAAAAAAAACCATTCCCCAGAGGAAAACAACACCCTCCTGCTCTGGAACAGCTAGAGCAGGGCTAGCAGCACCAAGCACAGCTCTGCACAGCTGGGCAGGAGTACCCTGTGGAAATTTGGCATCATTTCGTGGCACTGGAGCAGCACAGAGGAGTCTCACACACATGGAGCCACAGAGAAGCTAAACTTTCCAATGTAAAACAACTCCCACATTGCTAATATTGTATTTTTGCAAAGTAGATAGGAAAAGTAAAGGCAGTAGACTAAACAATAGCAGGAGTGCTAGAATTAGACAAGAGAAGATGCAAATAGGGAAAAATTGGAAAATATAAAGGAGACTTACTGTGATATTGAAAAAAATGCAAGCACGAAGATATTCTAATTAAAAAGGTTTGTGATTTAGGTCCTTTTATATGAAGTGACTAGAAAAAGTTTGAAAGCATAAAGAGGGAAGCATTATTAAGACAGGCTGAGGGGAAAACATGGCAGGGAAAGGAAGGTGGGGTGTATCAGAGTGAAGAAAATCTGAAGAATCAAAGGCAATTTACAGCAGAAAACATTTTGTTTTCAAATTGTCCCATTTCAGAAAGTTGCCACTAAATTCTGTAACAACAACAGAGCCCCAGCCTTTGGCCTCAGCATATTCAGGTCTTTAGCAAAAAACACCAGAAAAAACATGGCACATTTCTGCAGACCTCTTTTCACTGAACGAGATAGTCCAGGATTGCCCCTATTTTTAAAGATCTTCCCTTGACCTCTCCCAGGCACAAAGGTGCTTCAGCTCCTAGGGAGCTCTCATCGAGCTGTCCCCCAGGTTTAATCAGCAGGGTGGAAATCAGGCTCTCCTCTCTTTGAGGCAGAACCTTTCAGGGCATGACTTTCTTCACACCAGCCCAACGAGGAGCCATCTATGAGAGGATTTTGGCATGTGGCACAGCCATGCCGAGGGCTCAGAAGCCTGGGCAGCTGTTAGATTTTGCTGTTTAGCCATCAGATTCTCCCTCCTTCCCAGCATTATGAAATTTCAAGCCGCTCACATTTTATATCACCCATAGGCAAAGCAAAAAAAGCAAAAAATAAAAGGCAAAAAAGCAAAAATAAAGAAAAAAAAAAAGCAAAATAACAAAAAAGCAAAAAAAAAAGGCAAAAAAAAAGCAAAAAACAAAAAAACAAAAAAAGCAAAAAAACACNGCAAAAAAGCAAAAAAGCAAAAAAACACTGCTCTATTTTTAAGCAGCAGATAGAAAAAAAATTGAACTGAGTCTTCTTAAAACGTGGAAAAGAACCTTGTAATATCTTGAGCTCTTAAGAAACTTGTGGAGGGCAATAACCCACTCTGTGCTCGTGCCCTGATCTCCACAGAGAGCACAGAGTGGGCACAGGCACAGGCCGTGCTGGAGGAGCAACGTGGTGGGTTCAGCTGCTGGTGATGGGAACTGCCCTCCCTGTTCCACATATTTGGGGGATATCTTGCAGTAGATCTAATCCAGTGCACGGGACTGAGAGCTCATTAGCAGTTGAAGTCCTTTGAATACACCACTCTTGGTTGAAATTTCCCCCCTCAAATAAATGTCATTTCACGGCTGTTGTGCATTTCAAATCTAAGCAGAGTACATGAAGAGAGTTGGGAGATTTCCTTCCAAAAGGGGATTGTGAAAATGCTGCTGTAGAGGTGTCTATTTTATTAGTAGCTGGTTAAGAAAGCAGCCCAAGTAACACAGTTTAGAGAAGGAAGGTGTCCTTGTCAAGAGCTGCTCTGAAATCTGACCTGGCTTCCCGAGCTACAGAAAAGTGACTTTTTAAATACCAAAGGTGTGATTGTGAGAACACAGCCGCATTTATCAGCATCAGGTTGTGAATGTAAGTATGAATAATCACCAGAGTCATGCCATAAATACCCTGATTTTATTCCCTACATGCAGAAATTGTTGTTTCAGGCCTCATTCACATTGTGAATATACTGATGAATAACTGTTCACTTAATTGTTTACCTAGCAAAAATAGAAGACAGCTCAGCCTCTTCCTTGTTTACTGAAAGAACCATTTCCATGAGCAAGACAATGAATTTAGGTTTCTTTGTGATATGTGGCTTTCTGGCTTACTTGAAATCTAGGAGAGCTGCATCAATGTTGTTTTTTCCCCTCAAAAAGCATGTCTGGGAGAAGGAAAGAGTTTTGAAAATCTTTAAACATGGGAGGAAATCTTTCAGATACCTGTAAGAGAGAAAAAAACTTCACTGAGGGGCAGAGTATCTGAAAACTGAGCCCCTTGTATTCTGTAAGGGCACTAGCTGGGCCCTCTTCCCCTTCCTCTATCCTCTCCCCCCATTTTTACAAAACCTAAAACCTTTGGGACCTCTGCTGTTTTATTGAATTTGGTTGTAACTGGCCAACAAGTTCAGATGTTATTGAAGGTGACTGACAGCTGGACACTGGCCCACAGCAAAGTTTGCATAAGCCTTGTATTGTTTGGGATGTGCCCAGCAAATAAGCCTGGATTTTTCCAAGTCTGTGGGGGGGGAGGAAGGGGCTGTGCTATATTCCCTGTTTCTGGGGAAATGAAGATTCTCAGACTGCTTCAGAGACTCCAGTCCGAACAAAGTGCCCGTCCTCTCGCACCGGAGCTCCACAGATGCTCCTCCATCTGCCCACTGTCACGGCACCAAAAAGTGGGAATTCTTTGCCCCGGCGTGTTTGCTCGGCCCCGGGCAGCGCCTTTTCAGACCTGTGGATCAAAGCAGGAGGTCACTGCGGTCAGCCAGCAGCCTTGGTTACCACCACACCCAGCCAAAGCATTCTTCCTTCTCCTCTGCTGACAGTCAAGGCTGACTCCCTGCATGTGACTCCCCCCACCATCCCCTCCCCACCGCAGGTTTCTGGTCTTGCACAACCCACTCCAGGGATTGCGTGGGCAAAGCTGTCACACTGCAGGGCAAGAGTCCCAGTAAACATTTCCCCTTTTCCCCGTCCTCCCTCAGCCTCTCCTCTCCCAGCTCACCAGGGCACCCACCAGAGATGCTGGAAGCTTTCCCCTGCCCCGCTGCCCCCAGGGAGCCAGGCAGGAAACGTGCAAGGAGGTATTTTGCAAAAACCGAAAGGCTAAAGGTTGTCCCCTCACATTTGTTATAGGCCAAGAAACATGAGTTAATTTTTCCAGGAGCTCTTGAAAGCCAAGATGAGAAAATATATATATATATATATATATATATATATATATATAATTTAAAGAGAAAGAAAAATCGGTGGGAAGCAAATAGCACTTTGGAAAACCCTCAAAATGCAATGGATATCAACAGAATGTTTCTACCACTCTCGGGAAGTACTGCCAGCCCACATCTTTCTGCTAACTCCTAATGGGTCCATTAACTACTCCTAAATAATGATGGAAACCATATGGGTGCACAGGTGGTCTCTCAATAAATACCAAATGAATTCAGTATGATCACCATTAACACAATTAATACCCAGCCAATCTACAATGATGGAACTATTAAAATTAAGCACTACTATATTTCCTCAGTCCCATGGCAATTTTACAATGGAAGCAAACAAAAGACTAGAATTAACTTTTCTCTCTTTTTTTTTATTTTTTTTTTTATTACAGTTATTTGGTTTTATTTACTTACAGGAGGATTTTAGGCTTCTGTGCAACCTGCTGTGCTCTGTGCATTTTGAGTTAAGTTTTGACTCTGAGAAGGAGTAATTTTGGGAGAAATAATTTTTAAAAAATACATGTTTGTTTATTTGGGGGGGAAATTACATGTATTTGGGTGTTGAAGCACAGTGCTTCCTACTTTCTGCAGAAGGCTGTAAACACAAGTAATGAATATAAGATTGCTACAGCTGCTCTTTTTATCATCTACACTGTGAGTTCATCGCTGCTCCCTGATGGGACTATCAGTGTGGTCGGGGTTTTAATTTTAATTTTTTTTGTATTATTACTGTTCCAGCATGTATGGTGGTCCACCCAGTTGTCAAAGGAAGGGGAATACGTTTGCACGGGACCTTCTGTAATGAAACACCTGATGTAGGCCCACTGCTGTTATGACATTTTGGCTTTCCAGAAAAAAAAAGGAAGAATTTGGTTTATAATTTTTAGGCCAGGGCTAGTAATCTGGTTTAGGTCAGATTCAGCCTCCCTTTTCATTTTTCCCTTGCAATCAGAGCTCCCCAGAGCTGAGCAAGGCTGTGTCAGTTCCAAAGCCTGTGTGGTCAAGCACAGGTCAGACTGATCACCCTGGGCTTTATCCATTTTGACAACCAATGAAAAAAGAGTATTTTACATTGTGGAAATTGGTACCTGTTTGTCCCCAGAGCCTCTTTTGTATGGATCGCTTAAGCCTGGTTTGTGGGAGAAGATTGAGAGAGAAACATTTTGGATCTTCTTAACCATAATGAAGTTGGTCCTGTTCTTCAGGGCAGTGGGGTCAGGGAAATGTTGATGACAGCAAAATCTGAGGATGGCAAAAGTGTGACTTGAAATGGGTGCATTTCACCACTGGGGCTTGTGAGAGAAAAGCAGTGTCTCATCAGTTTCATGGGGCTGCTGGATGGGAGTTTTGGGCTTGCTGCAGCTCATGCCAGGTTAAAGGAGAGATTTCTCAATGCATGGGTATGAGTCCTGCTCTGAAAAACGTAAAAGGCTCCTTTTTTTTTTTTTTATTTTTATTTTTTTGGTGCAGCAATGAATGAGATGGATCCTTTGTTCTGTGGCTGGAGAGATCCCAGGAAATCTGGAGTTTCAGGAGGGACTTTTGGATCTGCTCTGCTCAGCCAGACTGGGATTTCAACTTTACACTCTCTGGGGTGTCCAATTTTTGCAACTGCTCTGTGCTCAGATTGAACCTCTCTGGCAAAACCAGAAGGACCCATGCAACCCCAAACTGCTTATGGTTCCACTTGTGCTTGTTACTTTTATGTCCTTGGACAAGAAACCCTTATTTCTACTCATTGCACCAGATGTACACCCAAGGAAGCTTTTCCTCAGAACAATCTGCGGGAGGTTTGGGAGAGCTGTGCACTCAGGACTTCCTTCAAGTTCTATGAAATACCTTACATGTGGAGCACAAAGCTCATTTCACAGTCCCTTGCTAACTTTTCTAATAAACTGTCTCGCATCTATTGCTCTTGAGTGTTTCTGATTAACTCCAAGTATCGATGCTCTTGTTCTTGAAGAGAGAAGTCTGTGTTTCTAATTTGAATAACATAATTTCCGAGTGTGTTAAGGTAAATAAGGACAATGCACTCTTGTTCCAGAACTCAGATGCCCGTGAAGTTATTCATCAATCTCTTTTTCATTTAAATTCAGACTTTAATTTGTGTTTCAAATGCAGATGAGGCCTTAATTAAATAAAAATTCAGCAGATGGTTTCAAATTCTCTGTTCAATTTACATTTCTTGTACCTCTCTAAGTGCTGGACTTTATCTTTGGAGACAGAAGCATTGCTATCAGACCTCTTGCTTTAAACAAATGTGTAGGAATTGGTAGCTGGGACTGTCTAAAGGAATAAATTAAAAATGGATTACCAAATCTGAAAAGCCTCAAGTTTATGTTTTGATAAATTTCCCAAACCTTTTCTGAACCTTCATGGATTATCAAAACTCAAGCATGTATCAGAGGTGTTGCTCTTTTTCAGTTAAAAAGAAAATAATAAAAAAAAAAGAATTGGAAGCACAGGCAGCCTTTACCCTTAGGCTTTATGAGATCTTTGATTATTGACAAGAAGTTAATTTGACAGAAGTGCCAAATGCCATGGGGAAAAAAAACCTCACTAAATATTTTTGGTCTCTAGAAAAAGTTGCTATGTTATTCAAGCTCAGCACAGGAGCTGAGTGACTCTGAGTGTGTTTTGTTCTACCTGAAGCTGTTCATTATTAAGAGCTGTGAAAAAGTAAAGGAGAGTGATAAGCAAAATTACAGGATAAAACCCTTCTATTATCTCTGAATCAGGACTCTGCCTATTGAATAAGTAAATATGTCCCATCTTTCTCTGACTGGCTCTTAGGAGAAAAATCACTTTCTTCTGCAGCAGTTGCCTCCTTCAGAGGAAATGATGAAGGAAAGGAAAACACTGCTTGTCCATTCGTGTGACTTTTGAGGTGGAGGTGTAAAATGCAAAAAACCTTTTCTTCCCCTGGTCCCTTTATGTCATGCACCTGCTGCTGCCCATGACCTTGCCACACACTCCCTGGTAAACCCAGGCAGCATTCCTTCCTCTCACTTCAGCTTCCCGTTCAGCACTGATTTACAAGCCCACGTACATTCACTCTGTCATACAGGCTTTTCTACCTCTGCATTGCTAACCCTATCACTGGATTACTCACAGCTAACTCATAAATTGCTTCCTTCCAACTTCCTTCCTTTGCATGTTGTGCAAGGGGAGCAGCCCTGCGGCGGGGCCGTGGATGGGGATTCCAATTTTACACCCTGCAGCTGTAAATCTCCATCCCTGCCCAGCCCTCGGGGGCTTCATTTATTTATTTTGAAACAGCCCCCAGCAAATCTGACAATATTTGCGTATTTTGGCTGCCTGGGGGGAAAAGAAATCCACCCCACCTCTCCCTTAAAAGAGAGAGCCCCTTGTGAGTAACAAAAACTTGAATAAAAAGTTGGTTGATGTGTTGCAGATGTCTCCAAGAGCTGAACACTGGGTGGGCATAGTGGAACTGCCAGGTACAGGGAAACAAAAAATTTGGGTCAGAGAAGCAATTTCATGGCTGCTAGAATTGAAAGGGAGCGAGAAGGGTGCCTGCAGGATCCAGCTGGGGTTTGTGCTTAGGCAGAGATGCAGCATTTCAGTTGTGTGGCTGAAGCAGGGCTCTGGTTTATGTTTGCAACTACTAAAATGTCCTTATTTGTTCTGGCTGGGCGAGTATCCCTTCTGAGCAGGGGAAATGTTATCAGCTTGGCTGTCCTCGTGAGATTTCTAGTATCTGTGGGTACATGCAAGAAAGCATTTCACAAAGCAAGTTCCTCTTTTGGGATCATGGGATTTGAATCGCCTTCTGAGGCCCTTGATGTTCACAACATCTGTTGGTTGTATGTTTGAAGTTCCAGTTTGGACCTGCTCTGGGCTCAGATGAAAGAGGAAGAGCATGATGTTGCACTAAAGGAGGGTGCCTGACATGAAATCTTGAGCAGCCACTTGTAGCAGGGGGCCATGCTTTGTCCCTGTCTCAGAGGAAGAGCACACATTTGGGGAGCTCCGAGACTCCAGGCAGCTCAGAGATCCAGATTTCTACCAGAGTCAGAATAATCTAAAAGATTTGTCTCTTTCTCAAGCCAGGGTGCAGATAAAAGAGTCATATTTGGGGTGGGAGAGGACAGGGGATTTGTCAAGTCTTGGTAGGAAATGGCTTAAATGTAATAAACTGCACAACAAAAAATGAGTGCCTGCCTTGATTCCAGCACTCCTCGTTTCCCAGTTAGCTCAGAGCAGGCACACTGGGAAAAAAAATCAATGTTTTCTTCTAGCACTGACTCTGTTAAGAGCACAGACATGCAGGGCTGGGGAAGCTCACAGGCAGTTGCTGTCAGCTGGGCTGTGTGTGCTTAAATGAGGATCAAGACCTGGTTGAAAAGAAGTGAAGAGTTCTGCTGCTCCTTGTCCTGTTGGGAGAACATCACTGCTCTGCATGGCTAGAAATCCTCCTCCCTCCAGCATGTTTCTGTTTGGGTTTGTGTTATTTCGTGGCTGGTTTTGTTTCTTTCTCAATTAAGGCTGTAAAACCCTTACTCATGGACCACCACTTTATTCCCAGGCCATCACTGACTGCAGCCCACATTACCTGCTGGGGTAACACACACAATTTTCACTGGCATTTCTTGCTGTCTCTGATTTTTTTTATTTGACAACTTTTTATGTCTTTACAACATAATCAACTATTTTGGCTTTTTGTTGACA
>VWYO01027648.1:180657-192678 GCA_013400275.1 Rhadina sibilatrix
ATGAGGAAAAAAACAAAAAAAAAAAAAAAAAAAAAAAAAAAGAAAAAAAAAAGCTCAGCAGAGACTTTAAGAAAACACCACGGGAGTTTCATTTCCCCGTTTCTTCAGCAGACGCTCACCAGTCACTTCTCAGGTAGAATGCCACTGATTGCACCCAGGCAAGGAACACGGCGGAAGCAGACGCTGCTCTGCCGCTCGGAATTCCCTATGAGCCTGGGGAGGCGGCGGGGATGCCCTGACCGAGGGGACAATCGGCTCCGGGGCTGCTGCAGCCCTGCCCCGGCCAGCGCTGCCCTCCCCGCTGAGAACCCCTGGCCATGGGCTACGGAGAGGCTGCGCTGCCCACCGCCTGCAGGATCCCCTCCGTTCTTCCTCACACTCATGCTGCTGGGCATTTTGTGTCCCCCTCTGGTGTTTCTCCCCCTGATGGAGAAGAGGCGTTGAATTTTTAAATTTTTTTGCCTGATTTTACGATAATTCGCTTAGACATTTCTGATCGTTTCGTCCAATGTATATTTATTAGGGTGTTGTGTTTTGTTTTGTTTTGTTTTGTTTTGTTTTGTTTTGTTTTGCTTTGCTTTACTTTGTTTTGTCGTTGGTTTTTTTTTATTATTATTTTTTTTTTCCATCCAACATCATTAGATTTGTTTTGAACTCAAAGGTCAGTTCCTACACCAGTACAAATCAATGTGACTACATTGATTTCGGGGATTGCAGCATCTTTCATTAGTTCCTGTTGCCAGAGATAGCGTGGCTGTCTCTGAGGAAGAAGACAGATATACATATATATTTATTTATGTGCATCTGAGTCAAACCACAAAGAAGGAAGAAAATTCTGTGAAGAATGTAATTCTGCAGCATATCATTAACCATGCAATTAAGGCACAGTGGTGTTAAATGATCAATACAAGAGAATCTCAGCCAGCCACCTCCAAAGATTCCTCTAAGTCCATGCCCTCTGCTGTTCCCATTCTATCTTCATAAAGAAGAGCCCTGATTCTTGCACAGGAGACCCTAGCATTTTTTTTTTTTCTTATTATTAGGAAATATGTGGTTTCTTTATTTGATTGTACTCCATTAGCAGCCTAAAGGACACATTCCCCAGTAAAAGAACCTAAGTGTTGGTCTTACTCATTTCAATTCAATCATTTCAAAATGAATTCCAATTGCTCATCTAATTACATTTCCCTACTTTTATTGGTCTACTTGTGAGAGGAGTAGCTGCCTGCGTTCTTTGGGCTATAAATTAAATACATAAGGAGAGCACTAAAATTATGCAAAATGTCTCGGTGTTAAAGTGAGAAGTTATGTCTTTAAAAATCAATTCTGCAGTAAAGGTGTATCAGTGGTTCCACAGAGATCTTTTCCCACTTTACAGGGAGTTCCCAGCCTGCGCAGCTCTGCAGCTTCTCCTCCCTGCATGCAAAGAGCAGCTCCACGTGAGACTGGTAACTCTCTCCAGGGAAAGGGCAGCACTGCCTACAGCCAAAACATGTTTTATCTGCCTCGGTTCCTGCACCCCTGAGTGCCCTGCCAGGCTGGCACTGAACCCTCAGAGGGGAAACTGAGGCCAGGACCAAGACAAAAGACAAAAGGAGCTCTCAGGCTGAGGAACAGTCCCACAGTTTAATGCAGAACCTGCACCTTGGAGCCCTGAGGACAGTAAGAGCCCAAGCACATGGCTCAAAGTGCTTTTCCCCTTTGGGAAGGGGAGGTGAGGGGTTAATGGGGGCTGACCCAGGGGGAGGTGAGGCACAGGTGTTGTCAGGTGAGGGGCGTGCAGGAGTTTCTGGGGAAGGTGTTGAAATACAACATTTTGCGTGGGTTTATAGATAACCAAAACACCCAGTGCAAACAGAACAAAACTACTTAGTGCAATACAACATTATTAAAAACAGGATCTCCCTTGCCAGGTCCCTTGCCAGGCTCCTGCTGGACTTGAGGGATGCCAAGCAGTGGTGGCAGGTGATGGCATCCCTGCCTGGTGCAGAAATGAAGCAGCCAGAGCTCCCAGCCACGTCCTGCTCTGCACACCAACGCTCTCCCTCGGGTTGCTGTGATGAGAGGCACCAGTGCTGGTGGCTGGAAATCACTTCAGAGAATGAGGTGCTGCTCAACAGGTCTGTGGGCCGGTGTGTGGTGGAGAAGAGGAAGTTCAGGACCTTAGGAAATGTTTTTAGATGCTTTTAAGATTGTTAAATGTAGTGTGGATTCACTTCTTCTTTCCACACCAGTCTGCCAGCGCAGGGCCCAGCTGAGGCTGGGACATCTCCTCTCGGGTTTGTGCTGGTCACCCTTTCCCAAGGTCTGGGTGCTTTAGTGTCCTTTGCCCTCTGAAAAGCCCCAAGCTGAACGCAGGAATAAACCAGAGGCTTCAGATGTTCTTTTTCAAGGATTTTCTTGTTGCTTATTATTTCTTATTGTTTCATTTTTCTCCGTGCCCGGCCAAGGTCTCCACAGCTCGGGCACCAGGCAAAGACTCCTGCCCCTGACAGAGGCTTGTCACCTCTTATACAGATTATTACATAGTTGTTATTTACAATTACACACCAATATCTGCATTCTATACTAAACAGGTTACTTCTACTCTGACCCAATCCCTCTAAAGCTGCTTTGTGCCACCGACATCACAGAAGATGGAGAAGAAGAAGAAGAAGAAGAAGAAGAAGAAGAAGAAGAAGAAGAAGAAGGAGAAGAAGAAGGAGAAGACCCCAGGGCACCGCCCAGAATCCTCCATCTTGTCCCCACTCACCCCATTCTAGAAACCCAAATGTGACAAACTATACTACACTTTATCACACTTTTGTGGCTTGTAATTCCTCTCTCAATGTTGGAAGTTTCTCCCATGGACTGTAGTCAAAGCCAGTGCCTTCCTGGGCTCTGTGCCAGGGTCTCCAACCCCCCTGTACAGATCCCAGACCACCCTGTATGGGTTTTAAATCCCCCTGTACAGGTTTCTGACAGTCCAGGGTATCCCAAGGAATGCCCTGGACTCCAACAATCTCCCAGCACATCTCTGCCTGAGCCTCCAGACAGCTGGGTGAGGCAGACGGGCAGCAGACACACACCAAAGGGCCTTCTTAGCCTCATATTGGGATGGAGGAAGCAAGGTGATGAAAAGGAAGCCATAATCTGGCCCTGAATTGATTAGTTCACAACACATGGCATTAAAAACTACATTCCAGTGGCTTTGCAGCTACACCTTGGGACAGGTCTGGTCTTTGAGTCCTCAGTCTCCATCTTCACCCCCCAGAGCCCCTCTATCTCTGCATCACCACAGTCCCGTGGCACCCACAGGGGTCCCAGGGGGGCACTGGGATGGGGCTTCTGCCACGACTGGAACAGTAACTGCACAGCCTGAGGCTGACAAGTCACTGAATTCACTTTCTCCCTGCCTCGTGCAGTTCTCTACCTGCTGCAAACAACAGTGGAATCATGAGATCAAATAAAAGACCAAGACAAGGGAGCTCAGGCCACCACAGGGCCTTGGACTCTCTAGTTCAGAATATATTTTTCTTATTTCTTTTTTAACCCATGTCTAGATTTACATATAATTGATTTAACATCAGCTGAAACAGAGACAGTCCTGTGTAAAAATGCTTTACTATCACTTGAATTCAATTAATTAACTTTGCACAGGAAAAAGAAGTATTTTTTTTAATTCTGGTTTACTCTGCTCAGCTCCATATTTTCAGCCCCTGGTGTGGAAACAAGTGAGTGGCTCTATCATCACAATTCATTGAGTTGGAGAACTGGGCCCATCAGAAAGTTTTCTGCCTCGAGTGGTTTCGATAGGAAAACTGGACTGTCCCTCTGGGAGCTGTGGGGAGAAAGAAAACCATTGGATTAAAGTTGCACAAAGAATAGTCAGCACTGAGAGCCTAAGCTGCTGTTCATTTTTCCTTTAGTGCCTTTAACCTGAGGGCAACTAGGGCCATAATGTGGACATGAACTATCCCAACAGACATAAAGATCTCAGATGAGATGGATTTTGCAGCAGTCCTCACACCAGTTCCTTAGAAAGGGCAGGCAGAGCAATTCTCCAGTGGTTCTGTCCCCGTGATCTAAACCCTGTTTCCCACATCCCTGTGCTGGGTGTTTAGCCTGATGTTTCAGGAAGTCTTCTGGCAACTTTCAAATCTTTACAGGTGCTATTACTGAGGTGTCAGTTGTCACGGGGAAGAGGATAATATTTCACGACATCAAAATACCCCGTCATCATTTCAGCAGGCTCATGATGTTGCTGCTAGGCACAGTCGAACTCTTCTTCACATCACTGCAGACTGAGGCTTTCCCTCTGCTCCACACAGCCCAGATACAATCCCTTCTGATTAGAGCCTTTTCTCTTTGATGCTCTCCTTTGTCATCCCCACACTGGGAAGATTGCTCTCTGTTGAATTGCATGCTCCTGCCGTTTGCATAGTTGTCTTTTTCAACCTGGAAGCAAAGCTGTCTGTGCCTGAGCAGCCATAGGATTCTGACTTCTAGTAAATCTTTGATTAATGAAGCTCAGGTAAACAGATTAGTCATTAACCTTTGCTTCTCATGATCAGATTACTTATTGATGCAGAGGGGTTGTGCTGCTCCCATGCTGCCAGGGATGGGAATCTTGCTTTCCCTTCAGACTTCAAGAATCTTCCCACCATCTAAAGAGAACCTCCTCTCAGGATGGTGACATTAGAGAGCTGCTGCCTCTGCAAGGAGTCATCTGTTTTGTGTGGGATCTCACTGCAACTAATTGCACTTACATGCAATTATTAATTTGCTGCCCACTAGTACAGTGTTGCTCATACCTTTGGTTCTGTATTTCAGCTGGACAGCTGTCAGTGAGGGGAGCTCAGCTAAGGCACAGAGCAAATACATACAAAGTGAGACAAGTTTTTTAAAAATGGTACACTCAGAACCCATGGCTGTGCAGGGCAGTTGCTTAAACCCTTGAGAACCAAGTCAAATTCTTGATCAGGAGATCATTGTATAATGTCCATGCCTGTGGACAAACAGAAGGCTGCTTTACATCCATCCAAAGCTGACTGAATTCTGGGCTCTTTATCTGCTGCACAGGTCCCCCAGGATGGGCAAAGGCAATCTATGAGCTGAGGGCAACAAGAGAACCAGGAACAATATATCTTTTGTCACTGCCAGCTCCATCAGGTCTTTGTACACAGCATTCTACTTCTGGCCTCTGTGAAAGAAAGGAGTGATGTTCCATCATCAGTTAAGGGAAGTTTCAGATGCAGACACTGGGCAGGAAGCTGAGCACTCCTTTGTGAACATCCCTGCAGTGCTGCCCATCTGGAAAGGGTTTGCAACCTCCTTGATTTCCAGAGTATCTCTACCAGTCTCCACGGGTGCAGAGATTCATCTCCCAGAGCAATGGAGAGAGATCCACAGGGGTCTTATTTGCATGACCTGCACATTGAGATGTGGGAAGATGATGTAGGACAAATGAGCAGATGTGACCTGTTACCTGCAGCCTACAAAAGCAGAGAGGGAATTCCAATTACACACCCCTCTAATTCATTGATCTCTAACAGGCTGGATTATATTTAAACCTGTAGATGTTTACACTGCAGCCCCGAATGCAGAGAAGGACAATCAGAACAGAGAGATAAAGCTTCATATTTTCTAGCTCGTCGAGAGAGACTGAGCTTCACCTTTGCACTTCCAGTTTTGCATCTTGCAAACCCCAGCCCTCACTCCCATTCCCAGTCCCGGGATCCCCCGTGCACGCAGCTATTTGCAGATGGAAATCCAGCAACCTGATCTGTGGGCCCAGTTGGGTAATCAAACATTTAATTACTAACAATTATCCATTAATGCTTATAAATTAGGTTGCCAAACTGCTGCTGCAGACTACAAATATTTGCATCTAGACTTGTCTGCAAAAATGGAAGATGCCAATGGAAAGCTACACCGCAATGCCCAACGCTGGCGTTTTCACCCAGACTCTTCAGGCTGACACAGAAAATGTAAATATTTGCTGCATCAGAGAGGTATGAAAAATTAGGAAATTAGATGTTGAAGTTGAGGGAATCATGAAGATCAGGTCCAAAGTCAAATTCCGGGCTTGCTTGATTTGTCTCACATCAAGATTCTTTTTTCCTTTTCACCCTTCCCTCTTGCTTCTTCCTCTGGGGTTGATTAAACATTTGCCTCTACCTTATGAATATATATTGGTCCAGAGGGCTTATTTTATTCTGAATTACTTCCTGATATTAATAATGGGGTTTTTTATGACATGTCATGCATCTAGGAATGTTGCTTATTAAAATAAACTCTAACAACACGATTTCAGGCAACACTTCAGAGATGAGCGTGTGCTTTTCACTTCCACTCCTAACCAGGAGAGACTGTAACCCTCTCCAGTAAGAGCACACTGCATTGCTATGCAGAAAATGTAAACCAATTCCATAAAAGGGTTCCAGTTCCCATCCTGTTAAGTAAGTTTTGCTTTCTATAATTGTCTGCTTTCTACTGTCTGTTTTATTAAAGTGATGTGGTTGTGATCCTGTCCACGTGACCTCTCCCTTTGCTCACAAGGGAAATGTTGGAGTGGTGCTGCAAGCACTGGGACTTCAAGGCTACATTTAAATTAGTGAATTCAAACGTGTCTGGAAACATTCCCAGGGCTAGAACAAAACTGTTTATACAGTCAACTGCTAAGCTGTTCTCTGGCATGAATTTGGCCCGTTCCAGCTCCTTTTTTTCCCTGAATGGATTGTGATCACAGCATGGGCCAAGGAGCAGTGCACATGAAACTCCCACTCCTTGAGAGGATAAATGAGCTCACTTGCATGTGTGCTGTCCACCTGCTGGCCTTGGTGCTTATTCCTGGGTGCATTTTATTTACCTGGTGAGGTAGAACCAAAGCACCTTGAACCGACTACCCCAGCAAACAATTTTTTTGGAGAATCACATCCATTTCAGGCAAATGCTGCAAATGGTAGGGACCAAAATTAGCCACCATCACGCATAGTAAAAAGCTGATGCATGTGCAAAATCAGGCTCCCAGTAACAATCTGGATAAGGATCAGCTGGATCTGAATGGTGCAAAAGCTGAGCATTATAAAGGCAGGGTCCTCAGCTGAAAACTAATGTCTCTTGTTGCAGTATCAGGCTCAGACACTCTGCCAAAGAAATAGTGCCAGAGGAATTGCAGAAAGAAGAGGGTGTGACGGTTTAATGGGATTTTAGTAAAATATGATATATTTTTTTTAATTTGCTTGAGTGTTTTATTCTTTTTAAGTAACTCTGAAGGGATCATCTAATTCTATAGATAAGCCATGTATAGTCACCAGCCCAACATAAATTAATTGAAATGGCTGCTGAACACAACACTTGCTTTTACTGAGAATGCAAGAAGTTCTTCAAGGACTACATACTCTCTATCTCTTTTTCCACTTCCCCTGGGGTCTCTCTCCCCTCTTTTTCATATTTTTTTTTTTTCTCTTCCTTGATGCCCAAGATGGTTCCATTAGTCTTGCAAATATTAATTCCCAATGCAAACAGAATGTGTCAGGTGCAGGGGGGATGTAAATGGAAAATTAATTGAAGAGCAACGTGTAGGCTTATGCTATACAATGTCCTCAGCATGAATACTCAAACAGAAACCTGCCACCGACTTGCTGCCCCTCAAAAGCCCTTCCACACATGGAGCACAAAGCTGGGCTGCTGGCAGGGGAGGTGCACACGGGGTTTTTTGAGCAGGGTTGTGTGATTTGATCCCTCTTTGGGGCTTTGCTGCTCCAGGATCACTGGTGCACAGCAGGGTTGACTGCACAGCCAGGACGGGGCTGCTGCCCTTCCCTGGCTCAAGGCTGTTGGAGTCCAGGGTATTCCTCTGGAAACCCTGGACAGTCAGAGACCTGTACAGGGGGGTTTNTCGTCACCTGTTGCCCGTGCTGTCCAGACCCGTTTCTCTCCAGGCAGAGCTCAGAGAAAAAGAATTGTGATAAGATAAAATAAACAAGAAGAGCAGCCTTGAAAAAGAACATCTAAAGGCTCCTCGTCTTTTCTGCGGGCGGCTCGGGGCTTCCCGAGGGCAAAGGGTGAAGAGCACCCTGATCTGGGGGGAACAGAGAGCCCCCCCGAGAAAGGCCTGACCCAAACAGGGCCCCAGGAGAGCCAGGGTGCAAGGTTTTGCCATCCTCCTCTTTGCAAGGCTTTCAGCCCCTCAGGAGAGGTCAGGCTGCCATCAGTGCCACGTGCTGTTAACCCTCTCCAGTCAGGAGTGGTCAGAAGGCATTACTGACCACTGAGCTGCGAGCAGCAGCTTTTGGAGCCTCTTGCCAGTCTCTGACAAAGCCAAGTACATGAAGTGATCAATGAGTTTTACTGCTTTATCTGTTTCATATATTGTCCTCGGATTATGATGCTGTTCAAATCACTTGCTGGAGATGCTTTGTGAAAAAAGGCATTTCTTCAACATTTCATAACAGTTATTTGTAATCTATGTTGTTTTGACAAGACTCTGTTGATGATACAGTGATTTTTCTTTTTTGGCTCGTTGATTAGAAGAGTTTCAGATTCCTGAATTATCAGGTTTGGAGGTGAGAATTCAGAATTTGATTTCAATTAATAGGCTTTCAGTCCAGAAGAGATAATAGTTCACTCATTCCATGTCCTTGAACAGCACAAACCAGAGGTTTCAGGCAGTTCTTTCCCCCCATACTTTGATGTATGAGTACATTTGACAAAGCTTTATCTCCTAGAAAATTATTCAGTCGTTCTTTCAAGCCATATAGAATTCTCCTGCTTTCAATAAAAATCCCAGATGTTCCCATGACTTCCCCCTCATTAAAATAATTTGCTACAGTATTCCTGGGAAACTAATAGAAGTAGTTGAGAATACAAGCAGAATTTGTAATGAATTTTCACACACTTTTTTAGTATTTTCCTAGCAGAAGTTCCAAGTTTTGAGCTGTTGCTGCTCATTTTTATCCAGACTCATTATACCTGGTTTAGTGGCATCAGCAGTCTGGATCCTTTCTCTGGTCAATGAAGAAAAATAAACTGGGGGGTTGCATTTTCCAAGGCTGGTCTCTCTACTGACTGCAATAGGAGGCTGGAAAAACCAGCAGAACTTCAGCAGCTCAACCAGATATTCAAATTTAGGTGGGAAATACCTTGGCTCTGCTTGCTCATCCTTAGGGCTGGTCCTTGGAGTGAAAGAGTGGGGCACAAATGTGGAAAAACCCAAGGGAATCTATCACCCAGCTCCAGCAATCCTTACTGGTCTTTTCTGGTACTACTGAGATGGATTTTAAAGAATCCACCAGGGTCAACACTGTTTCCACTCTCACTGAAATTATAATTCTATTTCTCAGCCTTATCATCAGCATCCTGAGGCTTTTTTTGCTCACCAGGGGAAAAGCAATAGGTCAGATCTTTAACATGCACAATATTAACTTTCTAAATCCTACTTTCTCTTAGGATTTACTTGACTAGATAATTTCTATTTATTTTGGACACATTCTGATATCGTGTCCATAGAGATTTGTGGGGAAAGTACAGATGATACAAAGGATTTTGCTTTTTTTACTCTTAACCACCCCCTGATCACCACCACCACCAATCTTTCTGCCTCCCTTCACATTTCCATTTTCTCTTGTCCCCTGTTTCTCTGCACTCAGCATCCTGCAAAGCAGTGCTGTACAGTCTTCCAGTAAATATCTCATTTAAAGAGTGAGGAAGCCTGAATTAAATAGGGCAGGGACTCTTGCTGGCCCGAGTTAATGGAGATTTCTTTTAGTGAGATGTCAGATCCAGACAGTTCAGCTCCGCCAGCCTCGTGACAAACCTTCCTCCCACATTTAGCAGTGTGTGAACCATGATCCACTGGGAAGGTGTGTGATAGCCTTTGGATGGGGCCGTGGCTCATTTTTAGGTGTTTTCTCACAATTCAGGGTCACAGCTTATAACCTCACAGAAGTGAATGAGAACAGCAAGAAAACCAAGTCCTGGAACCAGGAGCAGCTGTCGTTGGCTCAAAGGCAGACAAGAAACCAAATCATCTTGGCCCAGTCTGGATAAATTAATTATGCTGCAACCAGTGGAAAATGTGGATGTGTCACAATACAACACAAATGAACAGCACTCACACACTGAGGTGTCTAAGGCACAAAAAAGGGGCAGTTTATTTACAGACCTCAACATTTATAGAATTCCAATAGTGACCATGGATTGGAGGATGGAAATTGTCCTCTCCAACCACACTGGTCAACCCAGCAGTCCATCAATTCTCTCCTCCTCCAGAAAGGAATGTAAAACAATCATTGTTTACATGAAAAGTGCCTGAGAAACTCCACCACAAAAGGTAAAACATCAGAGGGCTGAAATAGAACTTTAGAAAAACTTTAGAAGAACCAGGAAAAACAGGGCAACATGGATGCGTCCATGTGAGAGCTACAGAAGACAACCTGACAAGTTTGGAAGGTGAAGTTATTCTAATTGGTATAACTGATATAACTGAAGCCAGAATTTGGGACAAATGTTTCCCAGTAGCTGGAAATTTCATGTTCATAACGGTGATCCTCTGCAATCTTCAGAGAAAGAGCATCTAATGGGGGAGCAGGTACTGGTAGTGATGCATGGCAATTAGAATGCTGGAGCCCATAAAAATCAGCACTGCTCTTGACACTCCCAAAACTGTGCCACCTTGCACTCTGGAGCAATCACTAGGCTAATGAACAATTTCTCCTGGGTGGTATCTGCCACCACTTGACCGGTTTCATAAATGTGGTCATTTCAGAAGTGACAAAGCTTCCATCCTTGCTGGGGGAAAAATTAAAAAAAAAGAAAATTAAGCCCAAGCTTTCTTTTCTGAAGCAGACCCTCCCAGAGCATCAGCAGACACAGAAAGCTGTGCTGCTAGTGCTTTTTTCAGTGCAGAAAACCATCTTGTGTTTTCACATACGCTTCCAACACGAGAAGTTTCCCCATTTTGACAGAATGCATCCCCTGTATTTTTAGAGCTGGGTTAGAACTCTGCTGCTGAGGAGAGGACACGGGGCAGTCACACAGCTGCTCCCAGAGCAAATGTCAGAAGTGCTGGCACTAATGGGGAAGCGACAATGCCCTTTGCTTCCCTGCCCCTGCCCTCCACTTCTCCCTTCCTCCCTGGGCCTGACACCCTGCACAGGGAAACCTGGCCCTGGTTTGCAGATTAATCTGTTGTTATCTTGCCAAAAAAAACCCAAAAAACAACCCAAACAAACAACCAAACAGACAGAGACTCATCTGTGCAGAGAAGATGCCATTGATGCATGACCAGGAGGACCAGGAAAACCAGTGGGAGTGCAAGCAGAGCCCAGGACACGTGTGCAGCGTGCTCAGGGTGGATTGCCCAACTCTGAGGGAAGCAAGACACAAAAGTTACGCTTCCGCCAGACAACGTGAACAGCTTGTCACCAAAAAAAAACCAGGTTTAAAGGCTACACTTGCCTTCCCTCATGCACCCCTCCCTCTTCTCCTTACTGCTTTCCTCTGGCCCAGTAAACAGGTTGTGATTAACTCTTCCTACACAGGAAAGCAACACTACAGCGATAAGTTTCTCAAAAAAAAAGTAAAGATATGTCTTTACTTTTACTTTTACCTTACTTTACTTTACTTTTACAGATGAAAAATGAGGGTGGCTTTGTAGAGGATAAGGAGGAGCTTCCCAAGGCACAGAGAGGTGACCACAGCTCACAGCCCAGCACATGAGGTGGGAGGGCTCACCCTGCACCAAGCCCTGAGCAAGGCATTGCTGGGTATCTTCTCCTCAGGTCTCATCAGGATTAACCCACATCAACATCCAGCACTGAATTCCTGGAAAGAGTGGGGTAATGGTTCAGAAAAACCAATGAAAGATTGCCATGATGGGAGAGCCATCCTGGAATGGCAGAGTGGTTTTTGTGGGGGTTTTTTGTTGTTGTTGTTGTTGGGTTTGTTTTTTTTTTTGGGGGGGGTGGTTTTTTGTTTGTTGGGTTGGTTTGTTTGTTTGAGTTTTTTTTGGTTTTTGTTGTTGTTTTGGTTTTTTTT
>VWYO01027648.1:192846-209828 GCA_013400275.1 Rhadina sibilatrix
TTTTTTATTTTTATTTTTATTTTTATTTTTATTTTTATTTGATTGATTGATTGATTGATTCTGTCATCTCCCTGGGATATACAGCGACCAGTGCTCTTCAGGTCGAGTAAAAAGGCTGCAGACCTGCTTTAACGCCCTCATTTCCCATTTCAGACTGCTTCAGGAGCCAGTTTTTTGAGGCTGTCAGGGCTCAGAGCCCCCTGAGATGGTCACTCCGTTGTTCAGGAGTTGCAGGAGCTTTCACAGACAGGGCAAGGAACGTCATGGGTGAAGAGAGCAGGATTCAGCCCTGACATTTCTGCTGGAAGCTTGACCAAGCAACTTGGAACACGCTGGGAAATCCTCTTGGTGCATCTCCTCAGGGCCAGCCCTGGGCTGCAGGACACTCACTGGGGGCAGCAATAGTGCAAACAACATCACATCCTATTAACAATACCCATGCAAATCCACACTTTTGGCTGGATTGTTTCATTGGGCTGCTTTTGCCATAGATCTAATCTCTTCACCTCTGGCATTGAAAATGTGTTTTAATTAACCCACTAGCAAAACACTAGGCTGGGATGGTCTGATCTTTTTTAACCTTATTTTCCTGAGTGAAAACAATGCTGGCCAAATTTACTGTACACTGTCACCTTAATTACCTGTCTTAGACAATCCCTTTCACACTCACTTGCAGTTTATCACCGTACAACACAAAAACTCTTCCTCTAAAAAAAAAACCAACTTTAAATGCTTCTGAGATTCAAACTGTAGATTGCTTGTGCAGCTATAATCTTAAAGAACATCTGCTACATTTGTGTGGTAAAGGAAGTCTCTTCAGAATACAGCCTTTGATTTCTATAAAAGACAAATCAGGCCACATGTTTTTGTTTTGAATGCTTCTCATCACAAGAGGAAATTTTCTGCAGCTTGGAATTTTGAAGGCATGAAAAATGTATTTATTTTTTTAAACAAAGAGCGCACATAAGAACATCAACAAAACTCCTTGGAAGTGTTAAAAACCATTCCTCTATCATCTTTAAAGCAACACTAACGACTGCCTGACCCACATTTTGATCCACCTTTCTGTCTTAAGTTTATCTGGGTCATATCATGTCTTTGATCCAAACATGTAACTCCCATTGACATCTCAGACCTTAGGAGGTTCACCCATCATTAGCTCTGGAGCTGCTAATAGCCCAGACAAGCAGAAGATTGGGAGGTTTCCCTGGGCTTTTTTTTCATTTGTCTCTCAAAGTGAGTGTGTCAATAGTGGTGGATTGACAAACTGGCTTTGACACCAGTGTGCATTGAAGGCAGGAATCGATGGTACCTTGTGGCTGAGTGATCCACAACAGATTTATTTTTATTTTTTTTTTACCTGATTCCTAACTGTCTGTTTTTTAAGAAACAATGAAAAAATAAAAGCTTCTGGCTTTTCATAGGGCACCCTTTTTTTAAGATGTTAAACTGGTTTGTTGCTGCCCATCTCTTCCACCTACACCTCCTCTCTCTCCTTCACAGGGATCCTAGAGATTCCTGCACTGAGCTTTTTCAAAACAGACCACACTTTTAGAGAATCATCTCTTACACTTATCAACCACCCAAAAGCTTCACAGTATCTCTCTCTTCTCTGCCTCTTTCCCCTGCTGGGAAGCTTTGGGCTAAAACAGCCCCTGTTGTCTCCAAGCACTTCAAACCAAGGGTGGAATCCTACCTAAGGTGGGCTCTTACTGCTGGGTGTGCAGTCACACAATTCCCTTCTCCCTTTTCCAGGGTTAGAGGAGTCCACAGGTCCCTGCTGCCAGCCCAGGGCAGGAGGGAAGCAGCAGGGAGGTGATGCAGGAGCACAGCTCAGCCAGGTACACCAGTGGATGCTGCACTCAGAGCAGTGCACACAAATGCCCAAAGCACAATGCCTGTTGTCTCAGCACACGAATCCAATGCACAGGCAGACTCTGCCTTTTGATAAGCTTCTGATTACCAAGATTATTTTTACTTTTGCACGCTAGGAATAGACTTTTGCTGTGATTTGAAATGCAAAAGCTACAGTTCTGCATAGCTAAGGCACTGGTACAGAAAAACAATTGTGATTAAATTTTAAAAGCTCAGATCACCAACCTTACAGCAAATTCCTTACAGTTTTGGAGGCCTGTCAAGGTATGGCTAAAGAGTGTCCTGCTGATAGCAGCTGTGGCCTGAGGCACATCCTTTTAAGTGATAACTGCTGTCAAAGTGGGGAGGCAAGTAATGAGGGCAGAAAAAGCATTTCAGTTGTAGCAGCTTGGATAGCTCTCATATAATTTGTATTTTCATTCACTGGAAATACTTCATTAGCTGTCAATTATTTTTAGTTTGTGGAGGAGGTTTTTTTCAGCTCATTCATTTCTCTTGTAGTCAGTCACTCATCTCAAGGTTTAATGCCAAAGAGGTATCAAAATTCATGTATTTGTACCTTAGGTGCTGCCCAGAGCCCACTGAAGTCAATAGAAAGCTTGTAGTTTAAGGTCCACTTGATTGTGACTCTGCTTTCCCTGCTAAGCTTCTAATCAAACTCTGCTAAGCTTTACTGTTCTGTGGAATACAGGATCCTCCTTAAAGGACAGCAGACTCAGTTTTATCTGAAGATTTACTGTGAAAGAGAATGATCTTTCTTTTGCATGTGGAATGGAGGAAGTCCATGGAGATAAATTTGGAAAGGTGGGGAGGCTCTGTCATTGATCACTCATGGCTCTAACAGGGGGTCAGGCCTCAGGCAGGGTGGACAATGGATCAGAGCTCTGCCTGAGCTCCCACCACCCTGATTTCCTTGGAGAAATCCCTCCCCCAGGCAACAACCCAAGTTCCTCCACTCCACGTCCCTGTGCATTTGGGAGAGGGAGCACAGTGCAAAGGCACACTGGAGTCTGCTCTAAAAGGTGGCAGATGTTCTTCATCACAGCAAAAGGAGCCTCTTGTGCAAGTAGCAAGGCAGAGCTTTTAAAATTTTCTTTGCACAGAATAACTGTGTATTTACATAGGTGTGAAATTACTTTTCTGGTAGAGAATCAGCTTTGCGAAACACTTGGCTTTGTTGGTTTGTTTTTTGGGATTTTTTGTTTGTTCGTTTGTTTTGTTTTGTTTTTTCCTGTAGTCATGTCCTCCCCTTGCTCTGGGGTGCAGCATCCCTTGTAAACAGCTGCCTCCTCTCCTCAGCACCCTCACCTGTATCATGCTTGGAAAAGAGATCCAAACATGTAACTCCCATTGACATCTCAGACCTTAGGAGGTTCACCCATCATTAGCTCTGGAGCTGCTAATAGCCCAGACAAGCAGAAGATTGGGAGGTTTCCCTGGGCTTTTTTTTCATTTGTCTCTCAAAGTGAGTGTGTCAGCTAGCTGTCATTCAAACATTCACCCAGAGCCCAGAGGGGTGCATGGAAGAGCTCCCAGAGGATTCAGAGGGGCCTGGGTTGGGTAGTGAGCTCTGGGTGCAGTGAGTGACCAGCCCACTGCACCCTGCCAGGCTTCAGCTTTGCTTCATCAATGTGCAGCTCTTTGCAGAAATTGTTCACAAAGCCTTTCGAGTGCACCAGAGCTCGTTTTTGACCGAGGTTTTCACTGTTTCCATGAGATTTCTGTGGAAACACCCTGAAAAACAACTAAAAGTGTGATCAGAGGGGAAGCTGAGTCCTCAGCTCGCTCCTGAGGTGAATTTGAATGGCACAACTCCCCAGTCTTCTAGTGTTTTCTACTCATTGTCAGTCTGTTGAGAAGTTCAAACAATTCAAGAAAGTCCAAGCATACATTTCATTTCTACTGAGATGAGAAATATCAGCTGTGTTAAAGCAGCAAGCAGTCAGGGCTCTGCTTTGCTGTGAATCCAGACCCCTTTTAGAAATTCTGACCAGATTTGGGGGAAAGTCAGGCACAGATTCACATAATACCATTGCAGCTAGATTTCCAGCTCTTCTTTACAGCCATGGCACCGAGCTCCAATATATTTAGCCTTTTTTTTTTTAATATAAATAACCTTGTTTCTCAACTGTAAAGCAAGTGTGGGTGAGGAGGTGGTGGCTGTCGCTGCAGGATTAAAAAGAGACAGAAATGCTTCTGCAGTGCCCCACATTGGATGCAGTTCTGACCTTTGTCTCCTGCACCCAGAGATGGGGAGGGCAGGAGCAGCTTTTTCCAAGGAGCTCAGCTCCCAGTGGTTCCCATGATCACTCCATGACTCAGCACCCAACGTGATCTCTGCCCCTGACACCAGCAGGGTGAAGAAAAAAAAAAAAGAAGCACCCAGTCACCCTTGGAGGGACGTGCCTTGCTGACAGCTCCTTTGCCAGCAGCACTCTGTGGCTTTGTGTATTAATTAATTAAGCAGAGAATTAATTCATTAACGTTGCCGACGCGGGGAGCAGGGCGTACCTTGGTTTCAAAATGCCTGCTTCCTTTATCAGCAGGCTGGATTCTGCCCTCAGCTCACCTGCAGGATGGCACTGCTGGCTCCAGCAGATGCCACCAGGAAAGGTCTGGGGGCAGTTTCTGGCCTGGCTTGCTCCGTGGTGCTGCAGACAGCCACGAGGCATTCTCGTTCCTCTCAGTGAATTTTCCTTCAGAAGCTTGGCAAAGTAAAACCTCAGACACTTTTGGGCTCTTTGCCCAACTTGAGAACAAGGGGCACAAAAAAAGGTTCATTTTTCTCACCAGCTACGAATTTGATTGACGTGGAGGGCTGGTCCTATTAAGCTGAGATCTGGCCTGGGTTCAATGTATTTGGAAGCCTAGTTACAAACACATTAAAACAACTTTAACAGAGATTTTGTCAACCTATCAAAGACAAATCAAGAGTGATTTCCCTGATGCCTCTGCTGAATTGGGTAAATTCCATTTATTGACTTCAAGCACTGCGTGCTGGTAATTTTTTTTCTCTGTCTTTTTCTCCAGAGGAATTTGACATGATCAGATCTACTCTGATGTTTCATAATCACATTTTTTTTCCCCTTCCTCTCTCCTCCTTTGCAGGGTGCTTTGAGTGTTGCTACCAGGTATAGAAGATACGTGTGTTAGAGAAAAGAGATGGGTCAAATTCAGAAGTGTGCTTAATCAAAATTAACTCAGTAGAATCTGCTTTAACCTGGCCTACGCTGCAATTTCTTTGGCTTCTGTCACATAGAGGCCCTTGGAATGGCATCTGCAGGACTGCTCAGGTTAAAAAAAAATAGCCATTAATAGCTTTTATGGGATGTAGAATGAACGAAATTCCTCCAGCTTGATGCACTGGAAGTTCATGGCTTGGAGGAGGAAAAGCTTGTTAATTTAAGTACAGCATGAAAAGGGTAAATGTGTGTTGGTAAGTGTCACTTCCAGGCAGTAAAAAACAACTGGAGGAATTTTCTCTTTGGGGGACAATGGACCTCACAGAGCTGGGGCACTAGGTCTTAGTGCATGTGGAATAAATCTGAGCAGGACTGCCTGAAGGATTCCCTGTGGTACCAGAAAGATTGGCCTCATCTGGGTCCAGAGCTTTCACTCGATGTCTCACTCATGTTTAGCTTGTGTAGCACACACTTCTCAGAGGTAACCAGTGGTACCTGTCCCCTGACCCTGAGGAAAGGCACAGAGACTCACCCAGGGGCTGCCCCATTCCCATCTTAGGGCAGAAGCTCTTGCAAGCATGAAAAGCACACCAGAATCCTGGGCCAGCTTGCATGGGTGAAGCTTGGTGTGACTGACAGGGCTCGACACATTCCTTGGAGTTTGCAGCCACAGCTGCAAGGGTTTTGGATGAAACCCAGGGGAGCCTCAGTGGTTTCAGCTCTGCAGTGGCACTGGTCCCAGTGCAGACCACAGCGTGCAGCTGACACACACAGTGCCACAGAGCCAAGGTGTGCTTAAAGCCACCAGCAATGGCTCTAAGAGCAGAAACACCAAGTTCCTGCCATGCAGAGCCCTGACACACACAGTGCCACAGAGCCAAGGTGTGCTTAAAGCCACCAGCAATGGCTCTAATTAGGAGCAGAAACAGCGAGTTCCTGCCATGCAGAACCCTGACACACATGGTGCCACAGAGCCAAGGTGTGCTTAAAGCCACCAGCAATGGCTCTAAGAGCAGAAACACCAAATTCCTGCCATGCAGAGCCCTGACACACACATGGTCTTACACAGCCAAGGTGTGTTTAAACCACCAGCAGCTCCTTGCAAAGATTGTGAGAGCAGAAACAGCGAGTTCCTGCCATGCAGAGCCCTGACACATATGGTGCCACAGAGTCAATGTGAGTTTAAAGCCACCAGTAATGGCTCTAAGAGCAGAAACACCAAATTCCTGCCGTGCAGAGCCTTGACACACATGGTCCTACACAGCCAAGGTGTGTTTAAAGCCACCAGCAGGGATTGTGAGAGCAGAAACACCGAGTTCCTGCCATGCAGAGCCTTCCCAGCTCCTCTGCACGTGCAGAGCTGGCCTGGGGCTCCTTGGCAGGAACAACACAGCATGGCAGGAGCGAGGGGCCAACAGGTTCCCAGTGCCCAGAGGCACCCCAGGGTGCACACAGGGGTTGTCCTCGCTGCCATTGTTTGTCACCAGGCCTGAGGATCAGTAAGCTGGAATGTGGGGCTGCCTTGGATGTGCTGGAAGAGCCTCCCCTGGGGAATGCACCTCCCTCAGCCTCAGCCTGGGGGCTGTGGGAGCCGTGGGCAGCCAGGCACCGACTGCTGGGAGCGAGCCTGGCACACACATCCTTTGTTCCCTCTCTTTCCTGGAGGAGAAAACCAAAGCCAAGCAAGATTGAAGCGATGTGCTCCGAGTCAGGCCGTGATTCAGTGATGGGCTGAGAAGGCAGGCGTGCTGTGCTAGCCACTATTCCTGCTCTCCCAAGTTAATGTGGATGGATTTATTCAGCGCATATTTATTTCGTGGGGTTCTTTTCCATGACATTTCCTCAATTCCTTGACTTACAGTTTTCATTATTGTGAAATTTGATTACAGAACCAGGCGAAATCGCAGAGCAAGGCATGTTTCCACCAGGCAATTTCACTCCAAGCTAGCCCCATCTCAGCCTGAGGATTGCATGGAGAGAGGATCGATTCTGAGTTTGCCAGCTGACAGGCTCATGAGAAATATTCTGATCTTGTTTGGATCCCACTGAGAGTATTTCGTGTATTTAAAGGCCTGCTAATTTTTGTTTTTGTTTTGTTTTGTGTTTTCCTGTTTGCCTGCTGCTCCCCATAGTGAAACAGCTTGGGAGTGAGGGAGCAGTGCTTCTGGATCCTCCACAACGTCAGCTGCTTTGTCCTTTGCTTTCTGATTCTTCCTCTGTACAGGCTGGCAGAGATATTCCCTGATCAGAGCAGGCTATGCAGGATACAGAGATTCTCACAGTGTCAAAATGCAGCATGCTGGCCTGGAGCAACTCTTCAATTTTTCACATTTATGTGACACTATAAAAGTAAGTAAGAGCCACGGTTTTATCTTGTGCCCTAGCAGCTGGAATTTACATAAACTTAGAGAGGTCTTGAAATCACAAATGTGAAGTGAAGTACTGTGTATCATTAAAATAAATCACTGTCACAGAAGCCTAAAACTTAACTAAAATCTCTCTTTTAAGACTCAGTCTGTCTGGTCATACAGCGCTGCCTGCAAATAAGTTTTGCACTCAGTATTCTGCAGTTCATATAAATTACATCAATCTCTATTTTTATTCTACAATTTCATATTTAATATCATAGAGTTACCTCCCTTAGCTCTGTTTAATTTGGCTTTATGTTTGTTTATTTTCTTTGTCGTGTCATTTTTTCCTCTTGTTATTAGTTTTGTTTGGCACTTGTATAATCACACTTTGGAAACATTAACTAATTAACCTTCCTAATACTCCTGGGAGGTACTGCAGACTACGTCAGCCTTTCCCTGCCTCCCACCTCATGATGAAATAAGCAGGAGTTGTCTGATTTGCATAAGGATGAAAAGAAAAGTTGTCTGAGCCAAGACTCAGATCTGGGGTTCCTAGCTGGGACTTTTCCCCTTCCTTTTGTGCTGAGGCTACTTTGCAACAGGCTGTTGGATCAGATGGAGCAGGAATGGCAAACAAAGGGGTTGTACCCCCCTCCCTGAGCTCCTTGTGACTCGGTGCAGGCGTTTGGGGCACCCCCAAGCCAAGCACAGAGTGTTCCCATCCCACCCCACAGCATCCTCACCACACAAAGAGCAAAAAGCCAAGGCTTCCAGGCTGATCTCTCTGGCACCATCAGTAGTGCCTAAAGGTACAAACGAGAGCAAGGCATTTTCTGGTGGTCACTGTGCACACCTCTATGAAAAATGCTCTCTGTATTCAACAGCCCACAAGCTCCTCTGCCTGTGCACCTTCTGTCTGAGCAGTGAACCCACCACCAGTCAGAGATCTACTGCAGAATTACAGAACCACTGAGGATGAAAAAGCCCTCTAAGGTCACCTAGTCCAGGCATTAACCCAGCACTGCCAAGCCCACCACTAAACCAGAGCCAGCATTGGAAAAACAGCCTCTCCAGAGGATGGCTGGCAAGGGTAATTACCTTTGTGACTTGAGACCTGGCATGTGCAATAGATAGGCTAGCATTATCAGAGGGAGGAGTAGGAACAGGGTTGGGTAAATCAGCTCAATCACAGGGATGAAGGCTACCCCAGGAAGCCAACTCCCGGGAAGCATAATGGCAGGAATATGCCTCAGGAAGGAGGAGGGCTGGTTTGTGCAACAGAGAGTGGGAGAGGCAGTGGGAAGAGCAAAGCCAGTGGAGCCCTCTGATGCTCCAGGAGGCACCCCAAGCCTTGCCCTGGGGCTGTGTGGCTCAGAGCAGTGGCATGACACAGGAGCAGGAGGTCCAAGCACGGTGGGGAAGGCTGGGGTGGGAAGTCCTCTGCAGAAGAGCAGCCTGTGTGGAGAGGGAGCTCAGCACAGCCACACCCCATGCACCTGGGCAGCCCTGCACTTCCAACCAGCCTGCTTCCACTGCTGCTTGGGGGGCCAATAGGGCCTCCCTCTTCTGCAAACTCTTCCAGTGAACTTGTGTGTAGACACACCTAAAGATCTGAGCAGCATCCCTTAGCTGCCAAAGGCTTGATGATTCTCCTCCACTCACCCCTGTGCTCACGGTATTACAAACCACTGCAAGTTCCCACAGAGGGCTCTGACAGGACAGCCAAAGCCAGAACAGCTGAGAGGAGACAGAGCAAGGAGTCAGTGTGTTCCTCCCACTCTGGAGAGCCGTGCCCATCCAGCAGTGCATCACAGCAATGACCCACGGCACGCTGGAGCATCGCTCCCCGTGTGCCAGCACACCCTTTGAGCCATCCTGACTGCTGGGATTGCATGAGAGCAATGCAGTGTGCTGCCCCTTCCTGCTGGGACACCACTGCCAGCCCTCAGCACAGCCCAGCTCCTCAAACCAGAGTCATTTCTGCTTGTGGAGGCTGCGACCAGGCCGTTCTGTGCCTGTCTGTCCAACGAGCAGCAGCAGGGAGAACGGGGGATTGCAGGGGTGGAAAAGGGGTTTGATGCAATCTACACATGTGTGTAAGTGGAATACACAGCTGTAGAATGGAAAAGCACTGTTTGAAATGTTTGTGAAGCAGGCCAGTAGCGGGCTGAAATGTCAGCACTTCTCTCCTTTTTATGTGGTAGGAGAATAAGATTAAATTCCCCTTAAATGCCATAGTGGCTTCTGCCTTATTAGAATCATCTCTCATAACATTTTTAGAGTATTGTGTGGAATCCACTTAAAGGAATCCCCATGAAATGAAGAGTGCTGTTAGAATAATCTGGCTCTTGTGTGGTGGGCTCTGCCTTGCACAGCAAGATTTGGCTGTGTGCTTGAGAGGGAGAGCAGGCACCAGCTTCCCAGCTATTCATATTTAAGTACCTCAAAAGGCACCGAGACACTTGCAACAATATTGTATCACACTGCTATTTGAGCAAGGAGAGAAAGAGCTTTGAATAATTAAAATCAATTAAAAGGCTAAAGGATAGGGATTCTTCTTGTCTTCAGAGAACACTTTACAGCAGTAGGTAAATGTTTTCTTGCCTTACCCAATAATTATCTCTCTCAAACACACCTACCCACACACAGCCTTGTGCAGCCACAGTCTCTCCTGGTTTAGATTTTGGGAGATGTCAAGGTCAGTTATGTGAGCACTGACACCAGTGGCCAGAGCCCTCGCACAGCCCAGATGGGGCTTCCCAAGGAAAGCAGCTCCAGCTGCCACAGCCTGGACCCTGCTGAAGACCAAAACCTGCTCTCACAACTCCATGCATTCAAATCCTTCTGGAAATACGTACGTGCTAGCAGAGCTGGGCTCAAAGTGCCAAAAAAAAATAAATTCTGATGTGGTAAATGAACAGAGAGTGACAGCCCTCTGTGTGTGTGTGTCTGGTTTTAATTCACAGGCTGGGAGCAGTGTGCTGCAGGAGCACTTTCATCTCCCCAAGCTGGAGTTCAGGAGATTAACGTCTATTATCGTGGGGAAAAAAATAAAATAAAATCACAACCAGCCCCTTGATCTGCTCCATCAGCTGATGTCTTCTCTGACTCAGGGCATCTCCACCTGAACGCCCACTGACCTCAGAGGTTCCTGGTAGTGATGCAGCTGCGTGAAGCAATCCCCAGAGGATTGCATTACCTGCTGATGAGGTGGCACTCCAAGCAGTGATGCAAACAGTGTGAGCCCTGAGAGGCTTTCTGCCTCTCCATCCCCCCTTGGCATGCTGCTCTCCCTGCCATGTCCCTCTGCCTCTCCTGAGAGCCCCAAGCCTTTGGCTTTCTCTGCTGCCTTATTCAACAAGCCCCATCACTTCCCATAGCATGAAATCCCTGGAACAGAAAGGAATGAATTGCTGGCTGACACATGCCCTGCGATAAAACAGCAGCTTGTGAATAAATACATAAAGAAGCCTTTGGGTCTGGCTTGGCTTCAGAATAGATCAGTTTATTTCTGCTGTGATTTGGGGAGTACAAATATCTTTACATTAGCAAACAGCACACAGTGGGGTTTGTGTCCCAGCAAGGAATGTGTGTGGATTTGGGAAAGGCCAGCTCCAACCTTGGCACTGCCCGTGGGGGAAAGAACAGTTCTGTGTGGTCACACTCACCAGAAGGTTATTGTGAGAGTTTAATAGTCAACTTTGCCCTTGACAGCTCTGGTTCCACATCAGAACCTTGTTGCCTCCTTCCCCACCTCATTGACTAAATGGATTAATTGAAATTATGGAAATAATTTTGAAAAACGCAGTGAACGAAATGACATCTGTGCTTTTGGGCAACAATACTTAAAATTTGAATTTTTCTGTGGTTTTCACGGGAAAATAATTCTGTTAGCAAGCTTATTTTTTTAATCTGCCAGCTGAAATCATACACATTTGAAAATGTATGTAAAGAGAGATAGAAGAGCACCAGAGCATGTTCCAGGTGACCTGTTCTGTGGAAGCTCCTGTGCTGCCCAGTGGGTGCCAGTGCTGCTCACCGAGGGAAGGAAGGAACCACACAGGTGAGTTGAGGATTCAGGTTTAGACTCCAAGGACTGGAAACAAGTCCATCCACTTCTGCCTGTGAGCCTGGCAAAAGCTGGGGGTTTGTGCAGAGCGCCGAGAGCCAACAGGTTAGAACACCCAGCATAAAGCAACTCAAAAGCATTGGCAAGAACTTTTCCTCCATCCCTATTTAAAAACACCCCTTAGCACCTGATCCAGAGCTTCCTTGTGCATTCTTGGCTGTTTCAGGAAAGCACTCTTTCCTCCCTAACATTTTTAGCTGAGCTCCCTCAGGGAAGCAGGGGCGATGCCATGTCCCTCCTCTGGAGGTTCCTGGATAGCAGCAGCAGCAGCAGCAGCATCAGGCAGCTCTCTGTGGTTCAGATGGATTTCAGACACGGGCCAATTGCCAGGGTTTCATTAAGGGAACAACATGTGAATGTAACCACACATAGAGCTGCTTCCATCCATGGAGCGCCCAGCGCCCCTGCACAAAAGCAGATGTTATGGAAACAGCCCAAGTCAAATAAGCAAGGCAAGATTACCTCCATAATGAGCGAAAAAATTAGGTTTGCACCCTCTTGAAGAGATCAAAAAAGAAAATTTAAAAAAAAAAACCAACCAAAAAAAGCCCCACTTGTTTTCCTAAAATAAACAGTGCAAGTGGCACAGACACACAGACAGGTACCAGCAGGTGTAAAGCATTTTCTTTCTCAGTATCTCATGCATATAGATTTTAAAGATAAATTCAGACTCAAGACTAAATATATCCAAGTGAATCTAAATGGATATAAATTACTTCTTCCAGCATACAGAGCATACCAAATAAAAAGCCTCTGAATTTCTTTGCGTCTTAGACCCTGATTTATTATCTGGCCACGGGGAAGTGCTGTCATCACTGACATGTTTAGACAGATTAACACAAACTGATTATAGTCTATAAAATGATTAAGTTTGAAATACCTTTATTTTGCTTATTTTTTTATTAAAAAAATGTTTTTGACATATGGATAGCATCCAGTGTATGTTATCCTTTGCCTACACAGGGTGTTCCCTCCACTTTTAATATAGAAATCTTAACCACAAACTTTTTCCTCTGCCTTAAAATACTGTTTCTCCCATCACTGCACATCACTGTCCAGCAGCCATGTGCTCCCAGTGCTGGTGAAGGAAAAGGACTGGCCACGGTGTCAGTGAGTATTTTAATTGCTAATTCCTTCTCAACATCAATCTGAAACCAATGTTACTTTCATCATCGTCATTGTTCCAGGTCTGAGCCCAGGCTTTCCTCTTTTGCAATGGGGAAAATGAAGTGGATTATTGGGAAGAGGAGGCAGCCAAAATGCCAATCAGTGCTACTGGGCAAGAAACCTGAGGGGTTTCCCTATTTTCTATCTTTTCTGATCTTACTCGTATGGTACAAGAAGAGGAATTTTAAAGGGAAGCCCCTTCCTGGTGGTTCTCTGCCCACAGGGACACTTTCTTCCTCTCACCACCCCTTGCTCCACAGTGCTCCATCCAAAAAATGCAGGAGAGGAAAACAGGGAAGGGGAGCAATGTAACTAGTTTCAAAGAAAAACTTTTTTACCTCATCAGCAGAGCTGAAAGGCTTTGAAAAAGCCTTGCTATCTGCACAACAGGAACAGCTACACAAACTTCTTTCTCTTCCCTTCTCTTTCTCCCAGGAGAAGGGGAGTTAAGAACCTGAGAGATTTTTTACTGTTCTTCATTACTTCAAAATGAACACTTTAATTCAAATTTCAGCACAGTTTTGCTCTTTTTTTTTTTTTTTTTTCTTTTTGTAAATGAGCCGTTGAATGAAAGGACCACTTTATCCATTTTTTTGTCTAAACATTTTTGGGGGTGGAGGGATCATTAAAATATACTGATACATGAGTCCTTGCAGTTTGCAATTTGGCTTACAGTGAGTAATAGTTATTTGTCTGAGTTAAATTATTGTTGATGGATTTCTTTCATATTTCTTCCTCACTCTGAATAAGATTTACTGAATGTAGCTTTTAAATGTCATTACATGTGTGGCGTTAATTCACATCTGCATTTTTGTGCTGGGAGGGGTAACCTATTTTCTGCTTCCACTCTCAGTAGCTGGGCTCACATGTTTCAGGGGCTAGCTCTGCCATTCACTGCTTTCAAAGAGCCCTGATTGGCTTCAGTGGGAGTTAAAAGCACTTCAGGGCTTTAAGAAAGAGGTCTGATCAGTTTTTAAAGTGTTCAAAGCTGAATGGGTTTGACTATTATCCACGAGTTTTCTGAAGTTTCTTTCAGCGACAATATGGTCCTCGGTGCACTTAGTGTGATTTAAAAAAAAAAAAAAAAAAAGGATTTGGTATATTGTGGCAATAACTGCAGAGCAAATGCTGCCTACAAGGAGTCAAAATCAGTTGTTCATCCAGCAGGAAGTCTCAGTCCGTGGGTGTGATGTGGGGAGGCGAGGCACAGAGACCTCAGCACAACCAGGAGTGTTGGCTGGTGGCAGGCTGGGGCCTGGAGCCCTGACAGTGCTGATTAAAACCTGTGACAAATTTATGTCAGCTGCTCAAACCACAAATTGCCCTGGGGAGCACCCTGGCCCGTCGAGGCTGCCGTGCTCTTCCCCTTCAGGCCTTGCCCTCACCATCTCAGCTGTGCTGCTTCAGCTCGGTTTTGCTCCACGGAGGATCCAACACCTGCTGAGGGTTCATAGTCTGCCCCCTGGAAACAGCCAAAATGCCTGGAAAATACAAAAAGTGCTTGACAAAGCACCAGTACTGGTTTGAAAGCAAAACCAGCAAGACGCCCAGTCAGAGATACAATTTAATAGGAGAAGAGAGGAAAAAAAGGTAAAACAAAATAAATGGAATGATACAACCTAACACCTTGTTGGTTTGTTTGAAGCATTCCAAGAGTAAGTCCCTCTGGAGTGGCAGATGTGGTTCTGTTGGAGCAGAGATGATCCTGAGAGAGAGGAGTCCAGTCTTCCTCCAGGAATCTGGTGAAGCCAGATACTTTGTGTTCTTGCATCTTTTATCCAGGTAGGAATGGTTGGCTCCTCCCACTGGGTGGAGCATCTCACAATGGATTTTGTCATGCCCTTAGTGAGCCTTCATGGCCCATTAGCAGCAGATATCCCCTGGAGGGAGGATGGGTGGTGACAGAGATAACAAACACTGCCCCACCTGGTTTGAACAGCTGGGCCATTATCAGAAGGCACCCACCCTCCTCCCCCCAGAGTTACAAGAGATAAAGAACAGATGAAATAGAATACACATCTTTGGCTCCACAACCCCAGACAGCACCTTAGAGTCGGGGTTTTGGGGTATGAGGAGCACGTTGCTCCATGTTCCTGCATCACCCGTGTGATCCATCCCAACACTCAAACAAACACAAGAGCTTCCCCGAGCTCGAGCACCTGCAGAAGGGCTGGCATATGGCAAAGTGCTCGACTGGAATGGGGCAGCCGTGGAAGGAACAGCCCTTGGAGCCCAAAGCTTAGCTCATGGAAACTGGAATGGCGCCACTGATTACAAGGGACTCTCCTAATTAGCACCAAGCAGGGAGGGGGAGCTTTATGAAGCATAAAGCACAGGGCAGGAGAAGGTCCCAGCAGAACTCAGCAGCCCTAACTCTGACTTTTAAAATCATGTTGGCAAGCTCAGTTCTGATGGTAAAGTGCTCCTAAAGAGACACAGCGAGTACTGAGGCTTACAGGAGTGTTTATATAAAACATATATATCTATCAAAGTGACAGCTGACTTTTAGTTAATCCTTGATAATTGTGTTTCCTTGAGAATATTATGGAATGTCTGGTTTGAGGGGAAAAAAAAAAAACCAAAAACCCACATAACCATGTTGATTTGTGGCAGAATTATGCATGCGTATGGCTTTGCACGTGAAGCTGATCAATATGTGTCATTAGTGTCTACATACATAATTTTTATGGCTCTTTTTAATAGGGTTTGCTTTATGTTTTATTTTGAGATTGCTAATGAAAGACAGCTATTTATTTAGAGGTCAGCATTAAGCTTGTTGTGATGAAATATGTATTTACTTTCTTTGTACTTGATAAGAATAATGCATGTACGCTTATTATGTCGGCAGCATAAGATTTATGATCTCCACCACTATTAATGTCTTGGCTTTTCAGTGCTTGGATTTTGTAAATGAGCTGATAAGTAGATACACTGTTGTTACTTAGCAACCTTAATTGAAATTTTTAAACAAAATACTTTCATTTTGGAATTTCCCGGGTAATTTTTTTTTTTTTTTTATGGCACTCCTCTACGTGTTTACTTTCTCTTTTCCTCCGTTTGTTACAAGAAGATACCTCGGTTGCTTTTCCCTCCCCTCTTTGGAGGGAGAGGAGAGGAGAGGAGAGGAGACAACAAAAACCTGTGGCTGATTGCACAGCAGAGTTGGACTTTAATGGTGAGTTTTCTGGTTTTGCACTTCTTACAGGAATTTCTGGTCTCCAGGACTTGAGGTGTCCAGTCCTTTCCCCCCACCCAGCCCTTGCTGCAGCCNCAACTTTCATCCAGTGACCCACAGCTTCTCCTCCACTCCTGACGTTTCCCCTGGCATGCGTCAGCAAAGCTTTTACGAGAGGATTGCGCCGTCCTCCTCCAGCCACGACCTTTTCACAAGTTTTCAGCAGCACATGAAGCTGCTGCTGAGTTTATGCTGCAGGCAGGGCACACAGGGGCTCCAAAGGGGGGCCAGCAGCACCTGGGTGACCCCAGAGGTGCTGTGAGTGCCCATCACCAGCCCCAGCTGCACCCTGGCCACAGCAGCTCATCCCTGCCCAGCAAGGGCAGCACCCCCCTCACCTGACCCTGCTTCCAGAAGTGCTGTTGTTAATGCTTCCCAAATGATTTCCTGTTTATCTATTTATTTTTTTTAGCAATAGGCTCCCTGGCAGCGGCCAGGCTGTCCCCAAGTGCTTGTGAAAACCCACTTGGAATGCAAAGTTAAATGTTAAGTTGCATTTCAGGCTCTCTGCTTTCCTGTTAGAAAAGAAAAACAAGCAAACAAATAAATATCCCTGCGCTCCCATCTCAGCACCGAGATTGATTTTTTCTTTGTGGTTTCCATAATTGTCTGAATCTTCAGGTGCCATATCAGAGACCATACCCTGTAATCGTGGCACTGATCCTTCAACAATTATCCATCCTCTTCCTCACTGAGCTCTTTATGGGGGCATAATGTTCAGGGGTGAGAGACCTGAATCAGTTTAATCCCTCTGTCTTTTTTCTTTGTGCTCTGGTGCATTCAATACCTTTGTCAGATGTAATTATATCTGGGTAATGAGGGGATGAGTTCTGAGCCGAAGTGAAATAGTTACAAGGTGTGTGAGCTTGTCCCACACACAGAGACAGGAATTACAGGCTGAGGAATAAAAGTTTTCCTTGTCAGTGTGATCTGAGAGGTGTCAGAGGAGCAGCAGCTACCAAGAGGAGAACAAGCCAGGGCTGATTCAACCTGGCTCCATACACAGATGGCAGAAAGCACCTGGACCCTAACACTTGTTTAGA
>VWYO01027648.1:211114-221633 GCA_013400275.1 Rhadina sibilatrix
TTTTGGGTATTTTTTTTTTTTTTTTTGTTTTTTGTTTTTTGTTTTGTTGTTTGTTTGTTTGTTTGTTTGTTTTTGGTTTTTGGGGTTTTTTTGTGAATTCTGCTGAAGGGGAAAGGGTGTGGAGGAGTCAGAGCTGGAGCTCCTAAAGGTGCAGCATCCAGCAGCTGCTCAAGAAATATCACAAATCCCCACGTCAGCGGGCTGGGAAGGGCAGCAGAGAGAGGAAAGCACAAAAGCCTCTACCTACTCACTGCAGCCCAAGGTGTTTCCTTTAGCTCCTCTCCCCTGAACGTGGGGGGATGGAGCTGGAAGGAGCAGCCACAAAAGCTGAGCTGGCAGCACCGTGGTCCCTTCAGGAGAAGCTGCTTGCAGAGGGGAAAGGCAGCATTAACCCTTCATTAACACTGGCACCCGGGTGGGCTTGGAGAGGGGAGCAGCATCTCTGCAGGGCTGGCACCCTGCCTGGGGCACAGGCAGCTCTGGAGTCCCCCATTCCCCTTCCCTGAGGCTTTCCAGGTCTCCTGATGTTGCAATGGTGGGAATTTCCAGCATTTTGCTCATTTAGGAATTAATTCTTCACCCTAGGGTGGCTTTAGCAGGTCATGTCCTGCCCCTCCCCAGCAGAGAAAAAGTGAAGGGATTTACTAGAAAGGAGGATAAAATCTTCAGTGTGATGTGGCACCCGACCTGTCACCCTCTCCACTGCTGCTGGCATGGGCTGGAACTGGGGCTGGAGAGCACTCGAAGAATACAAATGGTAAAAAGAAAAGTTTCACTTGAAATCAAAGCTTTCAACATCTGCAGAAATGAGTAACGACAAAAAGTGTGTGGATGTGCATCTCATTCATTTCACATCCGCTTTATTTCACAGAAAAGTCAGATTTCTCTCCAACCCTCCTTTGCCCCCACCCCAAAGCACCTCGCTGAGCTGAAATCTTCAGCCTACTTCCACTCCTGATCTCTTAATTGGGGTAATTGTGAAAAATACAGTTTTGTTGGGAGGTCTCTCAGCAGCACCTCCGTCACTCCTTGCCCTGAGCTTCCCAGCGTGTGCTGAAACATGTTGGTGCTGGGATAGAGGGAAGTTTATGAAAAGCAGTTGTTTTTCCCAGCTGGCTTCACCCAAGTGCTGCCAAGACAAAGCTCCTCACTCACACACCTTGGCTGTTTGCCTGCACAAGGTCTCCAAAACATCCAGTGGGTGGAGAACAGGGGGCTTTTCCTTTCCCACCCGCTGACCCATCGTGGCCCAACCACTCCAGTTTGAAGCTGTCTTAACTCCCAAGGCAAGCCAGATGATGACCTCGTGATTGTGGGAGCAATGCCACCCAGGGCACCAGCTGAGACAGCTGAGAAAAAGCCAGGACAGCCCCCCAAGGCTCTGCCAGCACTGGAAACACCCCAGGGCAGCTGCATGGGGCACATCCTGGCTGGGTATGAGCACCCATGGCCTGCAGCCTTCTCTGCCCACCCCCTATTTTTTAGCAAGTGTATTTGTTTTTAATTTATTTTTTTTTCCTTTTGTTTAGACATTTCTAAGTGGTCTGCTCCAGCCTCAGCACACAGGCTGAGCCCAGAGCCTGTGCCCCCAAAAGCCATGGGAGGTGCTCCACTGGCTTTAATGAGGTTAAACCATTATCACACCCACAGGCAGGTCACTTCAGAAGCAAGATTGCAGGGCAGAGGTGGTAATTCTCTGCAATGCTGGACTCTAGCAATGCAGGTGCCTCCTTGTTCTATTGCTCTGTTGGAAATGTTTATCTGAGGGAAGGGAGGCTTCAGCCATCCAGTTACTGGGACCTGCTTTCTGTCCCACAAGCTCAAGGGCTGAGGGTGCATCCAGAGCAAAATGATCAGAAGGACAAACAGCTGGAGACAGAGGGGTTTTTTTTTAAGTTTCATGTAAATGTACTTCATTTTTCCTCAGAAGTCTGCAGTTCTGATCAGGCCTAAGAAAGCCCCTTGAGACCAAGGATGTGGTAAACACAAACCAGGAAACAATGGGCTCTGTAGCTTCTTTGGTCAGTACCAGCACCTGTGGTGCCATCACACACCTTTCACTGCAGGAAGACACAAGAGAACACACATGCTGTGTCTTCACTCTGTGATGAATATTTCGGTGTCTTTTTTATTATTACCCGAATTTAAATGGATTATGATTGAGGGACACCAAAGTTCCAGTAGCACAAAAGGGATTTTCTGCCCCTGTCCCAGCAGCAGGACGTTGTTGGACTGTGTTCCTCTTCCCCCCAGCCTCCCCAGTCTCCCTCCAAGTGATGACCTCTCTATTAAAATCCCAGACGTGCTGCTCAGAGTCCCTCAGAGTCCTCACATCACCAGCCATGGACACCAAATGGAAGCTCTATGGTTTATGTAGGGACAGAGGGTTCAAGAAGGATGTTGACCCCTTTTCCCAAGCTGGGTGAAGTGAGGGAAAACTTATCCCATCCCTCCAATGGGGTTTGTAAAAGCCTCTCAGGAGCACAGGCTGGGGCTTGCTCTGACCTGCCAAGGGCCTGGTGTGCAGGCACTTTGCTTTTCCTGGAGTGTGCAAGGGAGGATATGAAAGAGGATGTTACACAGGACAATAAATTTGTCTCTTGGCATCCTGCTTTGATAAGAGGAAAATTAAAAAAAAAAACCAAAACACAACACCATAACTATCATTTTCAGGACAAACTGCCTGGCAACAGTTCTAAAAAAAAAAAAAAAAAAAGAGGAGAAAAGAACCCAAATGGTTCATTACAATGAGGTAAGAGAATTTAAAACCTCACATCATCCCCAGAGCCAGTGAAAGGCCAAGTGCTGTGGAATGGCCCATCCCTCCAGTGGGACAAAACCCTGAATGACACTGTGGTGTCCTGGCAGCACAAACAGCAGTAATTTGGATGTCCTGGCTGCTGGAAGCCTCTGTCCTGGCTGCTGGTTTCCAGGAGAGAAAGTGGCCCTGCCCTGGGTCAGTGCATTGCCACTGCCTGGGGCAGCCACCCTGTGCCACTCAGTGGAGCTGCAGTGGTGCCTAAGGAGCCATGGGGTGGGGCAGGAGGGCTCAGACGTGTCCCAAAATTGGTGTGCATGGCTCTGGAGGAGCAGGGAGTTGGGGGAGAATTCCATTACTGCAGGGAGGTCACTGCTTCTGCTTCTGGGCGCTTTGAAGGCAGCAAGGGGCTGGCAGAGCCCGTGGGCACAGCCAGGGTGTGCAGGAGGGCCCTGAAGGCTCTGCTGCTCCCCTGAGTCACCACCCTGCCTCCTCCTCCTCCTCCTCCTCACCTGAGGGGAAGGAGCACCCTCGGCTTTCCAGGTCACTCTGACCAGGCAGTGCCAGCTCTGCCTGTCCCTGCAGTGCCACAGCTCCCCCAGCTCAGGGCCGGGCACTGGTGGCTTTGCTTGGCCACTTTGCTTTCACCTGCAGAAGCCAAAAATCATCAGCAACCCACGGCAGGGAGCACAGGGCAATCTTCTTGGGCTTGGGCAACTCACAGGTCCACACCAAGCCCCAGTGTCTGAGCTTGCACGGGGTGCCTCACCTGGTTACTGAGAGCAGCCAGCAGCCCTGCATTGGAACACCACAAAGAAAGAAACAAACACACAAGCACCACCTTTCCGTGGGGCTTTGCAGGTGAGCTCCGAGCCAACAGCAGTACCCACGGCCAGCTGGACAGAGGTGTTTATTGACTTGATTAAACCGCAGCGTTTGTTAAATGATAATTTGTTTTAAATATTAGCTGCTGAGTTTAAAACTCGCCACGCTGCTCCTGTTAGGTTGGACTCAAAAGCGTCGTGCAAGTGAAAATAGTTGGGTTGCTGCAGGTTGCAGCAACTGTTAGGAAACAGTGGCAGGACAGTGAAAGATATGTTGAAAAGAGGAATTTCTGTATGAGGCCTCTGGCATTGAAAAAATTACTGGTTAATCATATCATCACAGAGAGTCAAAATTTCATATGGAGAGGTAGCAGGGAAGTCATACTTCACTAAATAAGGATCAACCCACTGTTCGTGGAAGTCAGAAACAAATCCTGAAGTGACTGAATGAATAAAGAGCAACGGTTTCCACTTATACTGCCTGAGCATATTATTTGTTTTCAAGGGGAAAAAAAAGGGGTTAGGTTAATGCAAAACCTAAAAATAAAAGCAATTTACATAGCTTTTGCATGCTTGAAAATATACTGAAAAAAAGAATGATTTTAAAAATGTTTTCTTGTTCAGAAAAGCAAAAGAAAAACGCTGTCTGTTCTGTGTCTGAGCTGTCCATCCAACATCCTGGGATGATTAACCAGGCCCACACCTTCCACAACAGAAAACAGTGCATTCCCTGCCCTACTCTTCTTTTCTCCCTCCCCTACACTGTTTTTCTCCCTCCCCAGGAAGATCATATCATCAGAGCTCTACTGAGATGATGTTTTCCAGGGATTCCAAATGCAGGCTGGTCCTAGAGATGAAGTGCATTGGAAATTCAGAGCCTTTCACTGGCCAGGCTGCCCTGCAGAAGCTGAATCTGGCACTTGCAGGGGGTCTCACTGTACCCCCAGTGCTGGGACCCACGGCATTGCCCTGCAGGTTCTGCTGGAGCTGTCATCACATCCCCCAGGAAATCCTCCATTTTCCCAGTGTTTTATTGCTGATCCTTGGCAGCTCCAAGCAGCAACAAGGAGCTCAGGTGAGTCCCCCCAGGTCCTGCAAGGAGCCTGGCAGGGGCTTCGTCAGCTGTGGGTTGACTGAAAGCTTGTGGGGACGCCTGGCAGCTCTTCCTAATGGTTGTATTCCTCTGGGGAAAAGGTTTTTCCCCAGAGACCCCCTAAAGCTGTAACGTTTTTAGTTTAACCCTACCTTTCCCCTGTCTCTGACCAATTGGCTCATGGCCAGCTGTCTGTGCTGGGACAGAGAGTCTGGATAAACCCCTGCTCTTCCTTGTTCACGCTCTTTGCCCTGGGATGTCCTTCAAGAATAAAGCCTTGGAACATTCCCCTGAGGTAGGAGCCTCTTTTGAATGTTTCACCCTATCCTTGGAGCATATTCCCCCAAAGCTCCCCAGAAACTGAGCTAGCACAGAAACCCAGGGGGGCAGGCAGGGGGGGTAGTGCTTCACCTAACCAGGCTGGAAAAGGGCAACGCCGAGATCTGTCACCTCTACCCTGCTGAGTGTCTCATTATCTGCCCAGGCATTGCAGGGCCCTGCTGGGAGCCCTGGCAAGCCTGCGAGACGTCTGCTCCTGCTCCTCCACGGCTGCTGCAGGCTGCCAGGGTTGTGTAACCCCACGAAAGCCATCCCAGAACCCCGTGTGTCCCGTACACCTGGGCTGGTTTGCAAAACAGGCGTGTTTTCGGCCGGGCAGGGCGGGCCCGGCTGCGCCTCGCACGTCGGGTGCCATCAAAGGAGGCACGGGGTTGAAAGTGGGTGAAGGAGACAAAAGGCAGGGCTGGGAGGGAAGCTTGGGTGGAGGAGGAGAAGCGGAGAGGTGGCAGATGAGAGGCTGGAGAGTGGGCCGTGGTTACGCCGCAGCACCGCCGAGGGAATCACCAGGGAGTGCAGGAGGAGAGAAGGGCAGGAGCTGTGCCAGGGCAGGAGCTGTGCCAGGGCAGGAGCTGTGCCAGGGCAGGAGTGTCCATTGCAGGCACAGGATGAGTGTGCCACCCGTGCCCTGGCTGTGCTCAGGCCCTCAGAGCTTGACTCTCCACCTCTGGGGGATTCCCTGATCTCAGAGGTGCCCGAAGCACATCAGAGCCCTGCGCCTCCCGTCTCCCGGGCTCTCCCCAAAAGCTCATTTTCCAGCTTTTTTTTCCCTAGGCTCCATTCCCTGACCATGCTCTTTGGGAAAGGCAGCAGCTCTCCATCCTTTTCGATGTGACAGAGGCAGCCCCAGTGTGGATGGGGCACAACAGGGACCTGTCAGGGTGTGAGAGGTTGGCAGGAGACAATGAAGGAAGGATTCGAGGGCTGGCACTGCCTGCTTCCACCCTAAGAGGAGAAGGAGCTCTTCCACACACGGCATATCCTGTCACCCCAACACTGACATGTCCAGACCAGTCAGTAGCCTCTGTACAGCAATTAAACTTTGCTGGAATGGTAAAGTCAGTCTCTATAAATCCAGATCCAAACCGAGTATTTTTTTTTTTTTTTTTTTTTTATGATGGAGGCCACAGCTTAATATAATTAACTGTGACTTACATGCTGGTTACTCTGCTGTGATGTCAGCCTCTCCACACTGTTTATTTTAATTAAAACAGAAATTGTAGGTCTTGAGTGCTGGTAATTACAGCCCGTGGACTCAATTTGCCAAAGCCCCTAATTAACCTGTTATGTGTCTACCTGACTTGAGGTGTTAGTTGAAACATGACTGGTGCAGTGGCATTATGTTGTCTGCAGTGATGGAAATACATTAGGAAGACATGACAGGCTCTGTGATGGGGGATCCATATTTTAAGCTATTCTGCATGACATTCCTTTCACTTTTATGTAGATTACCAGTTTCCTGCATGAGACTTTGTAAGTGATAGACTAGCTGAGAAAATGGATTTGATGAGGAGTAGCCCTTTTCCAGAATAATTGTCTCCTGTAAATGCTCAGGAGGGTTTGTAAATCTGGTACTTCTGTGGTAGCAGACTGCAGCAGGACAGGGTGTGCTCCTGTAGGGGTGTCTTTCCCTCTGGAGGAAGACAGGTCATCTTCACCTCAATGCTTACAAATACTTCTGAGTGTCCTTGTCAGCTCCCTCTGCCTCAAGACACTTTAAAATGCAAGTTCTCCTCTTCCCAGTTCAGCCACAAACTCCTGTCATTGTAATCCCTTTAATTTCCCATCTCGTGCCCGCTGTCATGTTTATGGTATTCATCCCCCCCATAAAGGCTTTTTTCCCTTGTTCCCATATCTCCATAGCTATTTTAATTTCTCCTTTCCAGACCTGTGTGGAGCAGCCAGATGTTTCAGCAGCAGTGCAGGAGGGAGCCCTGCCATTGCCCACGGTGGTCAGGATCAGGGCCTGGAGAGAGACGCGCTCCTTGGCCTTTTCCAAACCCAAAAACCACAGCTGTCCAAAAGCTTGGAGCTGCACTGAGCACAAAGAGCATTAATTTAACCTGTGAAATAAATGCTTCCAAGTGGGAATGCTCTGCACAGACCAGCCTCTACACAATTTGAACCCATGGGTTTTAGGCCAAATATACAGTAGGTACAAATTCGGCAGCTCTCTGCTTAGATTTGGAATTGCATTGTCTTTTCTTCATATTTTTTTCCTCTTTGCTAATTTCTGTCCTCTGCATGCAGCAATTTTGCAGTAAACGTGCACCTGAATGATTCTTGCAACAATGCAAAGGTATGTGCAAGGCCAATATCTAATGCAGTTTCCTGTTGGCTTTGATGTACCCACCCGTCTTCACAAATCTTTGTTTTGGGGTGAGAAGTCTCCTCTATTCTTGAACTGCTAAAAGAAAGCAGTCTGCTCTTTTAAATACAAATGTGAGCCATGGCACTGCCTTTTAATTGGATGACATAAAAAAAAAAAGACTGCAAGAATTTAATTTATGGGCCATACATTTGAAAAGAGAAGATACTCAAAGTCCAGTTTATACTAGAGAGATAAAGATGTGCAATCCCATAGGCTGTTCTTCCCTCCAGTCCTTAACCATTTTGAGCACTTTGTTTGCCAGAGATTCCCCCTGCATTTTGTGGGGAGAGGGAGTGTATTCCATGTAACCTGTCATCATTCAAAGCTGTGTTAGTCCATCAGTGCACGAGAGGAGAGCTGGGGAAAGGAGAAGGGGGTGGAGGGAAAGGTTCATTGTATGTGCACGGTACGTGTTAGCCAACATCCCACAGCACATTAATCTTCACCGGTGAGGAGAGACAGGCCAGCTCCTTGGGGCTCCACCACTATAACCCTCTCCTCCTCGTTCATGAAGATAAATGCCCTTGGAGTGATCAGCCATCATGTTCCCTTTATGCACGTGCCAGATGTTGTCTTGTAAGTCAGCCAGAGAGAAACCAGGAGCCAGCAGCGGCAGCCTCCCCACAGGTGTGCCTTCCACCCGTCTGTCCATCCTCCTCCATCCACTGTGCTGCTGTGCCATGAGCTGGCAGGTCATCCATCCTCACCTGCTGGGTGGGGCCGGGCTGGGGGAGCCCCGTTCCCATGGAGATTGCTGCTGCTTTCCCATAAGTTGTAAGTGACACGGTTTTCCTAAATCCATTGCCCAGGAGCATCTCACGCAAGGCTGATGAGGAAACAGTGAAGAATAAAATGGGTGTGGAGTTTTCTGGGGCTTGAGGAACAAGCTGTGACAGTGCATTGCCTGGTTTTGTGCATGCTTTCCCTCTTCCTCCCTTCCACAGGTCAGACTCTGCTGACCTCAGATAACCCAGCCAAGTGCCCTGTGCCACGTTATCCACACAAATTCTGGAAGATGCCAAGAATGAGTTGCTTTTCCAAGTAGGTCTGAGGCAGGGGCTGCTTTGGAGCACACTTACACTGATTTCCTCTGCCCTCTTTCTCTCCTTGTCATCACCACGGACTCAGTTCCCACTGCCCTTGACAGAGCAGTGGCCAAAGCAGGGAAGCAAAGCCTGAGGATGGAGTCCCAGAGGCAGCTGTGAGGCTGGACTACCCCAGCTCCTGCAAGTCTGAACAGGGCCTGATCCGTTCCTCCCATCGGTCACTGCCTCCTCCCACCCTGAGACTCTGAATTCCCAGCAAGGACAGCCTAATCCAAGATAAAACATAGAATTAAAGAGAGATTAAATTTGTTTCAACAGCAAACTCTAAACTGTTGGTAATAGGCATGAGTCTTCTTGTAGAGAAGGAGTGGAATCTCTTTTCCTTTGAAAAACAACAGCCAAGTTCCCATCCGGGCCCTCCGGAATCTTGGCCTATATTATTTCATATATTAGAAATCATTCCAGGTAATTATATTGCTGTTGAGTTAAGGGAGAGACAGAAATAGCAACACTAAGTATTTTTACTATTAATGTCACTGGCAGTTGCAAGGTTCTCACTAGAATGGAAAGCTCAGAGTACCTTAAGTTGACACAAATAAAAGAAATACCCAGGGGATCTCAGCATTATTGTATGTCTTGAAGGAACACCCAGGAATCACAATGAGCAGAATGCAGCCAGGCCATTTATAACAGGAAGCCCAGCAGATTCACTGAGGCGGCCGCTCCCAGCTGTTGGCAGCACACAGGGTTAACTGAAGGCTTTCCCCTGCAGTGCTGTGGGACACTGCCTGGCAGGATGGTGTGTTAATCTTCCCAGGATCTGCATGGAAATGGCTGGGCAGGCCTTGATGAACCGGATCAATCAGGGAGCAGCCCCGGAGCTGGCTGCTCCATTTGGCTGCCGTTCAGAAGCACACATGCCAGGGAGGGGTAACTCCATCCCGAGCTGCTGTGCATCAATGCATCAGCTTGTAGACATGTGCTAGACAGCTTGAGGAGGAGCCTGCCATGAATCAGCCCTGTGAAAGGGCCTGTGTTTTCTAACTGCTTCAGGCTCAGATTTAAGACTCAGGTCGAGAAGACCAGAAATATCCTCTCATCTATCTCTGAGCCCCCTGCTTTCCCACAGATCTCCCCACCTGCACGTGCAAGTGCCCAGGCTGGTACCTCCTCCTGGTTGGGCAACTGGGTCAGTAACACCATTGCTCAACCACAGAGCTCCACTGCACTCTGACATAGACCAGTAGGAGCTCTGGGATCCCTGCAGTGGGGAGGCTGAAACACCTCCAGGGTGCAGGTCAAGAGTCAGCACACCAGGATATTTAGGCTGCAAGCTGGTGGCAGCAGGGACCGTTGCTCTGTTCTGTGTTTGGATAGTGTCCTGCCCATGGGGCCATGGCTCCAGGTCAGGGCTCTGCAATGCCACACTAATACAGTGAAATTAAATAATAAATTAGCAGCAATAGCCATCGTAATTAGCACTTGCTTTGACTTGTTGCCACGGACCCACCAGCCACACACATTAGTCAGGGTTTGTGATCGTGTCTTGCGAACTGCAACTGCTTGCAAAACACCTACTGTCTCTTCACACATGGGAAAGGGGGAACGAGTCAGAGGAACAGTTATCCACAGCAGATCTCATCACCCAGATCCTTCTGGGTTGGCAGTGTTTCCCTCTAGCTGTAAGAAGTCTCTCCCCACTCAGGTTCCATCAGGTGCCTGAGTACTGATCTCTGCCAGGTAAGGTCCTACACTGCATCTCCTGTGGGGAAGCAGAGGAGGGATGATGCTCAGCTGGATTTCTTCTGTCTGTCATTGAGTATCAGCCACAGCATGAGTTAAAATAGGGGCAAAATAGGATAAATGAAAGGGAGTGATTGAGAAGATGTGGGCGACGTGACAGACAAGCAAGCTCCTTGCATGTTGATGAGAACGGCATTATCCTGGCGATGGTTGATTTCTTTTTGTCTTGTTTAAAGGAGCAGCATCTTTGAGAAGCCTGGATTTCTTGAAGGATAGTAGCTAGATAGCAGAAAAATCCCATGTCTTCCCAGCGAATCAATTCTACATTCATTTAACAAAAAAAAAAAA
>VWYO01027648.1:221740-243702 GCA_013400275.1 Rhadina sibilatrix
AAAACTTCATAGGAGTTGTCAGCCAAACACACAAAAAATGGGTCTGTGAAAAATGGGAACCTGTTGTGAAACGAGCTGATACTTCAGTGAGGCTTTAACAATCCACAGCATCACAAAAATGGAAAGTCTGCCAGCACTCAAGAAGTACATGTGAGAAAGGCTCTTGCAGCCTCTGTGTTCATCTTTCATCAGAGGTGTTTGCTAATGCCATCACACCGCTCTGCTTTTACAGTCCATGCTTTATACACATGCATTATTCCCAGGCATTTACTGCAGCCCTGCAATTTGGGGAAGTACAGAACATGGAGATCCATAGAAGGAAAAAGCGTAGATGGATTTGAAAGCAATCCCTGCTGAAGGAGCCTTAAGGCCTAGGTGTGTTTGCAACCTTGACAAAGTTACAGAAAGATGAAAGAGAAGGCGCAGGAAAACATATAATTAAAGTAGCGTGATGTTACTGTGCACTTATAAACTCAGAATGAATACAGGGAGTTTTATCACAAGAGGTGCAGCTCTGCTCTCACCAGCTTTCCCATACAGAGGTCATCCAGGCACAGAAAGGCCAAAAAGAGATGTCAAAACTGCTTCTAAACAAGGCCAAGTCCAAGAGGAGTCCCCTCAAAGGTAGTTTGGAAAGAGCAACAATAATGAACAATTTGGTTATGAAACAGAATACTCTGGAGGCAATTTAAGGGAGGCAGTCCAGGTCAAAGCTGTTGTGATGGGAAAGAACTTTTAAATTGTTCCAGGTTTAAGGGGACTCAATGTTCCTTCTGATTGAGGAACCAGTTCCAGCTGGAGATGGGCCACTTTGGGATCTATGAAGAGATACCCACTGAAATTCCAAGGGAGGATGATTTGACTTCTCATGCCTTTTATCTATGATCCTGATAGCGAGAACAACCCAAACCAGATAACCCTGATGCAGACAGAACAGCCATCCCACAAGCATTTAGGGACAATTCCTCGATTCAGGGTTCTAGTGTGTGTTGTAGCAACAATCAGTGAGAGGGAGCAGCATGAATCAGGGTGATCTTCACAAAGTCATGGTGTTAAACACAGCTACTGCTGTTACCAGAGTGAGGATCTGCTCTGTGGCACGTTGGAAGGAACCCAGTAGGTATCACAAGCTGTCCTGTGCTCCACTGGTGCTACTGGGACTGAATTCCCTCCGAAGGCAGGAGCAGCAATGTGGCAGCACAGTGCCCGTAAGGAGCAGCAGGACAAGCTGCAGCTCTCTGTGCAGAACAGACTGCACCTCACACTCCTGCAGGCAGCCAGTCCAGGCCCCTGCTGGCATCTCCAGTCTGTGCCAGCTCCATTTATGCCCTCCAAACTCATCATGTGAGGGTCCTGCACAGATATCCACAGCTGTGTTATCCTTCTGCACAAGTCAGAGGAGGTGCCACAGTTGGTTGGAAAGCACCCAACCTCTCACCAAAGCCTTCACCCCACTGCCCCACTGTCCCAGAAGCTGCTTTCACCAGCTTTTAGCTTTCCCAGTGTCAGCGTCTGACCCAAAATGACACTCTGGAGAGTTCTCTATCCCACCACAGATATTTTGCAAATACTTGCCATGGCCTCAGTTTCCCCTCTCTGAAATGACATCTTTGAGATATTCAGGAGCTAACAGTTCTCTCACTGCCATTGGGAGCAATATGGTTTGTGTGTTCACATGAAAGTGATTTGGTGGGATCTTCTGCTTACCATGGCCAGGGTTGCTCACACAGGGCAAAATGATATCTGCAAGAAATAAAATAAAAATAAAAATTAAAAAAAAATTTAAAAAAAAAATCCAAAAAACCTGAGCAAAGGAGTGGAGGGAAAGCTGAGACCATGGCATGGTGACCTAGCCTGCTGGAGCCACAACAGAGCACAGCAGGGCCAGGAACCAGAACCTCAGCCTTCCCAGGGCCAAGGCATCCTTTCAGCACAGATCTCTAACAGGAGGCTTTGTGTCCATACCAACGATCTCACTCATGGCCTGGATGAAGCAGGAGCTCACCTGTGTCTGCAGAGACACCGACAGCATCTTTCAGCTGGGCGGGGTCCCAGGTATTCTCTTGTCTCAGGTGCCATCCAGAAACATCAGGGACAAGAGTGATGCTGCTGCTGAGTGGCCTCAGCTGTCATCAGGGATGTGATGACTGTTCCTTGTGTGAGCAGGTTACAGCTAAGCAAAGACGAGGTGTGAGGGCTGTGTTTATTTCACTGTATTTTAATGAAGAAACTGGAGCTGCTGTCAGCATTACCCGTGGGTGCATCAGCCACAAATCAACACTTAAATAAATGAACTAAATGACGTGATGTCAGCTCCATATTCACAGCAAAGTACTTGGTTAGAGCACAGACTGAGCACTTTGTAATGTTCTGCCTATCCCCAAAATAACCCCTCGGGTAAAAGCCTGAACTAATTAACGAGTAGGCGTCCTGTTCTGAAAGGCAAAGAGCTCAGGGGACACAAATGTTAACACTGAGTATCACCAAAACTAATCAACACTAGAAACGTCTACAAAAACCTAAATCTGGGGTTTCTCACCCAGCCAGAGCTGCAAAGAGCAGAGGAATCTCAGTGGTTCCCCTGGGGTGCCCAGACCCCCTGTGACCCGAGGGGATATTGATGGGAACCATCAGAGGGACGGTTTGGCTGGTGCCAGCCCCAGCCATGGGGCAGGGGGGAAGGGAGGCAGGTGACTCAGGAGTCCTCCCAGCTCTGAGAAGTGAGACTTGGTGCCAGCCCAGGTGAGTCAGGCCCTAATGCAGGTGACAGAGGCTGCCAGCCCTTCCCACTCCTGAGCCCGGGGTGCTGCTCTGGGTCAGCCCCTCCAGCAATGCCCAGCTGCCTCAGTTGCTGTACCAAGCAGCACTTTCTCCCCAGCACCAGGGGGGGATTGCTGGGCCACTTTGGTGCTCTGGTCGCTGAGGACAGGCCCTGCCATTTGTCTGGGAGGGTAGAGTTCCCTCCAGACCTTTCCCATATCCCACCCTTGCATTGCCTCCTGGACATGCAGGGGAGGTACAGCACTTCTTTCTGCTCCTCTGGCCTTTATGTTTCCATATGAAGCCATATGCTGCTGCACTGGCAGTTTTCTGCTGTGTGGTAGCAAACTATGTCTAAAAATAATACTGATTTACCCTCTTTGGCCCTCACTTTAACCACTCGAATGTTCCACCTTTGAGGAGGTGGCAGCTGCTGTGATCTGCTCCAGTGAAGGTGGATAGAAAGTTTGGAGCTTGCTGGAAGGCAGCTGTTTTTTCTACTGCGGCCTTCTGGGAAGATCTTGTGGGTCAGGGAAGGATTAAAGCACAAGTGACGCCTCTCAGGGCCTTAATTAGCAGAGGGAAACACCTTGATTGCTGTGTTCTGTGACTGTCTCAGCCAGTTAATGCCACCTCTGGGGCTCACACTGCCTCTGCACACTCATCAGAGCAGGGAAAGCTGAGTGGGAGTGACAAAGAGCTGAAAAATACAGGAGCCTTCAACTGCATCTACATTTTGGAGGGGACCTGATGGATTTACACTGTCCCTCTGGGTTTTGCAGTCTCTGTCCAAGGAAGATCCCCTTCGTGTAGGAGCTCCACAGAGTTTGGGTGCTGCTCTGCTGACTGGAATTAAGTGCTCCTTGGCTAAATGATTTTGTTCAGTTTATATGTGATACTTTCCTGGAAGGCTATTAAATGCACGCTGTTTTCCTAAGATAGAGGCTTTTGAAGCTATTCCAGGCTTTCATATAAAGATTCCTTTAGTCAGTTGCAGTAAATAGGAGGATGAATGCTTTTCTGTGAGTGCCATATGAGGCCATCAGAGGCAGATGCAGAGTTCTCAGCACAGCTGTTTTTGTATTTGGTGACTGGGTTGGTTCCCCTGAAAGAGATTCTGCAGAAGTCCAATGGATTTCACTGGAGACTTGTGCAAAGCTGTCCTGCTATCACAGACCCCTGGTGCAGTCAATCAGGGACTTTCCACCAGTCCTATGACACGAGAAATGCTATTTTGAGACATCCCCTCTTCCTCTTACCCAAGTTGTCTTTAGGTTTTGAGTGTTCTCTGTTCAGAGGAGGTCAGAGCCCTTTTTCCCCATCAGACACAATGTTCACTCATGCAAACCCACAGGAAGAAGAAGACTGCTCTGGAGCCCTGTGGCATGAGGGGCACCTCAGGCCATCCAGTCTGCCCACAGGTGTCCTCTGCTGAAGTCTTCCTCAGATCTTGCCTTACTTTCAGCTTTGCAGCTTGGGCAAGCATCAGTCTTCACATCAACAGTGCCAAGGTCAAGACAGAGAGCAAATGGATCAGGCTGCTGCAGTTGCTCTCCTGTTGAATCTTTAATCTCTGAAATTAGTAACTAAATTAGCCAAGGCAAGAGCTGGACTCGTCAGTCAGTTACTGCAAGAAAACCATCCAGGTTCACTTATCTCTTAGGAAGGGACTTCAAGCTCTCTTCCATACTAGAGATGGAGGGAGCAGATTTCAGAGGAGCTTGCACAGCCCATTTGATTCCTCTATGCAGCAGAATCGTTGCAAGTTCAAATCATGACAAGCAAGCTGCAAACAGTGATGGGTTCTGGGGACTGAGAAGGAATCTGAAATTGGATCCTGGCTCTGAAGTCGGCATGTGACCAATTCTCCAGGCATCCCCAAACTCTGATGTGGGAAGAGCTGGTTCTGAATGCCACACACAGTCCCCAGTTCTATTAAGGTCCAAACTGATTTTACATTTTTTTCTGTCTGAACACCTCCTCATACACAGCCCGTACACCCCTCACTTCGGGATGCTTTAAAAGGGGGACCGAGCTCTCCTCTGTCACAGAGCGCTGAGGAGGGATTCAAAAACTCAGGAGGAGCCTATTAAACGTTTCAGGGCAGGTTGCCAGCTCTTTTGCCAGCACACAGACTGCTACAAATTCTTACACGCACATACATAGTTGGGACTCGCCCTGCGCAGTGACACCGACCGCATTTAATTCCCGTGCATACCATCCCTCCCTGCCAGCCTCCTCTCCTTGTTCTCCACAAGCACAATTCTAAATTCAGTCCCCCAGTTTCCATTAAGGATGAGCAAAACAGAGCTTTAAACGCTGAGGCTGTTTTTAACCCGTTCGCTCCCAGGTCAAAGAGCTTCCCAGTTTTGCTCCAACAACTCAGGAAAGTTTCCCCAACTGAAATCATAGGGGAAAAAAAAAAAATGAGGAAGGCTAAAAAGAAATTAGTTTTATTAAGGTGGAGTAGTTTGTTTTTTTTTGTTTTTTTTTTCTCTGGTGTGGTTTTGCGTGCAGAAATGTGAGTTAAAGGAATGATGGTGAATACAATCTTAGGACTGATTTGAGTCTTCTATGAATATTCCTTTGTGGAGCACACTCCAGTGTATTCTGGTCTGGACTTGTGGCTGGCAGTTCAAGGTCACATTAAAGAGGCTGACAGTGCTGCTCAGATCCTGCAGCACCTGCTCGTGCCTTGGCTCTGATCCTTTTTCAGCAAAACAAGAATTACATTAATAACTATAAAAAACCAAGCTCCTGACATGCCATGAGCTTTCAGTTCGATTTTTTTTTTTCAGTCTTATGAAGAAAGAAGCGTTAGCTGGGGCACAGGGTAGGGGCATCATTCAGCACTGATGGAGTTAATTGTGATCCCTTTTCCTATGGCCATCCACCACTGGGCCAGTGTAGCTGCATTGTCCATGATCACAGCACTGTGTTAAATGTGCTGCTCTTCCTGGAGCCATAATGTGAAATACTCAGGGCTGTACTAACAAAGACCTTACACTTCATTTTGTGTGTGAAAACATGGAGCTTTTCCATGAGCAGTTCCTGGCCCCTCATGGCATCATGGTGCAGCCTGTGCTTTTACGGTTTGCTGAAAGCTGATCCACCAGAAATATCTGTTTTCCAGGATTTCAAATTTTGTTGAGAAAAAGAAAAAAGAATATTCAATGGGCTGAAACCTGGCATTTGAAGGCTCATCCGAGGAGTCATCTTCTCATACTGCTCCAGATTCTGTCATCTTCACAGGGTGAATTTCTATTTCCTTGCAACTGAGACTGGTAAGAGTCACCAAAAGAAAGAGTGAAAAAAAAATCTGAGTATTAACTTCAGATCAGGCACGTTTTAAATTGAGCAATGAGCACTTTGCGTATGCAGTCACGAAATACTTATTTCCCCAACAGGGAATTAGTTATTGATAAATCCACGATGTGATGTAGCAACAACTTCCAATGTTCTGTAAGATAAGAGTTATCACTTAATCAGCCAGGAGAACGAGATGGAATGGATACTAAATAATAAGCATTATTCTTGTGGGGGTGCCAGCTCCAACCCAGCAATTTTAAATTGAAGCTTGCTGATGGTTTTCATCACTCTGATCTGCCCTGAGCTCTGAGCTCTGGCTCACTATTGCCTGTCACCTGTGTAATCATTCCTGCTCTCTGGAGAAGCAAAGAGAGGGTTTCAGTCACACTCTGCACAAGCCTGGCCTCTCCCTCCCCACGCTGGCTCCCTGTGTGGTTTTGGTCCTGCTCCTTCAGCCTCTGCTCCCACCAGTGCTGCCTCTCATCCTCCAAACATCCTCCAAACATCCTCCAAACATCCTCCAAACCTCCTCCCAGCTGTTTGGAGAACTTACCCAGGCTTGTTAAGTGGATGTGTAGCATTGACTGACAAATGGAGGATCTCATGGCATTATTTGATGTTTTGATGCAATTAAGGAAATGATCCACCAACATGATCCATTTTAATTTTATTTTTTTTGCCCAATTCACCAATTAAATTATTTTATTAGAAGTATTGCATGTTTTGTAAGGGATTTGCTTCTGTCTCGTGGCAAGAAATTTTCTCAAACATCTGCTTGCCTGCCCAAGTTTTGGGTTGCTGAAGTGACCTTAATGCATATGTTTCACTGAGCCTCCAAAAGTGCTGGCAAAATGTGAGATAGCTGGTCTCAGACCAACATAAGGTACGTGGAAAACAGAACATTTTGCTGCACAAATGCAGAACATCTAGAGCATTACAGGTTTACACCTGTGCAATTACTTTGATGTAGTCATGCTGGAGCAAGGAGAGAAAAAAAAAAACCCAATGTAGATGAAACTTTCAGCTGACAGAGAAAATAAAAACACACCTTGTGGTTGTGTGAACTGATCTGTGATAAAAATGTTTGCATAAAATTACATGCAAATGACTGGGAAGTACAAACATACCCACAAGAAAGTCTGTTCCACTCAGGACCAGAAGCAGAAGTGCTGGAAGGAAAGCAAACTTGACCCAAAGGAAGTTACAGGGTGAGGGTGAGAGCTTCTTTCAGCCAAAATCAGTGATAAAGCACTCAGTTACCCTGCTGGGCAGCAGATCTCCCCTTGGTCTGGCAAGTGAACAGTTCCTGTCTAGCTCAGAAAGGATTAGGTAGGCACCCAAATAGTTTTTATAGAACTTAAACGTATTTGAAACCTGTAGAAGTGCGTGCCATGGTGAGTAATTTTTGGGACCCCATCTGCCTGTTTGGAGGTGGAGGTTGGGATGGGCATTCGAGACACAGCAGAGGAGGCAATCCCAGTCACGTGTCCCGTTCACTTTGTCAAGTTGTGATTGTTCTGGCTCTCAGGAATCATCATTCCCCTGGGGAATGAGAACAGCCAACGTGACCATAAACTCCAGGTCAGGGCTCATCTGCTGAAGAGACTCACTCATGTTGCCAATGTTGGTGTCTCTTGACTGTTTCTTGGAGGAGACTTCCCCTCATCTTTTTTCTGCAGGTGGCTTTCCCTGTAGAGTGAAGGTGGATCTTGGCTGCTTATGTGCTCAGCTGTCTGACTGAGGCACCAGAATGTAACCAAGGTTTTCATGAGACAGCATAATACATGGACATGCATCTTTTTTGGGGTCTAACTGGGTAAAGATATGCATATGAATAGGTAAGTGTGTAAATTTAAAAAAAAAAAAAATTGAGTTTCACCCTCATTTTAACCGAAGATAGGAAAAGTAATAATTATAACTTAAATAACATTGATGCAAAATGACAGCAGTATTTTGCTTATCTGATCTTACTGTTCTTTTGATGGTCTGGTTGCACAATGATCACAGCTAACTCTGCAGAGGCTGAGAGATAGCACAATATTGCTCATGGAGGTTATCATCTCACTGCTTCTCATCACAACCACGCTGTCATTAATTACCCAAGCTTGAGTTTAACCAGGAATAATTCTCTTTAATATATTTTTCCGGTTCCCATATATTTCAGGGAAAAGCATTGACTTTATTGGCAAGAAGGACAAACAAAAACAAACTCTCCTGAGATGTTAAGCACATATAAAAAAATCCAGATGTTTCCAGCATCAGGACTAGGGGTTTTATTATTTTCCTTTCTTTTGGTCTCTGCTTTCCTGCCAGGCCCACAGGAAAGCACACACAGAATGAAGCCGCTCTCCCATGGCAGCTTTGAGGTGCAAACTCTACAAACAAGAAAAAACAAACACGGTCAAACCCGAGTGTTTTCCTCCTTTGCCGTTTGTTCGGCCGCTGCCGAGCCCCAGGCTCGTACCTGGGCTAAGAGTTTTTCCTGTTTCTTCCAAGGCCACGCTTATGTGACCTGGGGACTTCTAAGGCAGGGAAAGAGGGGGCACAGGGGGGGATGTCTCATCCCACAGATCCTTCCTGGAGGCGCCCAAGTGGTGGCTGCCCATTGATCCCAAGGCGGCGTGCGGGGGGCAGATAAAGCCGTGTTTGTTGTACATCCCACCCCGGCCAGGGCATCCTTATCTCTCCTGCAGATCGGGGGCAACACAACTCGTGTGGCTACTTGGGGAGGCTGGGGAGGGGAAAGACCTTGTGCTCAGCACTAAGGAATTTCCCTTATTATCTGATTCATCTTTAGGACTTCCCTGCCTTCCTTCCCCTCTTCTTACAATCGCGCTGTGTGTAGGCCTGGAGGACTCCCGGGAGTTTGAAGGACACGCTGATTTATTCTTTGTTCACGGCTGCATTAATGAAGGGCAGTAGTCTTTCCAACCCGGTGGGTTCTCCAGACTTGATAAAACTTGCATAAAAACACTGGGAGGATTCATTGCTACTACTCCTCTGCTTTATTAAATAGCTGCTGCATTAGGCACTCTGCAAAGCATTAGTGCAATTAGTGATCCACATTTATATAAATTTGATAGTGACCTGTGATAAGAGAATGATACCGCAGCATCTTGCTGATGCCACTTTTCTCCACAGAGTGTTATTTCCCAATATCTTACTCCATCCTGACCCAGCAGTAATGAAGTCAATGAAAACTTTCCTTTTGATGTGAGAGGGAGCAGCAAAAAAACTCACCCTTAAATTCCTCACACAAACCTGACTCTCATTAAAGTTACTGGAAAAAAATATATGTGTCCAGCTTGTATACGGAAATTATGCTGATTGTCCCTTCTGGCTGTAGCAAAAAATAACCCCAACCAAACCCAAAAAAACCAACAAGCAAAATAATTTAGGAAAGAGAGCCTAAGTCCAACAAAGAATATTTTTCCAGTGTATTAAGCAAGCACCATATATTCCATGGTTGTGCTTACTGCTCAGTAGGGGAACTCATTTTCAATGGAGGATAGCAAAGTTAATCCTGTTCTGTTTTCTTTTGCTTACTAAAAGAGCTTGAAAGACAAGCATTTGTTAATTGTATGTACAGAAAATGCACATGCAGAGCTCAGTTTAATCCCCAAAGTTACAAAGATTCCAGGAAACCCAGTTAAAATTAGAGGGATGGAGAGCAAAGAGGAAATTCCCTCCTTTTTTTTTTTTTTATTTTTTTAATCAAAATTCTTCAGATTGTGGTGGAAAAATGATGAACATTGAAAAATACCCCTCAGTTCCACTCTGTAAATTTGGGAATTATTGTCAATTCAATGTATCCCATTTCATCGAGCTCTGGCAAGAAATTTACTGATGGGGAAAACATCTTTATTACACAGGGAATTGCTTGCTTTGCCATCACGGGTTGTGCTAACAGCAGCTCCCAAAACACTGTTAGGATGTAACTTTTCAGCCCAGTTCCTTCTGGAGGTGCTAAAACAGGTTCTTTTTAGACATAGGAGTGCTGCCTGGCCATGGGGCTTCCCAGAGAAAGACAGACAGAGTGGTCATGTCGTGTGACAAAATGTACAGTTCTGCCATGCAGATATAAAAGGCACCTTGCTGGCAAAGCCCATGGTTTTCTCTCTGAGCAGTCCCTGGATGCTGGAACAGCCCTCACTGCACTTCTGTTTCCTCTCTGTCCAGGCACAGCCAGTCACACACCACCAGCAAAAGTGATATTTGCAAAACTGGGAATCCCAACGCAGGGCTCCAAAGCAGTGGAGGAAAGTGACTCCCCAAGTATCTGAGTCACCCCCTGCTCAGCAGCTACCAGCGGGTGCTGCTGCCCCTCGGAGAACCAAATCCCTTCCTGGGCTGTTGCAAGCAGGAGAGGAGCTGGAATTCTTAGTCACCTCTCTGCTACAGTCCTGCCCTGGCGTCACCGATGAAAGACTTGATCTTCTGCCGTTTGTACAACAGGAGCCCTTCTCTCATCACTTCCCAACGTGCCACAGCAGGACAGAGCTATGACCCATCCTCTCTGAGGCACAGAGGGCTCTTCCAGAGGCTCAGTCCCATTTGGGATTTCTTTCCTAAGACCCAGTCCAGCAGCCATCTGTTGTGCTCTCTTTGTTGACCCATAGTGGGGCACAGGAAATCTCACTTCTCCCAGCCACGGGTACACAGTGACCAGTAGCTACCTCTTCCCCAATTTTTTTTTTTTTGTTATTTGTCTCTGTGGTTAGAGCAGCTAAGCCCCACTCGGGTCCCTGGCAAGTCCCTTGGCCTCCCTGACAGAGAATTGCCTCACAGATTGCCTGTAAGAGCAAGGGTGGGCAGCCTCCAGCACAGCACCTGTCTCTGTGTTGGCTTCTCCCTCTGCAGAGGAGTTTCTGAAATCTCAACCAGATGCCCGAGCTGTTCCTTGTGTTTTTAAGAGGAACCAGTGTGTTTACACACAGTTCCAGAGATGCTGACAGGCATTGATTCATCTCCAGAGTCAATCTGTGCCTTCCAAGGGGGGTTGGTAGAGGTTATTCAGGCACCAGCCAACAAAAGGTTGGTGTCTGCATCTGGGGTGAAGGCAGTGTGGATTAGACTGAAAAGATTCAGTGCTGGTGAACTGTGACATTCCTGGGGAACAGGGGACTGCTGGTGTCTTGCTGAAGATTTTCCTTCAGAGCATGGGATTTCTGGTATTTTCCCCTCTCAGACTGTAGCCCCTAGAACTCCTCTACTCTCATAGCAGAGGAGCTAAAGCTATGAGAGTAAAGCTAGGATAGTCTAAAGCAATGGGGAACCCAAGACTGGTCCTGCTCCCTACAGGAATGAGGATCCAGATCCTGCAGAGGCACAGGACAATATTGCTTGTAATGATTATGGTGCTGCTTGTCCTCAGCACACCCACACTGTTGTCAGAAAGCCAACAGGAAGAAAAATGCCCCCAGGTTGCCTGAGTCCCTTCCTCCCAACCACTCTTGGTTTTTAAGCACGTAACTAAATTCAGTCCTTAAAGATGTGCAATTTCTACATATTCCCCCTAAACACGCACAAGAAGCAGCATCCAAAGGAAGGGCTGGTACTCAGTTTATTTCAGCATTACTCACCACAGTCAAACTCAAGAGAACAGCCCAGGAGACTGATCCCCATCTCTGCAGTGAGGCTGTGGGTGGATGTGTTTTCATTAAGCAATCCAAGCCTTCACAGATCTACAGACCCCTTCACACTTCCCCTTGATTTTGATATTTTTGCCCAATTCATCAAAGCTTTTCCCTCAGTTCAGAGACAAGGGAGCAGAGAAGAAAAACTCAGCCCCTCTGTGATTCTTCAGGACCCAATGGTGTTCCCCAGGGTCCAGTTCATAGGTTCTTCTCATTATCAAGAGGTTTTGCCCATCCCTGCAGCTGATTAAGGCTTGGCTTGTCCAGGGAGGCAGCAGCCGTGGTTAGTTGGAAATAAGAAAGGGAATAATTCCTCCTACACACTCTGAGACCACACTCTGACCTGGTGAGTAAAAGGCAACTCATGGGCACTTGGGAGAGCAGCTTGGAGACCACCTTACCCTGAGGCAGAACCAGAGCCACACTGTGGGTGGGAGCTGGAAGAAAAGACGGAGGGGAGTGGGAGAAGAACACAGCAGGAAGAATAAGGGAGGGTGAAAGGTTCATAAAATCATTTAGAAAGATCCTTCTTCCTCCCTCCTTGCTGACTATTGGCACTGCAGACAGCTCAGTCCTTGGGACACACACAGCAGGGACCTACCCCGTGCACTGCAACACTGCAGCCCTCCCACCCACCAAACCTCTCCAGGGCCCTCTCTGGGTTTATTTCAGCTTGGAAACCCACCACACCTCTGATGTCATCCCCCACTGGGGCTTGAATTCATTTCAAGTTGCCTGGCCCAGCAGAAGGAACGTTGTTTTTATATGTATGAGGCATATCTACGGTTCGTAAAACACCGCACAGGGCTGAGGTGGCTGGAGACTGAGTGATAAACTGAGGCCAAGCATTCATACAATTGGTTCTGAAAAGGGATTTTTATTGATTGAATACATCATTTTTTCCCATTATACTGCTGGGGCTACTTATGTCAATTCTGCTGCATAGGCTGAGGCTCCACATATTGCACAGAACTCAAGCACAGAGACCAGGAGGAAAATTAAGAACCAAACCAATTAATACATCCAGTCTTGTGTTTATTAGATGCCTTTTGAAATGACTGCTTGTTGCCTTTTAAAAAAGTCTCGAAGCCCTCAGAGTCTAGGAGTGAATTATTAGGGTTTTTTTTTGCATGAAAACTCTGTAAAACATTTGCTTCATGGCAATTGATGAAGCATTTCAGCATGTCTATTTTATCATCACATAGAAAGAATCCAAGAACATTTTACTGCCCACTAGAGCCTTTGTCCATAAGAAGTGTTTTGTTCCAGCAATGATAAAGACCTCCTGTATAGCTCTTGTCTAGGACTGTGCTTTGAACTTTAAAATTAACCAGTGCTGGTAAACAGGAAACACCAGATTACAGTTTAGCTCGCATTAAATTGTCCTCTTGGCTTTTTTTTGTTGTTGCTGTTTTTATGTTTTAGGCAGGGACAAATAAAATGTTGCATCAAAGCTGAGGCCACAAATTGTTTATTTATTGGGGGCATTTTGCACTTTGCATTGCAAGCTGCTGCAACTGAAAGAAACATGGGTTGGCACAAAAAGGGGAGGAGGAGTGAGAGCTATAATGGAAGAAATGTTACCCAATAATTAAAATTCAGTGGTACTGTAAATCCTAATGGAAACAACAATGTGTCTTTGTGTACAATTAACTCTGGGCTCCAGTTCATGATAAAAATTCTAGCTTGTAAAAAGCCTTGACCTCAATACCGAGAGCTCAACAGAGGTTCACAAATCTGGCTTAAAAAAAAAATTAAAAAAAAAAAAAAACTTTCACAGAGGGGGAACAAATAATAGCTGGACTTGGTCCCCTAAATATGCTCCAATTATTCAGGGTGGTTGAAGATAAGATACAGGAGAAGTACCAAGGGGAAAATAGTCGAAGAGCTCACAAAAAACTACAAAGTGCTGCTTGATGTCTAGAGTGAAAATTCACCCTCCCCCCCTTCTTATCCCAATCCTACATTCTGCAGGGCACCCTGTGTGTTACAAGTCCTAGAAAATCTTTATTATTATTAGTTTAATACTTTTTTAAATGTTAACAAAGCAGACAAAACGAGTTGTTCATTACAGTGAGTGACTGACAGGGAAACATGAAGGACTATTCATTAAATAATTACTACTTTTAGGCAGGAAAAAGTTACTGCGCTTAAAAGGGGAAAAAACAGTGCAAAATCAAATTGTCTATTCTCCTTTTGGTGGGTGTGTGTGGAGGGAGTAATGTCTCATGGAAAAGACAGTTCTACAAATGTCAATCAGTTTGACAAGCAATTATCAGCCTCGAGGAAAGGACATAGACTGTGGGTAGAGCCCCCCAGAGCAGAGCAGCTCAGGTACTGTGCCAGCTGATGGTGGGCAGGGTGGGACTTGTCCAGAAGAGCAGATCTACATTTTATCTGCAAGCCTGCAGAGACCAAACCAAACCTCATAACTCTTCCTAATCAACTATAGTTACTGCTGTAGAGGACATTTTTTTTTGTTGTTTCCCACCGCTTCTAAAAAATGGAAGGGCTACGCAGAGCTTTATGGAAGGAAAATTAATTCAAAAAGGTGTTTTGGAAATATTTTTTGTCAGAACTTACACAGATTGGATCCATACTTGGGTTTGGGATGTTTCTCTGCAGCAGTGAATCCAGCAGCTGCTGGATAGCAGATGCTTCTTCCAAAGAAGGTGAGAAACAGGACTGTCAAAAGCATTGATGGGGCTGAAGCCCTCAGATGCAAATGCAATTACAGAATCCTAGAATCATTTGGCTTGGAAAAGACCTCTAAGATTATTGAGTCCAACCCTTAACCCAGTACTGCCAAGCCCACCACTAAGACATGGCCCCAAGTGTCACATCTGCTTTTTGAACACTTCTTGCTCTTGAATCCGCTTGATTGTCCCCACACAGGCATCTGCTCTTTTTGTCATTTTTCCAATAGTGCAAGAATCAATTTTTAAACACCTGGGGGATAAAATATAAGAAATGCCTGCTTCACATCCTTATGCTGGAAAATAAGAGAAAGGCTCTCCACCTCCCTGGCACCATTCATCAGTAACAAAGTACTCCAAAAAGGGAGCTGTGAGTTGCTTCTGAGAGTAACTTACAGCCCCTTTCAAGGAGAGCTGTGGGTGCTCAGATGTTTGATTGCAAGGCTATTTAGGAGGTGCTTCAAATACAGATAAAGCAGAGAGATGTGATCTCTAGGCTTGTGGAGAGCTATAAAAAGAAACAATTCTGCACTTCAACCACTATCTTTTGATCTTTAACCAGAGGTAGGTTTGGGAAGAAGCTTGCTTGTGTACACTGCAGCATGTTAGCTCTTGGCATCAGGTTGGTTACAGAAGGAGCAGAGCAGCAGTAGCTGTTTGTGGCAGAAAGGAAAGAAAGCTTAAAATGAGTGCAAGTGTGGGAAAATAGCACTTTCATGCAAATAATCTTTACAGTGAAAAACTCCATCTGCTCTGGCCCTGTGCACTTGAACTTATTTTATGTTGTACTGGAGCACGCTGATTCCCTGGGAAATTGCTTAAAAGCAGAAGCCCCGGGCTTTTGTGTGCCTATACAAATTCTTGGCATGTCACTCGCATCCATTCTCACCTCAGCCATGAAACACCACTGCAGTTGGTGGGATTCCTCAGGAGAATCATTTCCAAGGAGAAATGGCACTGGCACTTGGTCCATTTCAGGCAGAACATGTGCACTCACGTCCCAGACGGCTGAGCATGCTGAGAGCTGGTGACAACAGTGACAACCAGTGCCATAAGTCTTGCTGATCCCAGTGGGGCAACAGCAAGTCCTTAATCCCCGTGTTGTTTCCAAGCTTCCTGTTTTGAAATTGCCATAATTAAATTCTAAAGACTGAGAAAGCACCAAACGGGTTGCCAAGTTTGTGTCAAGCTTTATCAGCTGATCTCATCATAATCCGGTAAATAGCATATCATGAACATCAAATCTAATTAAATCCTCTTGAGATACGGGTTAAAAAACAGACACAAACAAGAATCAAACATTTAAAACCTGCCGCTGTACAATCAGAATTAATCCACAGGGAGAAGCGAATTTCCTTGAAATCTGGACAAATAAGCCTTCGATGTTTTCCTTTCCCCAGTGGCTCACGGTCTCCCTGGCACACACAGTCAGGAGGAAAATGCAGTTACTGGGGTTTTATTTTCAACACAGATCACATGAAATGCACCTCCAAAGTCTGACTTCTGAAGTAGAATACAGGATGGGGCAAAGGCAATATATTTTATTTATATATAAATATTTCTCTCCAGTATTCTCAGCAGCGCTTTTGGTGCCGTCCGTATGTAAAAGAATCCTCTCTAGCCATAGGAAGCACAATGAAATCAGCTCTGCTGTGGGCTCAAAAAAGGCAGCAGTGGTGTTGTTCCTAAGTCAGTCTCTTGATCGTTACATGATCTGCCAGGCACCTTTCGAAACACCTCTAATGCACCGTAGGTGTCTGTGTGTGTGCACAAGCCCTTAGGGCTACACCTATGCTGCTAGTAAATTAAACAGTGGCAGGTAATATTCCCAGGCATTGGAATTTGATAGTCTACATTGTTAAATTCCTAGAACCTGCCCTGGCACATTTTTGACCTGAATCAATTAGCATTCTCCCACACATGTCCCAGGAATTTAGGAGTGAGCACAGCCAGGGACCATTCCCAAGAGATGCCGTGACTCCAGCCGTCATCGTGTGTGGTGACAAGAGGAGCTTGATATCGTGGACATGGCTCATTCCAGGTCAGTGGGCCTCACTGCCAGAGAACAGCCCTAACAACACCTCATTTTCTCATCAGAGCTGTTGCCTCTGTGCACGTCGGAGCCTACATCTGCTCTGTACTTCATCTGGGCACCTCATAGGAGTGCTCTGCCCTGAGCAGGTCACATCAGAGCTGTGTCAAAGGGCAGCTCAGGACTTTATCTGCTGGGTGACTTGATGAACCACAGCTTTCCTACACACAGGCAGGAGCTGCTCTTAAATGCCACCCTTCCAATCAGTTCCATTAGGTTACAGCAGAGAGGAACATGGTAAAGGGGCTTCTTCGTTCCCACCCTTCTTTCTTGATGTCAGCTAGCACATCCCTGGTCTCTCTGATAACCAGCAAGAAGTTGATGTTTGCACCTCTTGCAGTCATTCAAAAAACTCATTCAGAAGAGCATGAATTCGTAACAAGCAGTATAATTTCATTCCAGGAATAAAATAAAATTAAAAAAACTCTCTTCACCTCCAGGATTGAACTAAAAATCAAAGCTCAGAACAGATTTTCCTGAAGTGTACAGCCCCTCTGATATGGATTCACCCCACTTAACTTTATGTATCTAAAATAAAGCCTCACTTTCTCAAGGCTTCCTCTGCAGTCAAAGGACACCAGAAGGTATTTGGTTCATCTCAGTCCTGACTTGTGACTCCACTAATACAAGGAGCATAGATCAGCAATTATCATCATTTCAGCATTTCAAATTGATGTCTTCTACCTGCAAACCTGCAGTGCTTCTTGATCTGTCCAATTTTGACATTGCTTTTCAAGTCTCTTACAAGCCTCACCACTTTTCTGCATTTTCACAGGAAAATAAAAAGAAAATTAACCAGTTGTGTCCTTGTCAACAATACCAAAATGTATTTTGCTATTAATTCAGGTCACAGTTTCAGAGATTCAAAATGGAGTTCCTGTTCTCATGATAAAAAACCCTAAGTTTCATAGCACTAAGGTCACCCTGGCTGAGAAAGGGAAGCAGACCCCTTGCAGAGCAATTGCTCATCATAAATGGTTTATTCCCATATCTGTCATTTCCCCTAAAGCAATGTTGACTGGCCCTACTGCTTACTAACTTCACAGCTATCTCCAGGGTAGATGCTGAACTAAGGAATTCTTCTCCTCTACAGGCTTTAACACCACAGTTCTGTATGTTGTGATCATTCAAAAAACTCAGAGCAAAGATGGGTGGGGATGGAGGGATGGATGGATGGATGGATGGATGGATGGATGGATGGACGGATAGATGTGGAAGCAAGGGCACAAGAGCAGCCACTTTAATATGCATCCCCATCAAGCAGCAGCTGCAAGGGACCTGCTGCTTCCAGCCATAAGGAGGAATGTATGCCAGACACTCATACTGCAGTACTACAGCCCACTTAAATATTGTGATATGGATTTCAATCAAGCAAACTGCAGTTTGTACCAGTGGCATTTAAAAGGTGCTTAAAACTGGATTTTTCTTCCCTGTTTGCTGTCTCCATTCCTTGAAATAAATTTATTTGTGTTACAGAAACTGAATTTACCTGTCTTTGGAAATGCTTTAGTAGAGGATGTTGTGCAAAAGTGGCAATTTGTGAAACTTCTCCATTTTGTAATACCATGACTGTCCTGGTCCTGTTCTTCCTCCCTCTCCACATGTCACTCACACTGCCAGTCACTCCTGCAGCACAGCCTGTCTTTTGGCAGGCTGTGTCCTCACAGACCACCCATCATTCCCAGCATCTCCATTAGGAAAGTGCACCTTTAGTTCACTCCCTTTTTCCATGAGGTCTGCAGTCCAATAAGCCAAGACAGCTTCAAAACCAGACCTTGCCAAGCTTCTTTACAGAGAGCTAATGACAGAGAGACAATGGCAGCGAGGAAGGGAAGAAAATCAATTCACCCGGTCATTTGGCAAGGAAGGATACACATTTCCCCTCATCCCAGGGTTTTGTTTTGGGTCCAGAGGGAAGGGTCTGCTGTGTTCAGTGCAAATAAAACTACTTTTGTGGCTGAGTAGCAGAAGAGCCAGAAAAGCCAGTGACCTGTGATGTCTTTAAAGCAAGATAATATTTAACAGCTTTAAAAGGAAAGAAACTTTAGTCTTTGAAGACCAGAGATAGCAAACTATACTATCTGTCAGTGCTATTATTAATAGTGAAAAATAACAGTACCACCTTTACAAATTCCAGCCACAGCTGATGATCAACCTCAGCTGATGGCTTTTTTGTTAACTGGGTCTTACAACCTTTGGGCTGAGCCTACACGTCAGTCAGCATGTTGCTGTTGATCAGGTGTGCATCCATTCCTTCACTCCCTTCACTCACCATCATTTCAATCAAGACAAAGGTACAGGATCTGCCATACCTTGACACTTCTTAATTTGTTGCAGCTTTGACACTGGAACTGTTGTTGCCTCTTCATGGTTCTTTTACTCACTCTTCTTCCTCCTTGCCAGTGATGCCTTAATGTGTGGATGTTTGTTTGGTACCTTAAGGGCAAGCTCCAAGTGCATTAACATCTTTTTGAATCTTGTTTGTACAGCCAGTTGTTGGTGATAAAATCTTTCTCTTCAACGTACAGGATCTTTTACTTCTCTGTAAGTGATTACATTTCTGCCTGACATGTTGGTGGGTCTCCACAATTTGAAAACACCAGTCAACACTGCAGTTATACCCAAGCAGTGAATTTTCTCTCTGGGCATTGGAGGTGGAGCTCTTTCTCAGATGCACTTGTTGAAAATCAAGATTTTTCAACTGTTCCAGCAAGGATCAACTGACTGCAGCTACTCTGCTCAGCGTGGCACCTGAGGCAGCATTTGCTTCCCTTACACTTCCTTTACCTGTGGCAGCACCCTTGGGGTGACCTTGCTGAGACTGGGGTGATCCTGGCTGTGTCCCCAGCCTGCTTAACCCTGACATCCCATGCTCTGCCTTGCAGCCCCCCATCTGACCAATGTAGGGTGGACACAACGGCCTTGGGCCCCTTTTGCAAGGGACCAGATGGGATTTGCCAGCTGACACAGCCTGAGTTGAGTTCTGGCTGCCTTTAAAGAAGATACCAATGTGAGGTGCATGGCTTCAGGCTGTCCTTGTGGAGTCTTGTCTTAGCTAGATGTAGATAGAGCCCTTGGCCCAAGGTGAAGCAGCATTTGCTCCCCTTGGGTAGTTTGGAGAGACTGACAGGAGACAGAAACATGCTGGAGAAGAACACAGCTGCTCACCTCCCACGGCCACCTAGAAGTGAAGCACCTGTGAAATACTGGTTAAAAAAAAAAAGCCTTCTTCAGGCACATAAAGCTTGGAACAAACACCATCCTTCTCTGGCAATTCCAGCATGCCTCAGGTTGCAAGGACCTACCACTGGCAGTCCTGTTCTAAGAACAGATTCCATTTGAGCTAAAGACTCAGGCAGGAACCCAAGGCATGAGCCAGGGCTCATCCTGGGTGACCATGGCAGCAGATGGCAGCAGTGCACATCACCCCTACTGCTCATGGAACCAGGGTGGTCCTGCTTGGCAGTGGCCATTTCCCAAGGAGCAAGATCAATCAAGGTACAAGATCAACCACAGTCATCCTCCAGAGGCCCCAAAACCACTGTGCCATTTGATGCAGTTATTTTTTTTCCACACAGACCTCAACATTTCACAAAACCCCAGCAAGACCCCGTTCCCCAGCGCTGAGCACCTCTGGGGATGACTGAGCTTTTGGGTGCACATCAGCAATCACAAGAATGGATAAAACCTCTGTGACTGAATGTCCCACCGTGCTCACATGGGCACCCCTGGGTGCAGGGACTCCTTCTGGACTCTGCCTGGAGAGCTGAGCTTTTGTGAAGTAAATGAAGAGGCAACAGCCAGGGAACTACCAAGGGCCACAGATGCAAATGCAAGCACAGCTCCGGGCTGAAAAACAGCTCCGGGCTGAAAAACAAAGGGCAGGGAAATGAAAAGCAAAGCTGATGAGCCATCCTCAGCATTAGCACTTTGTGGTTCACTTTCCCCTCCTGAGAAGATTTAAGGCCTCAGTGACAGATGTCAATCTCACCTCCCCTGCAAGAGGGATTTGGTTCAAGTGGTGTGTCAGGGAAGGAAGGCAAGAGGGATTTTGTTTCATTTTTTTAAGGAATTAAAGAAGACCCTGTGTCTTTAACCTTCAGGATAACCTTGTTTCAGTCTGGTTCTCGTTGCTGGACTGCTCCTTGATGAGCTTTTTATGCCTGATTAATTAGAACACTGAAGGGAAGTGGGGGCTGCTCTGTTTAGCAGCTTGTGCCTCCTTCTGACTAATCCACCACCCAGCTCTACAGCTCCAGAGGGTCTGCAGTTGCCTCTTTCATGCCTCTGGTGTGGGGTTTCCTTGCCTCTTTCTACTTTTTGATTGTATGCTCCCTATTGATTCAGGCACATGTAATGAGGGATAGCTGGAGACCAGTTTAATTTGAGTTTGTGGGCTTTATTTCTCCACTGCCACAAAACTTCTCAAAGAAAAAGAAAATGCAGATGCAGGAGAGAATGGTTCGGATTTATGGAGCACTATCTTCCAAAGAGTCACTTTTACAGTGTTACTGATGACAAGAAACCATAATTTTTTAGGAAGATAACTTTGCATATGCCATTATTGCCAGTGTGTGCGCAATCAAGAGAAAAGCACTTTTGTGGTCCTTTAATTTTTAGAAATGGGAACCCATAATAATGCAACTTATGCTAAATTATTTGGTGTCCCAGTTTTCCCAGAGGGGGAGGGAGGAAACACTGACCTTCTTGGTAAATCACTTTCAGCTCTGCCAATAAAAAGTATTGGATAAAAGCGAAGCAGTATTACCAGGGATAAAAATGCTGGCAGCTTTCTGCTCAAATAGGTTTTTTTGGCTAAAACAGGAAAAAGCAAAACTGTAAAGCAGGTGTGAGTGTGACTACTTGTCCCTAGGGTGACTTTATGATGCTTGTATCCCCAATTGTCTGCTCTGGTTGTGCTGTATATTCAGTTCTGTACCTTTAAAATGGTTCTGGGAGCAAAGGGGGAGAAAGAAGCAGCAGCTTGTGCAGTTTGTTTTGAGAAAAGTGCCTGACTCCCNCTTGCCCTAAACCAGGACACTACTAGAGCCAGGGCAGGCGGTGGCTTTGTCACTTTGTCACTCTCTAGGAGTGGTGGGGCGGTCAGGTCCAGTTCACAGGGGAGAGAGAAATGGTGTGTGAGTGCCCTTGAGACCCTTGTGCAGCCTGCACAGCCCTGCCCACGGCACACGGGGCCAGCCGTGCCCCTGGGCCTGCCCTGTCCCCTGTCCTCTCCGCAGGTCAGGCGAGGCTTTGCCCCTGATGCAAAGGGCAGGCAAGGGCTCCATGCAGACCCAGTGCCTGGGTGAGGCTCTCAGGCCGGCCAAGGGGGCAGGCAAGGTGAGCTACAGTCCCTCCTGATCACTCCCGATGAGTCAAGGAGCTTAATGCTAGCCTGAGGGTGTGCCTGATACTGCAGGGTTCAGGTGCTGGCAGGAGGGGAACAAATCTGGGTTTGGAAAAAAAAAA
>VWYO01027648.1:270299-280340 GCA_013400275.1 Rhadina sibilatrix
CAGAGGTACAACAGCCATTCGCAGTGCTACAACAGCTACTCCCAGAGGTACAGCCATTCCCAGAGGTACAACAGCCATTCCCAGAGGTGCCTGGCACTGTTACTTCCCTGCTGTGCTCTGGCAGGGCTGTTCTGCTTTGCACAGAGGCACCTGAGCCAGAGGAAACAGGAGGCTGCAAAGCTGCACCTGTAGGTGAGGGGACAGGGTGTTACCTATGCACTGAGTACATAAATCCTGCTGCCACGTCTGGTAGAACTGATGGGAATGAACACCTTAGCAAATGAGGCAGGATAATACCTGATTATCATGAATGTGATTTAAGTAGATTTAAGCTTGAGAGAGGCAGAACCCTGCTCCTGGCCATCCCAGGGGCAGAACTCAGGGCCCTGCAGCACTTACTGCTAATGCTGCTGGTGTCTCCAACCTGTGAGCTGCAGGGACAGCCTGCTGGGGCTTTCATGAGTCTGAACAGAAGGTTTAATTTTCCTAGTTTCCATAATAGGTGTTCAGGTTCTTGGTTTGAAGGAAGGACAGGGGATGGGGAATGTTGCAACGTGTCTTGGAGTTATTGTCCTGCTGGTAGAATGGAGTTCCTTTGTAGGCAGGTAAGTTCCTGGAAATAGAATTAGGAGAAGGTGGATGGAGCAGACACTCAGAGAGGTGGTGGCATCTCCACCGTGGGGGCTTTCAGGACTTGCTGAGGCAAAGCCATGGCTGACCCAATCTGGTGTTGGCTACAGCCCTGCTTGGAGTGGGAGGCTGGGTGAGAGACCTCCCACCAACACTCCTGTCGTGTGGGAGCACGGAGGGACACACTCAGGGAGGGTTTTCCAGCATCATCTTGGAGTTCATCAGCAGGTTCCCTAATGGGAAGCAGCTCCTCCTGCACTCGGGCTGCAAGAGGGGGCTCTCATGGGTGTTCTCAGTGAGAGTGTCCTGGGAAAAGGCAAGTGCAGGCCAGGGAGGGGGAATTAAACTGTGGCGCTGAGAACAGCAATTAAAGAAGCCAACTGAGATTTCAAGGAAAAAGCATAAATCTATAGGGTATATTAGTTAATTAAAACAGAAGCCTCATCTCCAGGCCCCTTTCATTCACAGAAAGCTTCTGTTTCTTGCTGAAGGCATATTGAGCTGGCGACAGTAGCTCAAGACAACTGTGGTTGCTTTTGGAATGAAGCTGTTAGTTCAGAAGAGGAACACACCCCTTCCCTGGAGTCCCAAGTTCTTGGCTGCAGGAGATTCCAGCCCTGCTGTACTGCGTGTTCAGGGTGGAGCAAGTGATTCAAGCAAAGGCAGATACTGGTTACAGCTTAATTGCTGCTGATTTATCCTCTTCCCTGAGTTCAGCTATGCCCTGGCAGAAGCACCTTGGGGGCTGGGGTCAGCCTCTAGCCCCAGCAAAGTCCAATGTCCAAATTCCCACAGACTCGGTTCTTCCAGGAGTGTGGTTGTGGTTTATGCACGACAGGGCTCTCACTGCCTTTCCTCTGCACCCTTTTTGGATCTCAGCAGCAGGTTCACTCACCACATCCATTGGCTGGCCAGCTCTGAGCCAGCTCTGAGCCATCTCTGAGTGGGGCTGCTCTCCCACAGATAACGTTTGTGAAAGGCAAAACTTGATAGGAAGATAGGAAGCAGATTTTGGCTCCCCTGCTGTTGGAGCCGATGGGTACCAAAGCAAAACAGCAGAAAAAGCTTTGTGTTCAAAGCTGTTTTGTTTTGGCTTTAGCTGGGGGAGGGTTTTTTTCCTCCCACGTAATGAAAAAGGTCTTTTCCTTGCCATAACCAAGAAAGGACGCTGCAGCACTTGGCAAACAAATTTCTATTAAGTGCATTTGCTGGAAATGTTTATACTTTGCTCTTGACAACTGTCTTGAATATACCAAGCACTGCACTGTACCTTGCATAATTCTGACATGGGAGCAAAGTCCTTGTGGAGGAGGTGGCAGTGTCATTCCCTGGGACATTTTTTTTTTTTTTTTCTTTTTATATCTGCCACTTGTGGTAATCAAAGGCAATATCATGTTTTGGACAACATTTTCCTGCTCTCCAGGGATTCTCTTTCTCCTCCAGTTGAATTTAACCACAGGAGGAGAACATCTTTGCAGGGAGTGAAGAGGAGGCGGGGAACTCCACAAGAGCAGGGAAATCACCATTACCTTCCATGCAAACTGGCAGATGTTTAGAAAGGGGTTCTCTGCCTTCCTCCAAAACTCCCCTTCTGCAGCACGTTGCCTGGAAACCCTCCGCTTCTTCCCCTTTCACATTTAATTACTGCAAATTGCTGAAAACTTTATCTAAACTCCTATCAGACAGACAAATCACCATTTGATTAAGGCAGACAAATGGTCCTAAGCAATTCCAAAAGCTGATCTCCGCATGCTTCGGGGTTTTGCAGGGCTTTTTTCCCCCTCACTGTCGGGCAACCAGCATTTCCCGAGCGGAGGGAGAGGAATCTGGCCTCATTCAGGAAGGGCCTTGCTCTCTGATTTTGTGTATGACTAGGAGATAAGAAAGGATGTAGACGGAGATTAGCATAAGAGACTTGTTAGATGAATATGAATGGCTCCTCTGGCAGCTGAGCAGATGGTGGCTGCTGGCCGGGCCGCTGTGGGCTGGTGCTGCTGGTGGGGCTGTCCCCGCAGATGGGTGTCCCCGTTACAGCCCCGCTCCTCTTCCTCACACACGGCCCGTGCGGGGCAGGACGGACCCCTTGCCCGCAGCCGGCGTGCTGGGCGGCTGGAGGTGGGCACGGCACAGGGCGTGGGGAGGCAGCCGGAGGGCACCAAGCCGTCAGTCACCCCGGTGCCGTGCGAATGCCGCGGTGGCATCCCGGCGCGGGGCTGGCACGGCGGGGCTGGCACGGCGGGGCTGGCACCGCTCCCCGGCACAGCCCGCAGCCCTGTGCCCGGCTCCCCAGGCAGCAGCAGGAGACCTGGGGGTGCCTCCCGGTGCAAAGAAAGAGAGGAAGAAAGAGGAAGAAAGAGAGAAGAGAAAGAGAGAAAGAGAGAAAGAGAGAGAGAGAAAGAGAGAGAGAGAGGGAAAGAGAGAAAGAGAGAAAGAGAGAGAGAAAGAGAGAAAAGAAGAAAGAGAGAAAGAGAGAGAAAGAGAGAGAAAGAGAGAGAGAGAGAAAGAGAGAAAGAGAGAGAGAAAGAGAGAAAAGGAGAAAGAGAGAAAGAGAGAAAGAGAGAAAGAAAGAGAAAGAAAGAAGGAAAGAAAGAAGGAAGGAAAGAAAGAAGGAAGGAAGGAAGGAAGGAAGGAAGGAAGGAAGGAAGGAAGGAAAGAAAGAAAGAAAGAAAGAAAGAAAGAAAGAAAGAAAGAAAGAAAGAAAGAAAGAAAGAAAGAAAGAAAGAAAGAAAGAAAGAAAGAAAGAAAGAAAGAAAGAAAGAAAGAAAGAAAGAAAGAAAGAAAGAAAGAAAGAAAGAAAGAAAGAAAGAAAGAAAGAAAGAAAGAAAGAAAGAAAGAAAGAAAGAAAGAAAGAAAGAAAGAAAGAAAGAAAGAAAGAAAGAAAGAAAGAAAGAAAGAAAGAAAGAAAGAAAGAAAGAAAGAAAGAAAGAAAGAAAGAAAGAAAGAAAGAAAGAAAGAAAGAAAGAAAGAAAGAAAGAAAGAAAGAAAGAAAGAAAGAAAGAAAGAAAGAAAGAAAGAAAGAAAGAAAGAAAGAAAGAAAGAAAGAAAGAAAGAAAGAAAGAAAGAAAGAAAGAAAGAAAGAAAGAAAGAAAGAAAGAAAGAAAGAAAGAAAGAAAGAAAGAAAGAAAGAAAGAAAGAAAGAAAGAAAGAAAGAAAGAAAGAAAGAAAGAAAGAAAGAAAGAAAGAAAGAAAGAAAGAAAGAAAGAAAGAAAGAAAGAAAGAAAGAAAGAAAGAAAGAAAGAAAGAAAGAAAGAAAGAAAGAAAGAAAGAAAGAAAGAAATTGAAACTTGTTCAAATTGAGATTTTAAAAAATAAAAGGCCTCCACGGAGACAGCAACACCTGTGATGGGAAGAGCAGAACGAAAGGTTTGAGGGTTGGGAAGCCTCTCACAGGAGGGAGTCAAAGGAGAAGATCGGTGTGAACAGGGGACCAAGCTCCAGAGTTTGATTCTGGTTGTCTTTTTTTTGGAGGAGTTTCATCAAAGGCCGTGAGATGCACACTCTGAGCATCATCTGCAGTCCCCCCCCGGGAGTTTCTCAGCTTGGGGAACAGGCTGCACCACGAGGCTGCCGGGGATAACTCGCTCTGCTGTGACTGGAGTCTCCAATTTAGAGAGGCTGGACAAGGCAGAAAGCCTAAACCAGGCAGATGACTTCTAGCAAGAATAGTCTCCCCCAGGCCAGGAATGCAGGCAAACCTGACTCTAGGGCTAGCAGCCCCCAGGGCTTGCTTTTATTATTATTTTTTTTCCCCTCTGACAAACGCCTGGCCGCTCCCCAGTTTTCGCTGCCCCTGCAAAGCGCAGCGAGCTGCAGAAGCCCCAAGAGTTAACTCAGGCTGAGGACAAGGAGCAAAGCAGCACCCTAGAGCCAGGCTTTTCCCCCCTGCCTGTGAGAATCCCCGCTCCCAGCCAGCCCTTTGCAGCTCTCCCAGTTAACAGGTTGTTTGTCTTTCAGTGGGTCGGAGGGAGTCTGTGTAAACCTCCATGCAAGTGACTTTAATTACCTGCCAAACCTGCACCGGGGCATAAGCCCACATGTTGGATGTGACATTACCAGTAGAGCAAGTACTGGAATGCAGGGGCTAGAATAATTTGACAGCTAACATAAAGCACCATGATTTATATTTTGGTTATATTGAGATTTTTCTCCCCCCCCTCTTTGAGCACTCATATAAATATTTACTTGGATCCTAGGACCTTGCTTAACCCTCACAGTGCCACGTTTCATCTTCTTCCTTTTTTCTTTTTTTCTTTTTTTCTTTTTTTCTTTTTTTCTTTTTTTCTTTTTTTCTTTTTTTCTTTTTTTTCTGGTATTTTTGTTTCTCGGCAGCTTTCTCCAAAAAACGCTTTTCATTTTAAAGCACAGAAGATTTAAACCGAAAATAACTTCACCTTTACACTGTTTCATCTGTAAACAATGTGATTCACTAATCTCTATATATTTACTGTAGGCTTCAATCGAAAACAGATTATGGGGAAGGGTTTCTTTTAAAAGACTTTTTAGTAGGAACACTGGGTTTAGATTCTGAAGCAGGCATCAGCTGATGCCTCTGCTTTTTTTTTAAATTTTACCCAAGCTATTTCATTAATTATTGAGCTGAGTAACATGACTATATGGTCTGTTTATTTCAAATTTGAACTTCTCTGCTATTTAAGGATTCTTTTTTTTTCTTTTGTGTCACCCCACGGTTTGAGTCTCCATGCAGCAGGACAGAAATCACTGCGTAAGAGAGTCCTGGTAGCACTGCAAATCAGAAAGCCACAGGCTTTATTATTCCTGTTGTAATCATGATTCCAGCCTGCCTATCTGACTTGGGCATGAGTCACTTATTACGTAGCCCCAGAGGCTCCCAGGTATTTGCTTAATACCCTGCTCTTTTGGGTGCCTTGAGAGGATCTGGAAATACCCTTGCAAAATATTTCCTGCTAACAAACACCCCTTCCACCCCTCTGTGGGGTGGGTTAGCCTGGCACTGCCCAAAAGCAGTGCTGGCCCTGCTGAGTTTGTGCTCCTCAGCCCTTGAGATGCAGTGATGCTCACAGACCAGGGCAGCACTGCAACACCCCAAATAAAACACTCCATCCAGGGGGCAAGGCTGACATAAAAATCAGGATGGCCTGTGCCAGGAGGAGTTTAGCAGTCCTCTCTCTCTGGTGCCTTGAATGCTGTCAGTTTATCAGGCTCAGCCACTGTGCAGGCCAGAGCTGATTTTCCCACCACAGTTGCACTCACAGGACGTGTGGAGCTGGATGGAATTGGACAGTGAGCCAGAGGGGGACCAGACTGAGGAGAAATGGAGAAGCTTTCCCTCAGGATCGCATGAGCAGAGGTTTCAGACTCAAAACCTTTCTTTTCCTGTAATTGTTGGCTGCCTTAAACAGGGGGGAAATGCAGACCTGGAAGCTGTGAGGGCCCATGTTAGCTCAGAGAGGTGTTCATAATTATATGTTCCCTTTCTCATCTTTGCAGGAGCTTTAGGTGACAAGTGCAGCCCAGCACAGGAGCAAGGAAGGAGCAGTTAGCTGAAGAGCAAGGGGCAGGTTTGTTGTCCTCTGTAATTTCTCCTGTGAATGGGCTCCCTGAACCAGCAGGAAAGCCTCAGCGTCATTCCAATGAAAGAGGATCCATGGACACACAGTGTTGGAGGGGCTTGTGCTGCCTTCCCACCTCGCTGCTCACTCCCTGGTGGGCAGTGATCCTGCCCTGGCCTCCAGCTGTGGGCTGGGAGCACAGGCAGCCTGGCCCAGGGGAGCTCGTGGGGCTGAGCCCTGCTCTCAGTCTGCAGCTCACCTTGGGCAGGTCACCACAACCCTCTGAGAAGGTCAGTGGCTTCCTTTAATGAATTTCCTGAATTTCTGTTGGAGAAGGAGTCAGTACTGCTTATTTTTGTTAATGCAGATTTCAGGTGCTTGGCACCGATTTCTTGCCACGCTTACCCCAGAAAAAAAAAAAATAAATAAATAAAATCATGTTGACCACAGTGCCCTTGTCACCGTGTGCTTAATAATATCCTTTGTAAAGCCAGGAGCACCTTTCTGGGAACAAATGAAGTCTCATTAGTGGGAAGTCGAGGCTAAATCTTTCCATTTTATCAGAGGGAGGCTGCAGGCCTCGAGAGACAAACAGGGGCACAAGCCATGCCCGTGGACCTGCAATCCACGTGTGTTATTGCAGTGCTGGATGAAAACACCCCAGCTTAGACATAATCCCAGCTCTGGGTTTGTGTGGACATGTCCTAGTGTCTCCTAGCCCTGCAGTGAAAGCAGAGGCTGCAGAGAGGGTACAGTTAGAATGGTATAGCAGAGCAGCACTGTGGAGTTTTCTCTGGCATCAACCCTCACCCACTGCCTCCAACAAGGAGGGGGAAGGCAGAAGAAACAAGTTGGAGATGTTTCTTTAAAGAAAGCACTAAACTTGGTAAAAGGACACAGCTTTGCTACCTTGCTCTCTGCCCCTCATGCCTCAGGATATCATAAATTTTTGATACCAATAAAACAGAATTTTTGATGAGCTGCTATTTTGCATTAAAGCAACTTTACATGCAAAGATTGCATAATAGGAAGTAAAATTGAATTTTGCCTGAGAACAAGTTCTTATTATTAATTTAAGTGTTTTTTATATATTTTAGCAGCAGCTTATCATTCTATATATTTAATTTCTTTCAAGTGAGAACACTTAGCATTGGTTTCCTTGTCTAAACAAATCTTTTAAGAGAACACATGTATAAAGTGGAAATGCAGTGTTTTGATCTGTGCCTTAAGACAAACAGTAAAACTTTAAAATGGGAAATAAAATTAAAAAAAAGGCAGAGGACAACTGTGTCTAAAACCTACCAGCAGGCTCCTTGGGACAGAAAACTTGTCATTTTCTCTATGTGGAATTCTTTTTCCCCTCTTCCCCACAGTGTTTATTCTAACCATACTGTGGCAAAACTGTAAATACAATAATCCCCCCACAGCCCCCATTGGAGGGATTCTGTTCAGGGCAAAGGATTTGCAGTACCTTAGGTCTCGAGTGCAGCACAATCCATTTCCAAACACTTCACACACCGTGCTGCACAGGACCAGGAGCAGCTCACAAATACAAATTGGCTCTGCTCTGTCCTGGGTGCATTAGCAAGGAAACGTTTTGCAGCACTTCATGCTGCATTCAGAGCTTACTAGTGAAAGCCACCATCTAAAAATCAAGAAAAGGCAGAGCTTGTAAGGTTTTGAGGTTTTTTTTAACCTCCCTCTGCTTTTAACCTCCCTCCTCCTCACATGAAACATTGGTCCAGTGTGGGATCCCATCAGACCACTGCATGCAACATCACTGAGCACAGCATGCAGGATTATGCAATAAGCTATTTACAGTGTGTGTGTGTGTTTAACTTCAGATTTAATGCAGCCCTAATGGGCTGAAACATCATGATTTAATAGGGAGAAAAGGAGAGAGAGAGACAGAGAGAGAGAAAGGGAGAGAGAAAGAAAGAGAGAGAGAAAGAGAGAGAGAGAGAAAGAGAGAGAGAGAGAGAGAAAGAGAGAAAGAGAGAAAGAGAAGAAAGAGAGAAAGAAAGAGAGAAAGAAAGAGAGAAAGAAAGAGAGAAAGAGAGAAAGAGAGAAAGAGAGAAAGAGAGAAAGAGAGAAAGAGAGAAAGAGAGAAAGAGAAAGAGAGAGAAAGAGAGAAAAAGAGAGAAAGAGAGAAAGAGAGNAGAAAGAAAGAAAGAAAGAAAGAAAGAAAGAAAGAAAGAAAGAAAGAAAGAAAGAAAGAAAGAAAGAAAGAAAGAAAGAAAGAAAGAAAGAAAGAAAGAAAGAAAGAAAGAAAGAAAGAAAGAGTAATTGAAACTCGTCCAAACTGAGATGTTAAAAACTAAAGGCAGGCCGGGAGCCGGGGCAGGGAGGAGGATGCTGCAGCGGCGGGCGCGGAGCCGGGCGCTCGGAAGGCAGCGGGCTCCCCGCGGAACCTGCGCACGGCGCTGAGCGGCAGCGGAGCCAGCGAGGGCTCCCCGAGCGCTGGGGATGTTTTAGCTGTCCTCCCCGAAACCCGACACCCCCAGCCCCGAAGAGCTTCCCTGACCTTGCTCTGTCAATCACCGGCACCGAGCAGGCTGCTAGAGCCAGGCGGGCACTGCGCCAGCCCCAGGGAGAATGGGGAAGGGGGGAGGAGGGGAGAGAGAGGAAAAAAAAAAAAAAAGAAAAAGAAAATTAAACCCTAAACCAGCTGGGAACAGTTATCTGGCAAGCCCTGGCTCATCCTTGTAACACATCTCGCCTGCCCACCTCAGCACGGAGCGGCTCAGCTGCCGGCCGGCAGCAGCGCTCAGCATCCCGGAAAGTCTCAGAGTGATGTTTCTATCTTTAGTTCAGAACGTCTTTTTAGTCTTAGATGTCTCTGTTTTGGAATTAAAGACAATCAGCTTTGTACACTCTCCTGGAGGGGAGGGGGGAAGGGGATATTGAGAGGAGTCTATTAAAGGGTTGGCAGCGATATTCTGTACGCTCTGTGTCAGTGACTGGGGGGCAGGGGGGCTGTTGCCAATTGTGTTTCCTGTCTGGGTGTCTGCTCGCTTCTGGGAGCAGCCGCAGCCGCTCCTCACCTCTGTCCCGGCGGGGGGTGAGGAGCTGGCTCCGGCTGTTAGCAAATAGCTCTTACAAAACTGCGGAATCGAACAAAATAATACGATTTTTTCACTGAAGGGAATCGTCCTCCTGCCACCACACGAGATCACAGAGCGAACCGTCGTCCGGCAGCCAAATTTAGAGGTGCAAACCTTGGGCCCTTCCCCGCCACACGCCCCATCATCCCCGGGGTGTGCAGTCCCCTTGGGCTGCTCTCGGGGCTCTCCCATCGCCGGCAAAGGCTCCGCCGCTTCTGCTCCCACCGCATCCCAGAGCCCCCGAGCCCTGCTCCGGCCGGCGGGGCACGGGCCCGTCCCAGGCCCCGTCCCGGTCCGCTCCGGTCCTGCCTCCCTGCCACGCCGACCCCATCCCCTCCGAGGTTTCCAAGCGAGATTCGGGCTGAGGGCCTCTCCACCCGCCTTTTGGGGAGACAATCGGCAGCATCTTCGCTCCGGGGTGCCCGGTGGCCGGTCCGGTTCCGGAGCGGGGGGTGGTCAGCGCTCGGCCCCTCCGAGCCGGGGCAGCAGCTGCCGCCCCCGGCCTCCCCCGAGCCCCGGGCACGCCCAGGCCGGCTGGAGCTGCAGCGGCTCCGGGCACCGAGCTGGACCCGGCCCCGGCCAGGGGGTGCGTGGGGACGGGCAGGGGAGCCACCGGCAAAGCAGCCGGACCGGAGCGGGGGGAAAACCGGGCCTGGGGCAGGATGCAGACTTTGCCCCCCGCTGCTGACAGCAGCTTCTCCGCGCTCCGGGGCCCCGAGCTGACCCGCGCAGACCCCGCCGCTCCGGGAGCACCCCGCGGGCAGGCCGGTGGCGGG
>VWYO01027649.1:0-41592 GCA_013400275.1 Rhadina sibilatrix
TTTCTCATTTTTAAAATGTTCATTTTGCATGGTTGAGATTATTGTAATTGATTTAATTTCTATGTTTTTTTCATGTTTATTAAGTTGAATCAAACAGCTTTGGGGATTGCACAACAATCCAGCTGTCCAGGGGAAGGGTATTTTCAGGTATTTCTGAGCAGAAACAAGCATTTTCTTTGCCAGAGAACTAATTTATCTCATAGGGAGCTACTTTTCAATATTTCATCTCTTTTGCTCTCAGCTAAACAGAATGTATATCGAGCTTGAAAATATTTAAATACATAAACTAAGCAGAGGAATGTGATTTATTGTTGATGAACAAAAATCAAAGTGCTTCTACACCCTTATGTAGACATAAAACTTCTTGTAAAATGAATTACTGGCTTTTTGCTGAAAGACTGATGTCAAGTGACCCAAGTCTAGCCTTGTAATGTGCTTTAGAGGATGATTTTAGTGTGTGCCTTCACCTGTTACATTGTGTTCCAATGTAACAGCAATCAACACTGGTACAAAATAATTACCAGGTGGGAGGACATTTTCTCACATTCTTAATTCTGTTAAAATTCTTGTATTTAATGTGGAATAAGACATTTTCAAATAATAGCAAATAGGGAATGTTCCAAAATTCAATATCCCGAGAACAAGTGGAGTTTTTTAACTGCTTTCAAAACCATGTTTAGGGAAAATAGTATTTTTCTAAAAAAAAAAAAAAAAAAAAATTAATCAAGCAAACCCAAAACTCAAATAGGGAAAGGCAAAACTAAATTAACAAACAAACAAAAAAACAAACTGAAGAGATGGTAATGTACTTTTTCTCCCTTCTAACTCTCCTCATGCTCCCAGGAAATAAATTCTTGTTTCTGAGAGAATGGTGGAGATGATACCTGGGACTGTGCTTTGCATATTTAAATATATTCACATTTAAAATCTACCCTACCTATTGTTGTTGTTATGTAAAAGCCCAGTTAGCTTAGGTTTTGTTGGCATAGCAAAATATTATCAATCACTTAGAGGTATCAAATGTTGAATATTTTTTAAAAAATGTATTTTCCTGACATCATGCCAGTTGTTCAGCTGAGCTCTAATTTGAATTTGCAGACAACAACTGTGTAGCTCTGCAGTGACGCTGCATAGGAAGTGCTGGTGTTTAACACTTGTAGATGCTTTTTACAGGCATTTTAAGATTATAATGTTGGAAAATTGCTTGTGGCATGATTTCTGTGAGAAGCAGGAGGCTCCTTTAGGACATTGGGTTCTGTGCTCCGGCTGGGATGCCCAGGGGCGGTGCTGTACATTCTGTGTAGTGCCCTGCATGCCCTCACTAATGCTTCCTGTAAGTCATGGGCACTTGGGCTGCCTTCTGTCCTTTTCTTTCAAAATAGTTCTTAAATTTAAATGAAGTGTTTCCTTTCTCTCTAAATTGGTAAGAGCATGATGAGTCTTTGTCTAGTAGGCTGAGCTCAATCACTAGGCAATGGCAAAGGTCTCCCCACCAAGCTTTCATTCCCTTCTTTTTCATAATCCCTCTTGCAATTCCTTTACGTGCTCTCTCTGTGTTATGAGGAACTCAGAAGTGAGAGTTTCTCATAGCACTCCTGCTTCTTTATTTCCAGATCTACCTACTGCATTCTCGGTGAAAATCATATCTGTGGAAATTTACTATCTTTTTGTCTTTTCACAATCAGTTTCCAGAGGAGACAGAAATGGACCTTTTGTCCGTAACTATTGATGGTCCCTCCCATTACTCATCTACTAGTGAAGGCTCATGCTCGGTATTTGGTTCACCCAAAACTCCAGTAGTCTTCTCACCCGGCATTCCCTTCCAGCCTGAAGAGGGACGCCGGGATGACAGCTTATCCTCCAGCAGTGAGGACTCAGAGAAGGAGGATGACCATGAAAGGGAGAGGACGTATTTTTATAGGAAACCACCGTAAGTAGTGGCCCTGAGGACAGAAATTGAGAAGACACCTGAATATACTTTCAGTATTTTCAGTAGTCTCAAACTTGAAATATTGAATTTAAAGCTGCAAATTCTGTTGCTGATGAAGTACTGAATACATTCAAATGTGTATGTGGAAGGCAGGTGAGATGACTGTGTGGGGAGGAGGGATCCTGATTGGAAAAGGAGGTAACTGTTACAAATTTCAGGGCTTGGAACAGAATAAAAGAACTTGGAAAGTGAGATTTTTGAGTTACACGACAGGGTGTAGTTTCAGAAACCGCATGTAATAATGCGGATACTTACAAATATGAAATGAATTGTGTATGTATATTTTTGTTCCTTTTTTCATTGAGAATTTAAGAAAAGCTTAGGTTTTTGTACTACCCTATATTAAAAAATGTAATGTGTTCACGCAAGATGGGTCACTGTATTGCTGCAGATCAGAAAAGGCCTTTTCCAAAAAGGTTTTTCTAAGATTATACACTGAGTGTGGGCATAATTTGGGAATGCCTTGTAGCCTCTGCTGAGATAAATGTTCTGCTGATACCTGCCCCCCACCTGTGCCTGTGCAGGAGCACCTCTCGCAAGAAAGCCACGGGCTTTGCTGCTGTGCACCAGCTGTTCACTGAGCGCTGGCCAACAACACCCACCAACAGGAGTGTCACTGGCACCACCACAGAGAGAAACATCGACTTTGAGCTTGATATCAGGGTTGAAATTGATTGTGGGAAGTGTGTGCTGCATCCCACAATGCTCCAGCAAGAGCACGACGACATCAGTTTGCGAAGGTAAGAAACGTGTGCGTTAGTTTGTTACCAGCATTTCATTTTTAGTAGTTATCACTGCTTAATAACAGCACCATAGGTTGCAATTGTTCTGGCCCAGTGTGATACATACAGTGTGAAATTACTTTAATAACATGACTATATTTATTTCAGGAGCTATGATCGGAGTTCCAGGAGTTTGGATCAAGAGTCTCCTTCAAAAAAGAAGAAATTTCAAACTAATTATGCATCTACTACTCACTTACTTGCTGGCAAAAAAGTGCCATCATCTCTACAGACAAAATCCAGTGATGTGGAAACAACAGTGTTTTATATTCCTGGGGTAGATGTAAAGGTAACATGAAGGGGATAATTCAGCAGGGAGGCAGTGACAAAGTTTTTTTTCCAACACAGTCAAACTGTACACTCTCTTGGTTTTTTAATCATTGTTTCTATATCCTAGCACGAAAGGGACTCAACAAAAACGTCCTTGTGTTTTGTGATTTGAAATACTAATGGAGTAAGAACAGGGAAAAATCTCTCACTGCTGAAGGAAAACTTCATGCAGTTCAGTTGAGGCAATACCATAAATCAAATGCTCCTCATTTGATTCAGCTTGGCTTTTCTAGTCTTTCAGTGTGAAAGGACTATGTGTGTCCATATCCAGTGTTCCAGGCTGTCTTCTGGGATAACCATTGTACCTCAGGTCCTGCCTGCTGCTTTTAGTCAAATTCGGGAATAACTAAACTTTCTCTACAACTTTTGTTATGTTCTGTGTTTTCAGTAATAGTGTACTGTGCACACAGAGGAGATGAGAACTCTTGGAATATCTTACTTTGATATTTTTTTTTTCTGTATACCTATGATTAGTAGTGGAACAGTTCCACCACACATTAAGACAGAAAGGAGTCTGTGTGCACAGGTGGCACAGGATGCATGTGATGTAACAGAGAGAGAAACAAACTTTAAACAGTGTTCCTAAATAATAAATTTCCTGTTTCTCTGTGTTTTGATTTTTTTAATAGTTTCTTAATTTATCTTTTTTTTAATACTAATTTTTCAAGTCTTTTTGTGTCTAGGATGTGAATTGGAATGTAATGTATCTTACAGTGATATTTCTGTAGATAATGAGAAGAAATAAATTTTGGAGGGAAGGCGTGACACCAAATGGCTGTAGGGAAATTGAGTTCTTCACGTGAAGTAACTTGATCTTGCTTTGTTTTCCAGTTGCATTACAACTCCAAGACTCTAAAGACTGAATCGCCAAACACTTCTCGAGGATCCTCTTTGCCACGCACCCTTTCCAAAGAGTCCAAGCTGTATGGTATGAAAGATACTGCCACATCTCCTCCTCTCTCTAGCACTATCCACAGCAAGACTAACACCTTACTTCCTCCCCAACCCCCACCCATCCCATCAGGTACTTACAGACAAACTTTCTGAACCTTTCATGGATGTATTTTTCCTTGGTGTAATCTACTGCCTTTAGATCTGGCTGCACCTTACCTGGAACCCTATACTTACCCAGGCTTGACTTTGGCTACAAAAGCCTGACACCAGAAGCAAGAATGCAGTTGATAAAGCTGCATTTTTAGACACTGTTTGCCAAACCAATTTCAGTAATATTTTTGTCATAGTCACCACATCCCAGCATTGGACTGTTACTGCCTTGGTCCAGGTTTCATTTAACAAAAGAATGTTGGAAAGCAAAGTGTAAATATCTGTAAATATCTCACCCATCTTCAACCTTTAAATAACCATGATTTGAAGTAAGATGAGCACTAATACAAGCTTTGTTTTGTCTCCAATGATTCCTGTTCTCAAGCAGGAGGCTGTTGTGACCTCATGTGGGATCCAGAGGCATGTAGATTGCATTTCCAATTTCTGAGACATTCACTCTTCTCTCCTTTGGCATTTAAATATTGCTTTAAACACAAAGCCGAATTTTTGTCAGAACTTGGTCACCAAGCAAAATGAAAAACTGGAAGCTGTGCTTGTGGGTTTTGCCATATAAAATCACCAGAGGTGCTGGCAGAGAACAGTGAAATGGGGATACCTTCCTCAATTCTCCATGCTGTTGAACCATTAGCTCTTACTCCTTTAGGTGGCCATCCTCTTTATGATGACCAGTTATTGTGTAGTGGTTTATGCTACTTCTCTTCACTTTTGTTCTCTATCGTCTTTCTAATCTTTCTTCTTGAATTCTTACCACATCATGTTGAGGTACTGAGTCTTGCTGGTTAAATGTCTGTAAGGTCTGCATTTGGTATGGAAATTGCACTTGTATGATAATATAAATTAGCCTTATATTATAAAAATAGCCTTTCCAGACTAGAGATTGGCTTGTAATTGCTTTATTTCTTTATGCATTGTATTTCCATAAGTATTTATTAGTCCTGAATGGTTTTGAAACCCATTTCTTGTTGTTTATTCTGCTTTTTTATAATAGTACTTTTCCTCTGGAAACCATTCCTCTGGAATGAAGACCAACTTGTATTGTCTTTGATCTCCAGTAAAAATAAGCTAGAACAATGTAGTCAGAGACATGAGGCAGAATAGCTTGCACAGAATGAAATCAGTGCCTTTTTTTTAGCAAATGAAAGGATTTTTAATCTCTGTTTTAGTGGTTAATTTTTATATGTTTCTTGGAGAATTTTAAATCTGTTTCCATTGATATATATTCATTCTAATAGCTATATTGCATAGAGACAGTAAGTGAGCTGGTAACTAATATCTTCTCTGCATATTAATATTTTGATGAGCATGGATTCAAGGTTCCTCTTCTACAAATTTACAAGACAGTAACCTTTTTATTACTTTATACTCTGGCTAGTTCCAAGCTTTCAAAAATTATGGTTTAGAATCTTTAGTCATTCGTTGCGTAAATATAGTAGGACTTAGCATTTGCAGTTTTAATTTTTGATGTATTTTCTCTATTTAAACTGACATTCTTTCCAGATTTTTGCATTTATTTTTCCTAATGCCACTTTCATTTCCAGTCAACGATGGCTACTTTGCACTGGATATTTGGAGAAGAACTGTCTGTGTTTGTTTTCAGTGCTATCTTCTAAAAAGTGAGGTGTTGACGATGACAACAGAGTGCTTGGTTGAGAACATGAGCAATGGAATTACTACAGTTAAGCCTTACAGACTAATGGTTATTTTTGCAAACTGAAAACTTAACGACTTAATTTCTTCTAGCAGACCTGACCTAGATCTCTTCAGATGATAGAGAAAATTAAAGGGCACAGCTTGATAAGTTATGAAGTGTCTTATAATATTTATCAGTTACTGCTCAGTGGTATTACCTTAGACAAATGAATCTTCTCCATGTTGCAGCCAAAGGGAAAGGAAGTGGTGGAGTGAAAACTGCTAAACTCTATGCGTGGGTTGCACTCCAGTCACTGCCAGAGGAGATGGTGATCAGCCCCTGCCTTCTGGACTTCCTGGAGAAAGCCCTTGAAACCATTCCCATCACACCTATTGAAAGGAATTACACAGGTCAGTTGCATAGTTGTATTCTGGCACTCTGCTTTTTTTGGTATTGAGCTGCTTTTCCCTTCAAATTCCACTTTCTAATGAGTTCTTGTACTGGTTAAAAGCTGTTAGTTCCCAGGATGAAGACATGGGACAGTTTGATATACAAGATCCCTTAGAAGAGTCCACAACATCCTTGGTGTCATCCTCAACATCAGCATATTCCTCCTTCCCTGTAGATGTGGTGGTTTATGTACGAGTCCAGGTGAGGTTTTAACTCAACATTCAGAGTAATAACTTGCTTTAGTCACTTGTCTTTTCAACAATCCATGCTTCTAAGTTTGATTTCTAAAGAATCAAGACTCTTAAAAAAACTCAAGTGTCTCTTCTGAATGCTTTATTTTCTTTCTGCCTGTCAGCCCTCTCAAATCAAGTTCAGCTGCTTGCCGGTATCCAGAGTTGAATGTATGCTGAAGTTGCCTTCCCTGGATCTCGTTTTCTCTTCCAACCGAGGAGAACTGGAAACTTTAGGCACAACATACCCATCAGAAAGTGTGTCCATTGGTGGCAGTACTTCACAGAGTGGCTCAAAGAATTCAGCTAGTAAATCTGGAGCACCAGGTAACATGAGTGTGAATGTTGATTCTATACACAGAATATTTAAGCTATATTGCTTTTAGAGGGCGTTATTTGAAGTGCATTTGGTCTGTTCAGTACTGCTGTTAACATGAAGTATTATTCCATGTTTGAAAATGCTTTCAAAATCTGATTTTTGCCTCAAAAAAATTACTCCAGGTTCATCGCCTGGCCTTGGCAGCCCTCTGGGCAGGACAAGGCACAGCAGCAGTCAGTCAGATCTGACGACTTCCAGCAGCAGCTCTTCAGGCCTGAGCTTTACTGCCTGCATGTCTGACTTCTCCCTCTATGTGTTCCATCCCTACGGAGCTGGAAAACAAAAATCAGCTGTTACTGTGCTAACCCCTGGATCGGGAGCCTTGGGTATGGAACAAGGTTTTGCTTGCTTTTATCAGCATTAATCAAGTATGGCACGAGTTTCTGAATTGCAGATTTGAAAGAATCACAGAAGATAAAAATGTTTCCTTCCTGCTTCTAGGGAACGTGGATGAGGAGCCAACTTCGGTCACTGGCCGGAAGGACTCCTTGAGCATCAACCTGGAATTTGTGAAAGTGAGCCTGTCACGGATCAGGCGTTCGGGAGGCTCCTCCTTTTTTGAGAGTCAGTCTGCGAGCAAAGCTACCAGCAAGATAGACACCACATTGATCAACATATCTGGTAAATGCTGCTTTCATTTTAATTCCAGCTAATTGAGAACTGCTGTTCCAGTGGTGGACTTTACTCTTGGCAGCTTTTTTTTTTTTTTGTAAGATCTATGCATTTATTTTCTGTTCTGCACTTGGGATCCTGATTTACTGGAAAAACAGGTTGATCTGCTGTTAAAATCCTCCCATGAGGTGTCTGAGGCACATCCAACACAAGCAGGATTCAGTCTGTATTCTTGGGTTCCATCGTGTCTTTGTGAAATGCATTTGTACCTAATGTTTGGACTTGGAGAAATGGCAGCAACTCAGGAAAGCTATTTTTTCATGAGAGCAGAGACAATACTACCAGGTGAAGGAGAATTTGACTTAGTTTATTACTTAGTTTATTACTGGGAATTTACAACTGTGTGCATGTGCTTTTTCAGCTGTCTGTGACATAGGATCTGCTTCTTTCAAGTATGACATGCGCCGCCTCAGTGAGATCCTGGCCTTTCCCAGGGCTTGGTATAGGAGAAGCATTGCTAGAAGGCTTTTCCTGGGTGATCAGACAATAAATCTGCCAGGTAGGAGACTGCTGCTTATCACAAAAAGACTTACTACACAAAGGGTTCCAGTAGGAATTTTATAAGCATTTATTACCCTTGTCATATGGTATCGTTGAGTACATGTGTGTTACGATTTATTCCATATGCCGTCACTCAGAGACGTTTGGTAGGAAATCCTAGATGGAAGAAGTAAAAAATTGCTAACGTAGGTTACTGAATAATATAAAGAGCATATTCCAAGGCCAGGTTGGATGGGGCCCTGAGCAATTCAGTCTAATAAATGGCACCCCTGCCCATGGCAGGGTTGGAGCCAGAAGATATTTAAGGTCCCTTCCCAAACCATTCTATAGTTCTATGATGTATAAACAAAAACAGTAGAAAACTTTGAGTTATGTTAATCGAAATACATTTGGACACTCTCCCAGTACTTCTTAGCATACGTGATGATATGGTCAGACACAAATGAAATAGTTTTTCTGTATTTCCTGTGCTGCTTTTTCTCCAGTAGCATCAGGCCCTGGCACACCAGATTCAATTGAAGGAGTGAGCCAGCACCTTTCTCCTGAATCATCAAGGAAAGCATACTGCAGGACGTGGGAGCANTCATGGTTTTGTGCTCCTTATAAATATTGTGGTTGTTGGTCCTTTTGTAATATTCAAAATGGATATATTCTGCCAGTTTTTCCTAGCATGTGGAATAATTTAAATTTTTGTCTACTTTTTTTTTCTATTTAGATACTCTCTCAAAAACATCAACTCCATTTAATAAGTCAAATAAAGCTGGAAGCCAGCAAGGAACACCGTGGGAAACACTGGTTGTGTTTGCTATGAACCTAAAACAATTAAATGTTCAAATGAATATGAGCAATGTAATGGGCAATACTACGTAAGTATAAAATACAATCAAGCATGTTTTAACAGAGGCAGTGTTTTGTGGGCAAAAAACCAATTTTTTTCTCCACGCACTGTTAACAGTCTGTTTCCTTTTAGCTTTAGAATCCTACCCTTTTCAGTTTTGAACTGGGAATCCCCTCATGAAAACTGTAGTTGCTTAATCCTGAAGTCACATATGCCTAAACTACGTTATTTACTGCTTTCCAGTAGATAATATTCCATTTCTCTTTCAACAATCTGGAAAGTTGATGTCTATTTTCACCTCTGGTCTAGGTGGACCACCAGTGGTTTAAAAAGTCAGGGCCGTCTGTCTGTGGGAAGTAGCAGAGATCGGGAAATCAGCATGTCTGTGGGCTTGGGAAGATCCCAGCTGGACTCCAGAGGCGGAGTTGTTGGAGGTACCATAGATGTTAACACCCTGGAGATGGTGGGTAAGTTGGAAAGCCTCCTACTGTTAGCATATGCTCCAGTCAGTAAAGGTCATATCACTGGAAAAACTGATTTTCATATCTTTAATTCTGTATTTCTGTATTGCTTTGGTTCTGTTTCAGCTCATATTTCTGAACACCCAAACCAACAGCCCAATCATAAAATTGAAATTACCATGGGTTCTACTGAAGCACGTGTTGACTATATGGGATCCAGTATCCTAATGGGAATCTTCAGTAATGCTGATCTTAAACTGCAGGATGAATGGAAAATTAATCTGTATAATAATCTAGATTCCAGCATGACTGATAAAAGGTAATAATATTTCCTGTCTTTAAAATGTATGATGCTTAATAATGTCAAATATCTTCTGTCCAATACTGCTAACTAGAAATATAAGTGTCTGCTAGAATGCAAAAGCTTAATTGTTTTGTTTTTGTTTGTTTCTTTCTTAAATTGTCAGTAGGAAATATATTAACTTCTAATTTTCTTGCTATTTTTAATACCTAGTGAGATATTTGTCCATGGGGACTTGAAATGGGATATCTTCCAAGTGATGATTTCAAGGTCAACTACGCCAGACCTGATAAAAATAGGAATGAAACTCCAGGAGTTCTTCACTCAGCAGTTTGATACAAGCAAGCGAGCTCTGTCCACCTGGGGGCCTGTTCCTTATCTCCCTCCCAAGACAATGGCAAACAACCTAGAGAGAAGCTCACACGAGCAATGTAAGTGCTACCAAAAAGTAACCTAAGTCCCTATTAGGATGTTTTAATTGCAAAAATTACCTAAGAGAGAGTGTCAGTGAAATAGGTAAGAAAATATCACTCCTAATTCCATGTTTTACCAAAAATATAAATATACCAGCAATTTTTTCTCTGTCTTGCCTGAAGTTTGTTGTTTGTGTTTGCTCTGCAGTGTTGGATGCAGCCCATCATCGCCACTGGCCAGGAGTTCTGAAGGTGGTATCTGGGTGCCACATATCCCTGTTCCAGATGCCACTGCCAGAAGATGGGATGCAGTTTGGAGGATCCATGAGCCTGCACGGGAACCATATGACCCTGGCTTGTTTTCATGGACCTAATTTCCGCTCAAAATCATGGGCCCTATTTCACCTGGAGGAGCCCAATATTGCATTTTGGACAGAAGCCCAGAAAGTTTTGGAAGATGGTAATTTAAACTGTTTACTCATTTCTCTGAATTTCTTTAAATGATTTTTAAATAAAGTATTATTACGTAAGAAGAAATCAAAGAAAAATCTGTTTTCTTTGTCTGAATCAAGAATATTTCCCAAAAATATACCATTTATCTAAAAATAATCTGTTCCTTCCACATCTTTACCACAATTTGCTTTATCTGTGGAATAATGCAAAGTATGTTTTCAAGCGTATTGGATATGTCCCTGATAATGACCCTACGAAGTGGATTGCCTGGCTTTTTAATTGTGTGTGTGTGTGTATTTTTGTAGTCCTTTCTAGCTGTATGATGAATTTTGATGATCTTATTGCTTATATTTGTTCTTAAGATTGTGAAGTTTTATTGTCCATAGCTACTGAGGATTTAATTTCTGTTGTTTTCAAGCTTTATACCAGGTTTTATTCCACTAGCACACTAATTATTCATATTAAATACCTGCAGGAGAATGAAAGAAAATTCCATTACCCTCCTTAAGCTGCTTTTATTTTTTTTTTTCTTCCTCTCCCACCCCACGCTGCCCACACCTTCAATGCAGGTACCAGTGAACACTCCACATACATTGTTCAAACCCTGGACTTTCATTTGGGCCATAACACCATGGTCACCAAGCCCTGTGGGGCCCTAGAAAGCCCCATGGCCACGATCACAAAGATAACGCGACGCCGCCACGAAAATCCCCCCCATGGAGTTGCCAGTGTGAAGGAGTGGTTCAATTATGTGACAGCCACGAGGAATGAAGGTTAGAGTCAGGTTCATTCTAGTCTGGAGATTGATTTGCTTGTAGATGGAGCTGTTGAAAAGCTGCTAGATCTCAAGTGTATATAAGAAAACAAACTCGATTGGCCTTTTCTAGCCATGCTTTTGGGAGCAGAATAAAAGATAAAATTTTCTTAATAATCATACAGCAGAAGTTTTACAAGTGACTCTTCTTAATTTTTTTGCCTTTTCATGATTTAACATCTCCCATTGTTCCTGCAGAGTTGAACCTGCTTCGGAATGTTGATGCCAACAACCCAGAGAGCAGCACAACAGTGAAAAGCTCAAGCTTGTTAAGTGGCTTCAGGGGTGGCTCCAGTTACAACCATGAAACTGAAACCATCTTTGCATTGCCAAGGATGCAGCTGGATTTTAAATCTATCCATGTTCAAGAGCCCCAAGAGCCGTCGTTACAAGGTGCAGTAAAACATAATTTGGTTTTTCTTGGTCAAAAACTAGTTCTTGCATATTAGGAATTAAAGGCAAAGCTAGTGTGCTGGTAAGAGGATTTAATCTGAGAATTTCTGCAGATCCGCAAGAAAAGATAACATTTTGTAGTAAAATGTAGATGGTGTAACGTCTCAAATGTAGTAAAACATCTCAATTATTTTGAGAGTGTGAAGATTTAGTGCAGAGACTGGTCACTATACAAAAAACCTACTAAGAGAAATTAATACGAACATTTCAGCTACGTTGACTGTTTTCATAGGGTTAGTTTCCTTGTATTTATTAAAATGTTAACTGTGGTCCTTCCTCTCAAGAGTTGCTGGTTCAATGAAAGAAGTATTATTTTCAAGTGATCTGAATTCAATTCTCTGACTTAGATGAGATATACTGTATGTACTTGTGTATTAATACTGTTTTTATCTGACTGTAGATACAAATGTTAAGCCAAAGGTGGAATGCAGTGTAGTAACTGAATTTACAGATCACATCTGTGTGACTATGGATGCTGAACTGATCATGTTTCTGCATGACTTGGTGTCTGCTTATCTAAAAGAAAAAGAAAAAGGTGAGTAGTTGTTCATGAAGTAACATTTGTCTGACAATATACAGTTGTCAGATTGTTTGACAATAATCATGCTCCTATTTTGACACCTGGCATTTAACTTCCTCTTCATAAGATGGTATAGGCAGATGAAAACTTTTATAAAGCTTTATTTTATTGTTATTGCAATCCTTTCATCAGTGGAGTCCTTTCAAGACATGCATTTTTCTGATTTCAGAATGATTTACTATTCTACCTCAGTATGTTCAGCTGCAGCATTCAAATCTGGCATGTTTGTTCTTAAGCAGTATGTAGTATTTTGCAGAAATTCTGGAAACATGAGGTGGTTCTCTTCTTGTTGAGACCTGTGCTTTTGTTTTATTTAAGCTGTATACAAAAAGAATCCAAGTGAGTGGCTTGTGACTGATTGGTGTTCTTCCTCTCTCCCCTTTGCAGCAATTTTTCCTCCTCGCATTTTGGCTGCTCGTCCAGGGCAGAAGAACTCTGTTGGTGTCCTTGAGGACAGCTCCACTGACAAAGAGGCAGAGGAAAGCATTACCTACACTACAGTTGACTGGAGGGAGTTTATGTGCAATACTTGGCATTTAGAACCCACACTTAGGTAAGAAGCACCTTTAACTGCAGTCTCTTTGGCTGTGCATTAACTTCTGGATTAGAATTTATGCAGATTAAAGGCTTTGTCAGAGGCTCTTCTGATTTAGAATAGACTTGAACTCATTAATTTCAGTCAGGTTTTCCACCTCCTTAAACATTTTCTGCCTTTGAGAGGATGTTCCATTAATCATCTTGAGCTTTATCTGTCTAAATCAAGTTCAAAACAATGCTTGTTAGATTTAAGTCTATCACAAGTAACACTGGGGGAAATGGATTTTTTTTGTATATACAGATACTTGCTTGCTATATTTATATATTTGAGACTGAGGCTTCTGTTTATTGCTTTTTTTAGATTAATATCCTGGACTGGGAGAAAAATTGATCCTGTTGGTGTTGACTACATCCTCCAAAAGCTGGGCTTTCACCATGCAAGGACTACTATCCCTAAGTGGCTGCAGCGTGGTGTCATGGATCCTTTGGACAAAGTTTTGTCAGTTCTTATAAAGAAACTTGGTACTGCACTACAGGATGAAAAAGAAAAGAAAGGAAAAGACAAAGAAGAATATTAAAAATACAATGTGACAACCCTAACTCCATTTGATTTTATCAAAGTCTTTTATTATATTTTAAGAATTTAAATATGGTTTAAAGAGAAACCTAACAGCTTTTTGCTACTCTATTTAAAACTTACATTGTGAGTAACTGTTTACTGTGGTACTTGATACCATTCTGTATTTGAAGTTATTGCATGATGATGATGATGATGATGACCAATGTATATTCTGTGAAGGAATAGCTGGAACACTGTAAATCTGCTCCTCAGCGTCCATTTTATGATGTGCAATATGATCCTGCATCTTTACAATACTTGCAGATTAACTGTGAATTTTCTTAAAATTTTACTTGCCATAACACAAACCCCTTGTTGATGTGACCAGTAATTGATTTGTCAATGTAGACTGGTGTAAATTATATATATATATAACTTATGAAACTGTGATTGCCTTAGTGCTAAAAATCATGAAGTTTATTACACTTGTAATAAAATTTAACTACTGTACAGGACTTTTTTTTGTATTAATCAAGGAAGTTGAACAACAAGAAGAGAGTGTTTTAAGTGTAACTTTGCAGAGTGTGATTTTAGTGAGCTAAAGCCCAGAGGCCGGGCGCCAAGAGCTGGGGAAGCAGGCGGAAGGCGGGAAGCGCCGCCCCGACCAAGCAGTGGGAACGCGGCTGCTCCCGGTCCGTGCGGCTGTGGCGGCTTTGGGTGCCCCCTTGCCCGGTGAGAGCGGCCTGAGAATGCGAGCAGGGGCCCAGGAAGGGGTGCAGGTGCCTGGGAACCGCTATTGAAGCCGGGCAGGCAGCACAGGGGCAAAACCGGGCGGCGGCCTCGCTTCTTCAGGTGCTCTCAGTTCCTCGTTCAGACACAGCTGCGGCTTCGCGCCTCGGCCGCGCCCTCACGAAGTGGCCGGAAGGGCGGTGTGGGGCCGCCCCTGGCTCTGAAGGCTGGCGGGCAGAGGCGGGAGCGTTGCTCGGCGCTCGGAGGCCATCGTCTCGGGGCGGCTGGCACTTCCCCGGCTCCTCCACCCTCGTGTGGCCTCCGGCATGCTCCGTCTGCCCGCGGAGTGTGAGCGCTGAGGAACTCCCCACAGCAAGACGAGGGCAGCAGGTGCAGGTAGCAAACTCTTCAAAGCCAGCGCCAGCTTGTCTTGGTAATTTGAGAGGGATCAACTTTGCTGCTTTAGTTCACCTCACCCCCTCAAGAGCGGCTTGAGGAGTTGGTGTGTCCTTCGAGGGGCAGAGCCGTGTTACGCGTCAGGGAAGGTGGTTTAAGAAAAAGGGAGAAGTGGTCATTCTGCGGGGGAGGATACCGGGTCTGGCTTCTCGCCCCAGCCCTGGGTGAGTTGTGCCAGGTGTTCTTGTCAAATAGCTCGACCCGGAGAACTGCAGGGATTTTTGCAGGGTGTCTTTACTCCTGTTAGCGTTAAGTTTCCTTAGGTCGGTCGGAAATGGCAAGCAGCAATGGCTGCTTTGAGGGTGCAGCCTTCGACGACGCACCCGAGGTTTTTCCGCCCGAGGTTCTCAGACAGCCGATTTCAAAGGATCTCTCCGAGCCTGTGACACTGCTGAATCCTCCACCTTCTATGAGGTGCAGTGACCCAGGGGTGATAAAAAATCCAGGTATAGTATGGAGTTTATACACCGGGATTGGCTGTTAATACTGTTGAAAGTAACTTTGCTTTTTATTGTCTAACTTTGCTGTATTTTCATACATGACTTCTTTAGCATCTGCTTAAACTTGTCCCTCCTCTTCCAAAGTGTTTTTGTGCTGTAAGTTTGTTAGCCATTTGTTGTAGGCAGCCTGTGTAGTCTGCAGCATTACCTAATTATAAAGCTCAAGTTAAACATTAAAATTACTGTAGATTGACAAAATACAGAATATGTTCTGCTGCGTGAACTTTCATAAATAACATTGCAAAGGGTTTTAACTGCAGTTTGAAATCCCAGGATGTGTTTCAAATTGCATCCCTTTAAGTAGTTGTGTTGAGGTAAATGCACCTGTTAAGACTCTTAAAATTTAAGATTTATTTTTTAGTTCTTGGCTGGGAAGCGGTTTTGCTTGAGTATAACATACCCCTGAAGCTGATGATTTTGTCCATCCAGCAGTTGCTGAAACTTTTTTAGTGTCTTATAACAGCGAGTCCCACTGCTGCACAGCATTGTGTGGAAAAAACACGTTCCACTGTTTGGTGTCTGCCATCAGCAACTTTGATTTGATTGTTGGTTTACAAGGGGGGGGGGGGGGGGATATATGTTATACTTTTTGTAATACCTGTCTGTATTCAGAGATTACTGGGATTTACCTCAAATAAAAGCTTTGATGCTTTTAAAAGAAGATGTACATGCCATTTTGGAATTGCTGTTGTTGCTAATGTAGGGTTCAGTACAGAGCAGTAATNCGCCGTTTTGGAATTGCTGTTGTAGGGTTCAGTACAGAGCAGTAATGCTCTACAGTAAAGTTTGGATTGTTTTTTTAAGAAGCATCTGAAAAGCATTTATTGTAAGCAAATTTTCAGAGAGTGTGTTCAGTTCTCTCCTTAATTTTGTTTAAGGACCATTTCTTTTTAAAGGAGCAGACACCACCACATTTGCAGCCCTTCCTTCACAGAAAGACCTGGATTTGATTGAAAGATACAAACACGGAGTAATAAACTCAGTATCTGCCTTGCATATGTTTGCCAAAATACACCACCTGCAGCTTGAATTGAAAGAAACAAGTGTGGCAGGTAAATACTTCTGCTACCAAATTAAGTAGTATTTGCTTATGCTGGAGATTATCTGTTGATTTGATAGTGCTGATACAGCTGAACCTATTTACGGTTGATTGCACTACCCCCACATGTGTTGGGTTTTTTCTGCCCTTTTGTTGCCTCCACAACTGTTTCTCATGATAAGGTACTACAGAAGTAGATCAGGTGAATCATGTTCAATTGTGGCTGTTACCAGAACTTTGTGAAAGACTGCATGAAGCAAAAATCGCCAAAATTTTTGGGGAGGTGAGGGATGACAGTTGTACTTTGCCATAATTTTCCTCTTGTCTTGTATGTGTTTTAGGAATTATAAGGATGTAAAGCTATGGATTAAGTGCCTTAAAATAATTTCACTGATTGCAACTGTTTTTTACTTTTCCTTTAAAAGGCAATGTCATAAGGCCTTATTTTGCCTTTTGTGCTGTGATAAATGGTGTTTGCTACAAGACTGGGTTGGGAAAGAACAAGAAGCAATCTAAACTAAATGCAGCTAAACTGGCCCTTGCTGAGCTGCTTAACTTGGAGAACACGGGGGTGAAGTCTTTTGAAGATTCAGGTAAATATTGTAGCAACACCTAATTAGAACTTGAAATGCTTGGCTTAACAGTGTCCTATGCATAATATTTGTGGTTTTATGAAATGCTGATTTAATTAGCTAACTTAAATTTAATAAATAATTAGATACTAATTATTAATTAATTTATCAGCCTCTGTCAGGTTTTTTTGAATCCTTGGGGCAAGTCTGTAGTTTGGTTCTGAAACTGGTTTTTGTTTTTGTCATTTGTGTGTTAAGAGTTGCATCAGCTGATGCCAGGAATGCTGAAGGAATTTATTTGTTGCTGTTGCACTTGATCTGCTATTCACTAGGTACAGCAACATGAAGTACATCTCAAGTGGGTTTCAATTTTTATGATTAAAAGGGTTCCCCACTGAGATACTGCTTTCAGCAGAGTTCAGTTGCCATAATATTATGCTTCTGAGCATTTTTTAGCTTCTGAGCTTTGCTGTCTGAATCATTCTAAGCTTACAAGGACTTCAGAATCAGAAAAGAAAATTAATAGAGAATTAGAAAGTTTGACTTCCTGGAAATAGTGATAGAATAGAGATTCATGTTTAGAAAATTATATGTCCATCCCACTTCAAAATGTTGTTAAATTCTTAGATTTTCCCTGTGTTCCTGCTGAACTTCGACCTCCTGCAAACTCTGCTTGTGTTTCAAGGACTGGTAAGGAGTAGTCTTGTTTTTCCTCTGTTGATTCAAATTGCTCAACAAATAGTTTCTTTTAAAAATTATTTCATCTTTTAATACATTTAGCGATCTCTATGTTTTTACTATTGTTTTAAACATATTTGAAAGCTGTAAGAACTAGTATTACAAGGTTGGTTCTACAGTAGGAGACAACTTCAGAAAATTTTTTGAATTCTGTAAATTGCTTCAATTTCTATCGCCAGTCCAGGTGATGGAAGTAGAAACAGTATTCTCTGTCCTTACTTGAGCTAGTGTGTGGTAGGTGATCAAACTTGGGCTAAATCTGTTGTTATTATAACGGATGATAAAAGCATCAAGTGTTTAGGTGTTCTTGGGCTTTTTTTTAATCCTGAGCATCTTCAGAATTCCGAAAGTACACGTGGTTGTGCTTATACCATGTGTTCAGGGTTATAATTTGGCAAATTGCTCATGTCTGTTTTTTTTCCCCTACCTGCAAAATTGAAATCTTGCTGGATTGTTCCATTTAGGAGGAGAACATATCTATCAAAAACTCTCACAAACACTTGAGGAAGTGTTTAACCGCCTGACTACCCAACACCCAGAGTACCAAAGCTGTGGCAGTTCCCTGGCAGCCTTCATCATTGAAAAGGGCAAGTCTGATTTGATTTTGAGTTTTGTGAGTTCCCACAGAGCACTGAGAGCGTGGGAGCAGCTTGGTGGGCAGCCAGGCCCAGTGAACCTGCCACCATCTCTGGTTTTAGGTGGGCAGCATGAAGTGGTAGCTCTGGGGACAGGAGAATGCAACTACAGCCGGCGCTTCGAGTCCTATGGGAGGCTGTTGCATGACAGCCACGCCATTGTCACTGCCAGGCGTTCCCTGCTCAGGTAATAAATAATGTCTCTGTAAATCCTTCCCTTGCAGCCAGTTTGCCTCAGCTTTACTTCTGCACTTGAATTTTATAGTTATGTAAACTAATAAATAATATATAACAGCGTAAACATATCTCTAGATTATATATTGTGTAAAATATGTAATTTATTGTTCTTTCAGATATTTGTACAGGCACCTTTTGCTGTTCTATAACAAAAATCCAGCCAAGGCAGAGAGATCCATATTTTGCACAGCACCAGGCTCAAAGCTGCTTACCTTAAAGCAAAATATAACTCTCTCTCTCTACATGAACCAGCTTCCAAAAGGAACTGCTCAGTTAGAATCAGAGGTGTAAGTACCGTGGCATTTCCTGAGATACAGTGGAAGGTGAATTTTTATCTTGTTTTGGGAACATTAATGTACAGGGTAGTAGTGAGATACAGCTCAATATGATGATACAAGAAACTTCTACATGGGTTATAGGACGAGTGTTTGTTTATTACAGACAATAACCTGTTAACCCCCTTCCCAAGACACTCTTAAAATACTATTAAATCATGAATTTAACCACTGAGCAAGTGGATGTAATGACTTAATGCCATTATATGCACTACAAGGTTGGAGTACAAAAAGCCTTGAAATGAAACAAAGGCTCTGCTTTGATGTCTTACCCCTTTGGTGAAAAACTGTTTTGATTCAGACCAACCATAGGTTTGTCTCCCTTACGTGTTTTATCTTCTTATTTAAATATTTTGAATCACAGTATGAGTTACGTTTGAAAGGAGATTTTAAGAACCTTACAGCTGTTTTTTCACAAGTAACTTCTGTTAGAGTGTGAGCAGACAAAATGTGACAGCTTGTTTGCAGCTGATCTTTTTAATGTGTGCACGACTGGTGGCTAAGATTAGATTAAATGGGAAAGAGCCACTCAAATACCGATTTCAGTATTCTAGGCACTTGAGCAGCTCAGTCTGGTGTTTCTTAGAATTACAGACAGTGAAGATAGTACAAGATAGTACTAGATCTACTATTATTTTTTCGGAAAAACATTAAATTCCACTTACTATAGTCTTTGATCAGAGTGCTTTCTTTCTGAAATCCATTCTCTTGTCCTACGGTAGGCATCTCGGTCCCCAGTCTATATCTGCTTATGAAGCCATTGAAGAGCTGAGTCTGCATGTGGCTCTAGAAGGCAGGATTTACCTGGCTGTTTGCTGTCCCCCCAAGACTGTCAGAGTGAGCAGCATGTCTGCTGGTGACAAACTGACCAAGTGGGAAGTGGTTGGTCTGCAGGGAGCCTTGCTGAGCCACTTCATCGAACCCGTGTACATCAGCAACATTCTTGTGGGTACGTTCAGTGTAAATTCCAGGTAGGGGCTTTGTGTGTTTTCATATTCCAGTTTGATTGCATTTTATAAATCACAAACTAAACCACAAGTTCTTTGAAGAATTACGGAGTTGTTCCTTGAGATGCAGTGGATCAAAGTGTATTTATTTAGTAGGCAGTCAGAAATGTGGCTGGATGTGAAGTAATGTGGGTGAACTTCTCAGCATTTTTTCTAGTCTGAAAGGTTGAACTTCTGTTTTAGTGGTGTCTTCTGCTGGGAACATAGAGTTGGTGAAAAATGGTGGTTCAAGAAAAGAAAGCATCCAGTGAAAATAAAGGTGCCTCTGGAGAAGAAAGTGGAACGGAGTATTGGAACTGATCTTTACAAACATGAATTTTGTGTGAAAAAAAATGACTATAGTAGATTAAGAATGCAGAAATATCTGCATTTTTAACTTTTTAATTTGATGTACTTTTATGTAACTTATCTCATTCTGTTTACTAGGAAATGGAACTTGTAAGGATACAAAAGGACTGGACATAACCATAAAGCAACGTCTTGATGATGAGCTTACTTCAAAGCTTCCCGTGCCTTACCTGGTCAACAGATCTCATATTTACTTGGTGAAAGCTGCACTACCAATCCAAACAGATTTGAACCAGTGGTCGCTTAGTTTGAATTGGACATTGTCAGATGCATCCCTGGAGGTTGTGGATGGATTAAGTGGGAAAACCACGGAAAGGTCAGCATTTATCTTCATTTTGTTGGAAAGAAAGGGTTTGTGCTGTTTATTGGAGTATTCAGTTTTTAGGCCATGAGAGAAATTGTCCCCAGTGTTAGCTGAAAGCATTCTGTGATTACGTGATGTTTTAGAGATCTTGTAAGTTTGCAGTGAGATACCGAGATACCAAACAGAACGGCTCTTTGAGTGGAGGTATCTGTGCTCCATTGCTTGTAGTAGTGAAAATGCTTTAGCTTTCACAATGCATAAAACTAATTAGGGTTCTGGTTGAGATGGATTCTAATTGAGATGATTTCTGGCATGATGGCATTCACAAAGTGTTAGGAGGGAGGGCAAAACCCCTGTAACGATCAGAGCAGTGTCCCTGAAGTGAGTTTGTTCCTGAGTGTTCCATCCTTGTTTCCCTGCTCTGCCCGCAGCTCCCCATTCCGCAGCGGCACCTGCCTGGCCAGCCGCCTGTGCAAGGCTGCCATGTTCAGCCGCTTCAGGATGCTCGCCAGGGAAGCAGGACGGGGCGATCTGCTCCAGTTTGCGACCTACCATGAGGCAAAGGTGAGCTGACACAGGGAGAGGTGTCGTTTCTTACAGTGTTGGTGCTTGCACTTATTACGTGTTGGTGGTAAGGAACACAGATCTCTGTAACCATAATTCTTGAGGTTTTTTCAAGGTTTTTCTTTTTTCTTTTTTCAGATTAAATCTCAGTTGTACCAAGAAGCTAAAAACTTGCTGCAGAACTACTTAGAGCAACACAGTTATGGATCGTGGATTGTGAAGTCACCACATATTGAACAGTTCACTGATTGATGGAGGTGGATTGAATGTTAAGTCAGTTTGAATGATCTGTTTCAGTAAATATAACCCTGAGAAGTAAAATGTTCAACTTTAAATTTGTAGTTACAGAAAGAAAACAATTCCAGAACTGCATCTTGTCAGTTTAAATGCAGTTATTAAACCACCTGTAACAGTTCAGTCTTTTCCAAAATGGATGTTTTCTCATAGGTGGGAGTATCCAACAGCTTTGTAAATCTGTTCTGCCTTGCCACCCCAGTGCCACCTCATTTCAGCTCCTTCACCCCTGTTCCTATAAATCTACACCCCATGGAGTTAACATGTTTCTTTCCTGTTAGTTTCAGGATTTCTGTACATTAATTTCTTCTTTTTCCTCCCTTTCTCATAACTATTAAAAAAAAAGAGAAAAGCTAGGTTTCTTTTTTAAAAAAATAGCATATCAATTTGAGAGTCTTCCAGGAAAAAAAAGGAATGGGCAATCTGTGCTTTATCTGTAGGCATCCATCCTTTGCTGAGAGTTTCATTTAGTGTGAATTTGCCAAGCGGCTTATAGTTTGTTATTTGTGCTAGAAGAGTTAAAAAATAATTTTTGTACTTCAAAATGTGAAACCTGGAATGACCAGCTGTTAGTCAACTGTTTTGTGACAATTACTGGTTCTGGTAGTAGGTTTAAAGCGTAATGCAGATGTCAAAGCTGTAAATAAGAAAATAATGCAATGTAGTACAGAAGTCACCAGAAGCAAGGTTTTCTCAGCTTTTGTGGTTTGCCTCAAACCCTATCAGTGTTAATGCTTAGGGTTGAATTGGGCTCCTGCATCCTCACATGACTTCATCACTGCACTGACAAGTCCTTGTGAAATTGTCTGTATACTCTGTAACCTGGAAAATGGTGCCTGTCACAAGGGAATTTACTTCCTCATAAGTCCTGTTAAGAACATGATAGCATTGGGAGAATGTTGTTAAGTGCCATGTTTGGAGTTGGTGTGGTGTTGTGAGCACTGGTGTGTTCAGGCTAGACAGTCACTTGGATTATGTTCCATGATTTCTGTAAATCATGCAAGAGTGGGGAGTTGCACCATGTTCTCACACATCAGGAATAGTGAGGGTACTGCTGTAGTCGTGTTTCACCTACTTAGTGTTAGAGGATTCTTCAAGTTCCTCCTCCTGGTATTTGTTTTTTTTTTCCTTATTCTGTTCTTCCAGCTAATACATAGTCTTCTGTGGGGATGATCTTACACTGATGTACAAGTTGTTGAAAGTCGCTGACTTGTTACTGCTTGGTTCTTGACCTTTTCTTGGTTAATGTGCTTTCTTGTTTTCCATTACTGTCCCATAACTTTGGGGAGTTGTGCAGTGATGTTTGGTTTATTGTGGCACATGTTCCACAGACTGCCTGTTCCATGTACTGTTTTCTGAGAATGCTTGGAATGGCTTTTGTATTCCAGGCTAGAACATGTTTTTTGGAGGAGTGTTAAAAGTTCAATAAACGTCCTTGACAAAGTGGTAGCTATACCTACATCCGTACAGATGCTGGAAAGTGATATATGTGTCAAATCTTACATACACATGACACACCACAGGTGTGTTTGCAGTCTGTTCACTTCTGGATTGTTTTTTGTCTGGACTTAGTCTTCTGGTGAGATACTGGCACCGAGGAGTTTCCTGTAGTGACCCAGACGCCTTAACTATGTACAAGTACTGAGCTTTTTTAGTGTGCTTCAGCCATTTTATTAATTGAACAGCAAACTGAAATTTCCATGGAACTTAGGTGCTGCCTTAGGGAAGAGAGAGGTTTGTTAGTGAGAAGGATGTTTGGCTGGACATGATCACTGTGTCCTTGAGCAATAACTTGATGGCACCGATGTAGGTCCAGTTCTTTTATCTGGATTGTTCTTTGATTAAATATCAGCATATGCAGTATCCACAAAGCTAGTAAATGGAAGCATAGAGATGTTGCCTCCAGATTTTTCCTTGGCTACTTCATTAATTCCAAAATGTATAATCCTACAAGCTTGAAGGGCCAGTGCGCTGCAGTTCCAGTGCTGAGGCTGAGGCTGTATTCCCAACAGGTCCGTGCACATGGAGCAGGCAGAGGCATGTGAGCAGCAGCCACCTGTGGCTGAGCTGAGCCTCTCCTCTCCCTGCTTGAGAGGAACTGAGCTCCAGGGGAAGAGTGGATGTGCACGTGGATATGGGATGGGGTGGGGTGATGTGTGGGGATGTTCTTCCCCCTTTGCTGGAGCTCTACCTCACTCACACAGTTGGAGTGACACACAGTGACCTTTAGGAATGGTACTTCCCAATTCCATGCCCCCACTGAGACTTTCCAAACCACATTTTGCTCTCTACTTCCCTGTCTCTCGCTTCACCTCCATTCTGCAGTGGGACAGAGAGGAGAATTGGAGGCAGAAGGGCAAAAGCCATAGAGTTGACAGAAGAACAGTTTACTGGAAACGACCATGGTTCACATGGGGGGAAAAGACCCCCAATAATAGACAGTAGTGGACAGCTCCCTCCACCCTTTTCTAAACCAGAAGGAACTCCTCCCTGGAAAGAATCTCTTTCCTCCATCCCTGGTAATCATGTGAGGTGATATAGAATGACCTCTGTGTCTTGGCTTTGCCCTCTCCTGGATACTGCAGAAACTTAACTCTGTCCTGGCTGGAACCAGAATATTATTCATCCTTCTTATATATGAACACAGGTCTCATTTCCATAGTCAATGGCTCTCCCTCCAAGATGTGGGTTGAGTTAATTTAGTCCATCACTGTGGGTTCTATCCATCCTAGATGTACACACAATACCTACAGTATTACGCAATTCAACCTTAAGACTGTTCTCACCCAGAAATCAAATCTCCTTCAGGTATAAGTTGTGTTTCCCCATCTCTCTGGATTACCTGCCTTGTTTTCCTGGGTTTTGGGGCAAAAGCAGTCCCACAGCTGGTTTTGTCTCTGATTGAGGCAGGACTAATGCACTGTATAATGTTGTCATGCATCCTATCATGTCATGCCACATTTCAGACTTCATACCTCCACACATCAGATGTATGTCACATAAATGTCCCATGCCACGTATGCATACACCCCGTCACGTCAAATGCATGTTGTGGCACATGTCATGTATCTTAATTTGATACTGGAGCTGTGCAATCAAGCAGGAGAAGGCAGCTCAGGAAATCAGGTTTTATAACAATTTTAAGGGGTTCTGTGGTTTTTTCCCAACTTATAGGGGGAAGTATATCTCGTAAAGTTCACCTTGTTATGCATTTTCATATGCTTTTAGCAATACCCTTTTTCTCTAAAGACATTTTTTAAAGCTTGGGCAAATACAGAAGGTGATCATGCAGATGCTGTTTAAGAATTTGGACCTGCCTATAATTAGCTGTAGATTTGACAGACATAACCATGTGTAGCACAAGCACCTTCCTCACTCAGCAGCTAGCTCTTTGTGTCAGCAGTTTTTATACAAGTATTGCCTTGAAAAAGTGTCTTGAACTTCTTGCTGGAGGTGCTACATGGGGGAGTAAGGCAGGCTGAACATGTTTTGAGAATCCACAGTAGATTGTGGCTACTGTGCAAAAGTAATGCAGTGATCCCCATAACTAGAGCCAGCAGGACAGGCAAAGCCTCCTCTCTTCATGCCTGCAAACCTGCAGCTGGCTCAGAATAGCCCAACTCCAAAGCAGTTGGTGCAGACCAAATGCCAGAAAAAAAGTGCATGTAATTTCACACTGTCTGTGCTTGTGAAATTGTTGGTGAGTTCCAGCTGCTGCCTTTCCTAATGAATGCATGAGTGAGTATCTCTTTACCATCCTTTCCTGCTCTCTGAATTATCTGACTGTTTCTGCCTCACCTAATGCATACTGTTCAGGAACTTAGGAAATGTCATGTTTATTCCATGTGGGATGTCCAGCTCCACAGACTGACTCCAGAGTAGGTTTTATGCAACTGCCGAAGTTGAGGGCTCTTGTGCTTAAGGAAATAATAAAGGCAGCCTCATTTATTAAGAGAATTGCGTTTAATGAAAACTGCTCCTTCACCCTCTCTCTGGTTGCTGAGAGCTGGGGCAGCACTGCAGACGAATGTGAGCTGATACTGCAAGAGGTTTGTTTACAAAGCCTTGTATTGTGTTTAATGCTGTTGCTTTCTACTTGCTGTTGTTTCAGAATTTTTGGAGTAAGAAGTAATCTATGTAAGAGAAGGATTTTTCTGCAAAGATTGACAAGGTAGAAGGAATTCTTATGCAGAAGTTTCTTGCCTGTTTTCTCATCTTCTGTGTTCTACTGTATTCAAGTGGTTTTTGATATTTTTGTCATCTGATTTGAGGAGAGGGGTGGAGCTTATCTGTTTGTGGCTGAGGTGACTGACAGTATTTACTTTCCTGAGTCCTTGTGGGTGGGGACAGAGCACTTCACCGTGGGAAGAGAAGATGAGCAGAGAAACAGACGGCAGCACTGTGAGTATTTTCCCAGTTTTGGCAGAAAGCTGTCATTAACACCTGTTTTCTCTTCGCAGCATGCAAGGAAACTGCTGGTTTTTCCATTGTTAGTCTGGTTTTAAGTGTAAGGTGAAGTAGTCCATACCACACCCACCAGGAAAGCACATCAAAGTCTAAAGTGTAGCTGATAGCTGTTGTAGTAGGCTCACTTTCATCAGTTATAGCCTGCCTTGTTAGTAGTGACTTGGGGCTTTTGTGGTGTAAAAAAAGTTGTTTCTTTGTCCCATAACTGAGTTCATCTGCATTGGGAGTAAGGACATTTCTGAGGTTCCCCAGAAAGATTTCTGACAATGCAGTGCATTTTTCATTTTATACGTTAATCCTCAATTTCACGTCAGTTTTGTTGTTTTGAGGCCCCAGTTACCTGCACAGTTGTTACTTCGGGTGTGTTACTGTTTTCATAATGCTTCCCTATCTCTGAAAAACTTTGGAAACTACATATTTTGCTTTCACCAATGAGAAGAGTGTGTTCTGCAGGAAGCTTGTGTAGCTAAGTAGTACAGCTCAGAAAAAGAGGTTTCTTTTTTGAGGGGAAGCAGTTTGGTACTCTCTACCTTGTGCTGTATACCAGCATAAACTGGTATTTTATATTGCTTAAAAAAAGGTTATCTGCAAGTGTCTTGCTTTGAGTCTGGTACTTGCACACTTGCATGCTGCTGAATGCTTCATTGAGGTTTTTTGTGTGTTTTTAAAAGAGTTTTAAGTCACCTGTAAAAAGGACAGTATCATAGCAAAGAAGACTCTAGACATAATTTTTATATGTCTGTGACATTTATTCAATATAATCTATAGGTAACTTTTAAGAGCTTTTTCAATAAATAGTTGTCTCAGGTTGTTGACAAAGTGACAATGAATGAGTTTTCCGAAGAACATTGAGCCCCTAGGGCTTACTGAAAGGATCAACTGTGATCTTAGAACATACCAAGTGCATTAAGAACATTCAGTGGTCCCAAAATGGACAAGATAGTAGTATGCCACAGGGCAAAATATATAAATTATTCAGAATGAAATATTTCAATAAATAATGTAACAGTAAAAATAAAAGTTTTTATACAATATCTCTCCACAAAGATTGTAGGAAGCTGGTCATTTCTTGGTGAAATTCAGGAAACTTTTTCTTCTCATTGGATTCACACTTCTTGCATGTCGGGCTTGAGAAATCAGGGTCCTGCAATACAGAGATTTTAAATGATTGGTGATAGCTTTCTTGCTAGCTGGTTTTAACAATGATATATCAACTTCTGTAAAGATTTTCCTTTAACAAAAAAAAACCCTTAATATTTGTAGCCTGAAGAGTACTCCTAAAATGCTACAAGGATCTCTAGGCCATGGATTTTATTTTAGTAGTATGTTAGGGTGTCCTATGTTCATCCCTGGGCCCTCCAGTTGTAAACTTGCGGCGCAGTTTTCAAAACCATTACTATGTAAATATTTGTTATGCTCCTAAAAGCAAGCTTTTGTCAGCATGATTCAGTAAAGAAAATGTCATGTTTTGTTAAATGTTGGCTTGTATAACCAGCAGGGCTCAAATCTATTTTACCATATTAGATGACCATGCAAATAGATGTTTTCACGTAGTTAATCTTAGTATGTTTTTGTACAAAACCCTGTATATTTTCGCAAAGTGATAGCACAGATCCTCATGCATGAGCACACTGATTCTGGCATGGTTTTTCATTAATGGTGAAACACTTTTTTATTTCCTTTTATTTTGATAGCATTTGTGAAAGATTGAGTACCTTAAAATCCTGGAGATTCTTTCCGATATTTATAACATGTTGCTTGTCGTTCTCTTCCACATCTTGTTCCAACACCTTCAGTTCTTTTAGGAAACATGCTAGAGTTGTCTGGTTGCACTCCTAGAACAGTCAGCAAAATTGTTGTATATGTGACTTGTTTTCCTTGTTCTAGTTTTCAAAATCTCAATTCCCTGTTTTTACCTTCATCTCAGGAACTGAGCTGTTTTTTTGCTGCAGTGTATTACAGTTCATTTATTGCCCTCGAAGTTGTATTGGGGGATGTTGCATGCGGCCTTAATTCTGTAGCTTTTGAAAAGTGAGTAACCTTTACAAGATACTTTAAGTGTTGCAATATCTTTTGGGAACACAAAGCTGCAATATTTTTACCTGAACTGAGCCTTACTCCTGGTTGCCATCTGAAAATCATAGGTTAGCAAACAGGTGGCCTCTACTAGAGGCATCTTCAGTTGATGCACTTTGGTTGCTCCATCTAATGTCTGCATCAGAGCTGGCGTTTGAACTGTGTAAATAACTTTACCAACCACTTTTGCAAGCTATTTCAGGCACTCAGTGGCAATCTGTTACTGATCAACCCCAAACATTTGCATTTAAGCCCTGGAGCTCTCAGATCGCCTGGTCTTAATGCTGCCAGCACATGAGAAAAGGGACACAGATAAGGAAGTGGTTGCAGAATCTGACTTTAAATCTGTACTGAAACAAAAGTGTTGTTAAGTGAGAAGTCTTCTGAATTAGAAACTTAGCAGAGGTTCAAAGCAGCTAACACATAACTTGTGTAGAGCTTTTAACTACTTCTCAATACTAAATAATTCATGCTCTTGTTTATTGGGCTGTTTGCATACTGAATGAAAAGTAGTAAAAATCAGCAGCCTCTCTGCAGTAGAGCTGTATTTGGAACATTCTGCACACTGATGTGCCATGTTTCAGAGGGAGGTGAACAGAGTGATGGTATTCTTGTGGGAGTAAGTCTCAGGTATTAACTCCATGCCATACAACATGATTTACAGCTTATGTATCCAGAAGGGCTTGGTTAAGTTTTATTCATGAAGAGAATTAGGTAGAGCATAACTGAGTTTCATCGTTGGTGGAATACAGAAAACTTACATCTTAAACAGAACCAATCAGTGGCTCTGCCTCTAGTTTAGATAAAATGTGGATGATTCCATGTGGATACTGCTTTAATTTCTAAGTTTCTAATTTCTATTTCTAAGTCTGGATGTTCTACAAACATCTGTTTCTAACTCTTTCTTTCATTGTCAGAATTGTTCCTGCGTTAGAGTTAACACAACAGTATTGCCTCCTGCAAATCTTATACCATCTCTAAATTGTTCATAAACCACTTTATTCCTATGAATTCAAGCATGTTTTAAGCAGGATGAATACAAAATATTCATTTTGTGTTACATATTGCATAGAGTCAATGAGATAATATTGCATGTGTCAGCCTTTTAATGCTTGAGAATAAAAGGCAAAAGCAGAAGTTTCTTTAAGAAATTGCCCTCCCTAAATTGAATTAAAACTGAACAGAGAATTCAGACTGACCTGTTTGTCATTCGGTGTGTAAAAGTCAAGGAAATTCTGTAGAGAAGGAGGGCGAAAAGTTAATTTTTCTGAAAAAATTACATAGAAAAAAAAATATAAATGAGTCTTCAGATAGAAGAAAATATCCACTTACGTTGTCGATGTGTTTCAGAAGCGCTAAATCAGTTATTGAAGCTTCAAGACATTTCTTTTTTTCAGCAGGAGATAGTTTAGTCTTCTCAAGAGGTACTCCATAAGCTGCAGTCATGAGAATTACCGCTGCAATGCAGCCAAAGATCAGGACTTTGCACATCATGTCAGAGTTATCTGGATGTCAATATTAGAGTTGGGATGGATGGTGAGAGCTGATAAATTGTCATTAAGCTGTTTAGTGTATTTATACTCTTCTTTCTGGGGGGGAAAAAGATGGGGGCGTCTTGAAGAAGAGGTTTGTTACACATTTTTTTCATACGTTCTACCTGTATGGCAAGAATCATTAATTTTGGTTTTCCTCCCCTGATGACACTTTGGAATTTTTTCAAGCAGGAGGGATTTTACCTACATTCACTGCTGTAAGAGAAGCCTACACTCACTTCTGGCAGCTTCTCTTTGTGCTTCCTGCATGAAACACTTTTTCCCTGTGCTGTTCTACTCCCCCATAGAATAGGCCACAGAATATACTCCTGCAAAATGTTGTCCTAAAGGTGTGCCATTTAATCATTACTTTAGTGAAGAAGAAAGCATTCTTCTAATCTTAATAATTGTTGATTAAACAACAGGAAGAAAGTTGGCTTCCTGTCTGAAGGTGGTTTTTTTACCTGTCATCTTTCACAAAGGAATTGTAATAAGCTTAGGTGCCTAGCTCAGTCTTTATAGCATCATATTTGAAACATTTATGAAAAAAATCCAGCAGAATTCCTTGTTTGTGGATGATAAACTATTCCTTCTATTGCTGTTTATCTTAATGCTACTCTTTATTGTGTGCAACTTTCACTTTTCTACAGCTTAGAATGAAAATGCAACACTGTAAAATGTTTACAGATTTTATTGCTGATACCTAACCGACTGCATCTTGTGGTGTGTATCACAGCACTGAAGTTGACAGTAAGCAGTCATTTGATACTGAAATATGGCATGGATAGTATTGCTAAATTGTTTTTCTTTTCTGCTTCACGTGTCTGTTTGCTGATTTCTTTGGGACGTGTGTAGAATTCATGGTTTTCTTCATTTTGAGTATTCCCCCTGCTGCCCAGCAGGTTCTGACATTGTGTGAAACATGGTTCTTCTGCTCAGTGAATTCAGCTGCTGATGCTGTGTGGAATAAATTCTGGTTTGCACACTGCTCTTGTTCGAAGTTTTGTAGTGTTTAGGATGTGTAGGACTGGGTGGGTAACTATTTCACCCACCACTGCATTATGGAAACCCACATTATATGTTCTGATCCTGCAATCAGAGGATATGCGGATCTGTTGGAAGTTGGTTAGAATATACTTTGGCTTGGATTAAACACAGCCATTACTGTAATTTCTTTTATTATTGTGTGCCTGTCCCTTAATCATTAACTCAGTGCTAAGTAGCAGTGTAATCCCAGCTCTAGGGGGGATGGAAAGAAGACATGAAACATTTCACGTCTCTAGTCATAAACAGGTCCTAGTAGCTGTTGGAGTTTGCAATACTGTAATATTTGTGCAGTTTCAAACTTTCTGGCACCTTGTATTTGTATCTTGTATTTATTCTTGATAGTAACCATTTTGTAATGAGGTGAGCTGCTGAGCACTGGCTTGTCAGCTTTTCTCCAGCTTCCTACTGTTTTCTTTTTCAGGTCTTGGAGAACTTAGAAAGAAAGAAAGCCTGAGCATTCTGTCAGAACTTTTCAGGAAGTTTGCAGCCAGGTCTGTACAAAATCATGTACAAAATTTTAACTCTAGATGTAATTGGAATTAGCTCTTTATCTGTTCATTCTTTTCAAAGACCAAAGAGGCTTGCACATCCAGGCAGGAGGGTGGAATCTTAATATGCAGCATTTAATAAATTGTGCACGGGAGTTTGAGTGATTCATTTCTGCATAATATTGTGCAGCAGGAGTTGTGGTCCAGCAGGAGGAAACAACAGATTGTGTTTTGACCATTTTTATTGGATGTGCCAGGTGAGGAAGAGATGGCTTAGAATGTATTGATGAGCTGAAAAACAGCAAACTCTCAGTTAATGTTAGCACACAACTTGCTGTGCTGGTCAGATTCCAGTTATCATGCTCAGTCTGTGCTCATATTTATTACTGGGCAAGGAATTACTTGGAGGTTTTATTCATTGATTTAATCCTCCCAGCTTCACTTCACTAGACTTGATTGCATTTTAGCAGGAAGTTAAGTTACTCTTTTAAATTGCCCTGGAATCACAGAGGATAAAGTAGTGCTACAAATGCTGAACTGGAAAAATACTGCTTTTAAAAAGTGTCGGGGCCAGGTACCAGTGACCATATCATATGGTGGGTTTTTTTGGTTGTTTTGTTTTAATGCACTATTATGAAAGGTCATTTGATTTATATCTTATTTTATCCCCAAATTTCATATTATGCTAAAATGATATAAGAAAATGCATCCTGCCTGAAAAGCTTTAAGAAACACTTTAAAAGCCTTGCCTAATTTTTCAAGGAAGATTAATTAGCAGAAAACCACATATTTTAAAGGGAAACGTTATTTGTGGGTTGGGGATTTGGAAAGGGAGAAGATTGTTTTAGTGGATTGTTTATACTTTTGGTAGTGTTTGTGCCTAATTTAAAGAATAAGGGCTGATTTTCTCTTTTAGAAAGTGACTGAAAGTAAATGACACACACTGACTAAACCTCTAATCTGTACAACTTCAAAGTCTGGAAAAGTTTTTACATAGGATCTGACTCCTTTCAGTTTAGAGTTGTCTTTCTAATCTGAAAACTTTTCATCTTTCTTTCTTTTTTTGCTGTTTCTTCTTTTTTAGTTTTCTGCCCTTGCAAACCTGCTGACTGGTGAATTTTGGGGACAGGTTGTGGTTTCATTGAGGCATTTGGCATCTTGTTGATCAAGGTGTTTGTCTCCTTTCTCCATCCCCAGAACAAAGTAGTATTCAGCGGAAGTGAATGTCTTGGTTGGTACTTTAGTTCATGTGCAGGTTTTTTTCAGACTCTTATAGTACAGGGTTAGTGTCAGTACAGTCACAGGAGCCACAGTAGAGTTCATATGTCTGATGAATGTGATGACCAATTTTTGATCCTGGTCTGTTGATTTAACACTTCCTAGCTGTATTTCAGAGAACTTTGAGGGAAACAAGAGGTTGGCTTCTGCTGGCTAATCTCAGTATTTTAAGTAATAACCTGTAGAAAATAAACCTATAATACTCTTATTCTGCTCAGTAGGGAGACTTGTGGGAAAATGTTGAAAATTTGAATAAAGGATTGAGTGACAGTTGTTTTTTTCATTTGATTTTAAGCCATCAAAAGGAGACATTTACCACTTTTCTTCTTCAGCCTTTTCTCAGTCTTTCTCATCTCTTTGATAGATGCTACAGGTAGAATAGTTTCCAGATAAATATGGTGGATTCTGTAATATATTAATATTTAAATGTAGGAGTGAATAATGGATTTAGCTAGTTGAATATTGTCCCTCATCAGGGACACTGTTTCAGGAGAAAGTGCCAAAAAAACCCAAGCTCAAAGTGAGTAATTGTTAGAGTGAATTTTTCCTGCAAGGATGTCAGTGGGGATTTTTTTAAGAAAGACTTTTGGTTTTGGAGGCTTGACTAAAATGACCTGGAAATAGTTGACAATTGGGAATCTCTTCACAAAGTCAATGTCTGATGTAATCTTCCACTGAAAGGACCAGCATTAAGAGGGAATACTCTAAAAATAAAAAATGTTCTAGTTATAAATGAGCCTGTCCTTGAGGAAAGTAACTAATCTGTCCTTAGGAGCTGTGTGACACATGAATCATCTTTTTAAAAATCTTGTCTGTAATTGTTGAACAGGTGTGAATTTAGTTAAGATATGGGGAGCCCTGGTGTTTCCTGTCACTATAGCCTACTTTTCAGGAAGTAATTTTACAAAGGTTATGAACTTTGGAGTTGGTGTTTTTGTTTTCTTCTAAAATTTGGTGTTATTGCAAATCTGAATGAGAAGATGAATTACTGTGAGAGTTATGGCTGAATGCCAAGTTGGGAAGGTTGATCAGTAAAGGGTGAGGATTAGGGCTGAGTGTAACATGTTACGATGGTGTGCTATTTACACAGGAAATAGTTTAATTGTTGCGAGATTTCTGGGTGAACTTGATTGGCTTCTTTTTGTCTAGGAATAATCTATCTTCAGGAGGTTCATGTATTTACAAGGATGATTAGTCCTGTTCACTCATGTTTTCCTTTAACATCCAAATAGACTTACTTTTTAAGCCTGTCTCCACAGTGAAGTGTTGCCAAAACTTTAGTTACCAACTTCCTCTAAGTACAATGTGCACCAAACCTGCTAAAAGTGTTCTTGGTGTACCCACAGAATAATACAAGTGTTAACCTCTGATAGTTTTGGTTCACACTTCTCTTTAGGTGCAGAACTGTAGAGACCAATACAAATGCACTGCTGATGAGGCACAAATCCGTGAGGGAAAGTAAGATGGAGGTGTCCTGAAAAGAGGAAATCAAATCAGAGCATCCTGGTCAACTTAATAGGAAAGAGTGCTTTGTTGTGGCTGGAAAGAAACTAAGGTCTGTCAGTTACTCTGGGTAGCTTAAATTAGAACAATGCTTATTTTCATTTTGGGATGAGAAGTGATGAGAAAGCCCAAAGGCAAAAGATTTCTGATTTTCAATATTATTGTTTTGCAGTGGAAAAGAGGCAGGTCCATATACTGACAAGCCAGGTTGTTGTCAAACTGTTCTCAGGGTCTGGATTTAAGAAATGTATGGTAAATTGCAAGTTGAAATTGCCCTACTGGGTCAAAAGGCCAGTGTCAAGTTATAACCATACAGGATATGAACAAAGAAGCGTGTCTTGCCTTGCTGAAAGCTGTGATCGTGCACATGCTGAGCAGATGGCCTAGACTGGTCACTAGATAGGGATAAAAGATGTTCAGGTACCCCCTCAGTGCTGGCTGGCTCCCCATTGTGCGTGGGCATTGTCACAACACAGTTGTTGTTCCCATTCTCTCAAAGTTCGCTTGATGCCATTTTCCCTTTGCTAACTTTTCCGGCTTGCTTTAGACTGGTTGTGTGGATTTTACTGAGGAACAACAGGGGTTTGCCCACACTGATTTGTTTTTCCCATTGTTGTGCCCAAGGCCAGTATGATATTCCTGTACTTCCTTGAACCACTCTTAGGACTCAAAGCACAAATGTTTGGCAGGTTTCACACATCAGCCTACTGTGGCTCTATATGTTTTGATCCTGGGTCCTGCTGGGTTTATTTGATGGTTTTACCTTTTGGTCCTGGTAGTGGAAGAGGTGGTGAGTCTTCCTGTCTACCTGTGCTGTGACACTCAAAATTAGGTGGAACTTTGTCCACAAGATTTGCCTCATTTTTGTTTGCTGAACAACAGAAATTGTGTTTGTTGCCCTTGTTTGAGACCTGTGAAGCTCTGCTCTTCTTTGGAAATGAGGGGACTGCATCCCTTTCCCTTCTTCACCAAAAACAATTAGAAATAGCTATTTGCTTTATTTTTGAGTTAGAGTTTTAAGGGATAACCCACAGAAATAATGAATACAAATGCAAATTTATTAGTGATTACTAATAAGGGAAATTTCTGTTCTAGTGACCTGGCATGACATGAATTTTAATGTAAAGCTGGAGAAAAAATATCTTTTGCTAGGGAAACTCTGTGTCAGTGGGATTCAGAGCTAAGGAGTTTTCCTGGTTTTTTCCCTTATACTCATGTCGAAAATAATTTTATTAACATAGATGGAGGAGAGCCCTCTTTGGTCCTAATGCAAATGCTGTAGTAGACAAGCTGAATTTCTTAAGTGTCTGTAATGGTTTGTCACTACTAAAAATGACAGTTTTAAGGAGTTTACATCTGTTCCTATTAGGCACAGAAGTTCAGTATCTCTAGTTCAAAGTCTAGTCTTCAAAACCACTCAACACAAGTGTTTCATGTATTAGAAAAAATATGTTCAGTTGATTTGGCACAAGATCATCAGTATAGGGAGCAGAGCTAAATTTATACCCTGCCCAAGGTCTCACACAGTAATATGTGTGAGACATAATGAAATTTATGCAGTATGGTAAGAGCATCATTCAAATCCTGTGGTGATTTTAGAAGTGCCTGCCCCTAGAGCTGCATGTCTGCCCCAGCTACATCATGACCCCATAGCGGAGCGAGCCCCATGCATGCGTCACCCTCCCTCCTGCAGCTTGGATTTCTCAGAAAGGAAATGCACTTGCGTGGGCTGCAGAGGAGATTGGGTGTTCTACCTCACCTCTGATCTGGACGATTGGGGTAGCAGCTGTGTCAGCTCCTTCCCAGCTCTCAGCCTCAAGGAGAAATCAGACATTACAGTGTGGTTCTTCCCTTTGGTGCCCAAAGAGTGTTATGAAAGACTCTGGGAAAATCCATGGATCTTGGTAGAAACAAGTTTTTCCAAGGTTGTGTTGGAATGGGGACGGTTAGGAAACAATGGGGACTTCTTGGGTGGCTGAATTGCAAGAGATGTGAAACACTTCATACCAAGAACATGTTTTCTGTCTAACTGCATGTACTGTTATTGTTAGTCACGTTATAATAATGCCCAGCCATGACCAGTGAAATCCAAATCCTATCTGTTAACTGTATAAATACAGAAGGACAGAAGCTGCTGTCGCATTACACTGAACACACCACTGAGAAATTATGGGTAATAATAATTCCTAGAAGACTTGTGTTCAGCAGGATTAAGGTGTGAAGTTGTGCATATCAAGGTTTCCTGGAGTTTGGGAAAGATGCTTTTACTTTTCTGCAGCTCTGGAGGCAGTTTACAGCAAGGCAAGACTGAACAGCACAGTAGCAGAAAGAATATGACTGATTTTCACACTTGCTCCTCTGAAGCAATGAAATGTACTCTGAGAAGAGTGGGCTAAAGTATCCAAAACCCATAAAGCCATTTGGTCTATGACCTCATCATATCTATTACCATTTACCTTGGCTCACTAGTATTAAAAAGTGCCGGAAATAGAAACTTTGATCATGTAGTTAGAGGTTTCATAAGGGACCACAGTGATCTGATTAGAGTTTATACTCCTTCTTGGTTTCTGCAATCTTAGAAGAGAAGAATAGAATAGGAGAAGTCTATTAAACCACAGAGTATGAGTTTAAATTACACAATTACAATGTGTATTGGATGATGTGCTGCTTCAATAGCCAGATATGAAGGTCAGTAGAACCTACTGTGGAAAGCGAGGTTGAAATTTTAGTGCTGGGTTCTCACTTGATCTCTGGACTTTCTTCATGACAAATTTGGCAATGGAAGCAAAAGCGATGGAGAAATTTGCTGGGGTATTGGTCTTCCCACCGTTACTCAAATTACTGTACTTTTCATTTTCCATATCTTGCTGAAGGAAAGATTGACAGTGATTTATTGGTGGCAAGAGCATCACAGCAACTTCAGTCATATATTCCATAATGAAATGCATGAGAGAGTAAGCATTTGGTCCCCTGTGCTGAGCAGATCCCATTTTAAAAATTTTAGTCATATAAAGGGTTTGATATCAATGAACAGGAGCTAGGAAGTCCCTAAATGTGTCATTTTGTGCCTATTCAATTTCAAAGTTTTTAAGAAAAGCAGCTTTTGGGTTTGGCATGTCAGAAGTAAAGCACATGAGCTTCCAGGGGGTAGAGTGGGGACCAGCAAATGTGTGATCGGTGAGAAGTTCCCTTTTTAACCACAGAAAACACCAGCTGTGGAACCAAGTATGAAAATGGCTGTGGTTTGTTCTACTGTAATCATTTAATTATGCTGCTGGCCATTTGCATCCAAATGCTAAGGTGTTGCTTTCTGGAAGGGAAGAGACAAAGGTGGGAGAGGAGAATGGGATGGACCAACAAAATCCGTATGAAAACAGATAACATAAATGCACCTTCCACCTGAGGACAAGGAAAAAGGGAAGGATATCAATCTGATGCAGGATGTAGCCCATGAATATCACAGAATCATGGAATGTTGTCAGTTGCAAGGGACCTATCAGGATCAATTCTAACTCCTGGCCCTGCATAGGACGTTCCCAAGAGTCACACCTCTCATGTACCTGAGAGCATTGTCCAAACACTTTTTGAGCTCTGTGAGGCTTGGTGCTGTGATCATTTCCCTGGGGAGCCTGTTGCAGTGCCCAACTACCCTCTGTGGGAAGAACCTTTTCCTGATATCCAACCTAAACCTCCCTGGTTCACTTCATGCCATTTCCTCTAGTCCAGATTCTGGTCTGAAAGTGAAGGGATCAGCACCTGCCCCTCCGCTGCCACTCATGAGGATGCTGAAGACCTCAATGAAGTGTCCCCTCAATTTCCTCATATATGAATAAATATCTTGGACACTTCAGGATTTCCTGTAGGGAAATAGAGGATTTCCTACACCTTATATACTCAATACATGAAACTGCTACTATGCATTATCATAATAATGATAAAAGGACTTTTCAGTGTAATTTTTTTTTTTTCAGATTTAGGCTACAGAAAGAGAAATGAATGTGCAATTTGGTTATTCTTCTGATTCTAGAAAACTGCTTTTATATTTATGCTAAATTTATATTTAAATTTATTAACCCTAATTACTTCTTTATTGCAAAACATTCTTCTTTTTTCAGCCTTTAATGATCAATCTGACACAAGCCATTTGTTTCTAAGTTGAGGTGTAAAGATTTGAGCCAGATATTGAAATAAAGTACTATGTTTTTGTCACTGGTTCCTAATCCCTGCTTTCCAAAAGCCTTTTTTGGTAATTAGCTTTCCATGCAAAACAGAAGGCTGTGATCAACTTTTTGAGTGCCCCAGGCAAAGCTCTTAATATTTCCAGGAGGAAATGAAACATTATTGCTGTGAAACATCTCCTATTCAAAGGATTTTCTGATTGTTTTGATGTAATATGATTTTCGTTTCTTTTTTCACATTTTGATATGAAGCTGCCATCAGATTTTGAATCTTGCTGTTTTAAAGAGATTTAATGCTGATGGTTCTTCCCAATCCTGTCAAGATGGAATAAATGGTTATGGAGTATAAGAATTAGCCATTGATAGCATAAGTATGTGAAAATCGAAACTTATTAATAGAATTATATGTGGGTTTTGTGATATTTTTGCTCTTTCTGGTGAGATGTTTTTTGTTTTGGAATTTTTAGTTGGGAAAACACTTTAGGGCTGAAAATTACTTTCATAATTGCCTCTCCCCTGATGGCAGAGGCAGGTTATTATACCCTTTGTAAAAGGGAGATGATATCCACTGATAATATTAGACATTAGAATCTCTTAAAAATACTGACAATTTAAGAAAATGAGAACATTTACTACTGAATTAACTGACCAACTGTTTCCTAAAACAAAGAATTAGAGGCAAGAAGAATATCTAATGGGTAGAAGGAAGGAGTTTTTGGGAAGATGTCACTTCTTCGGATGCCAACATCTAAGCATGACGAGGATTCTCTGACTTTTTTAATCCTATTTATTTAGGAGGTGTGAAAATGAGCCACAGAGTTTTTTTGAGTCCTACTACACCTCTTCTCTTCCATTTTTGAAAGTGTGATAGGAAAATTGTTAACTATGCTTTCTGCCAAAAACATCAGAAGTGACTAAAAGTGATCAAAAGTCAAGTTGGAACAATTGTGATTTGGATTTATGTGGAAAAGGACTCAGCTGCTGTGGAAAACATAGTAAGAGATGTACAGATTTTCCTGAGGCATTAGTACAAAAGTTTGTGGTAGATTGTTTGCATTTACTCCCAAACAAAAAATGTCACTCCTTAGAAAGCACTGATTGAGGCTTAAAAAATTTGGGAGAGTTCTCTGCCTTTGCCCTCTTTAAACCTATCCTTGGGCTATGTTGCCAGATTCATGGAAGAACCCAGTTCTGTTGAGAAATCCTAGCTGATAAAGCACAGGGTAGAAGAAATGAAGAAATGGCACCTAGTAGAAATTTGGATCAGATTTCAGCTGGAGTTTCTCAGCTTGAATATTTCAGCACTTAAAATTAAATGTATTTGTCTGTGAAATAAGAGATCATGGTTTATCTCATGCTTTTCAATGGATGTCATTTCAGGAGGCTCTTTAGGAAGTGACTATGCATATGGGTGGTGTGTAATGAAGGCAGTTCTAGTACAAGGGAAGTTTTCTTGGGGGTTTAGTTTGATTTTTTCCCCACATTTATTATCCTTTGAGCAGTGTGATGTGGTGGAAGGTGTCCCTGCTCATGGCAAGGAAGTTGAAACTAGATGATCTTTAAGGTGCCTTCCAACCCAAAACATTCTGTGATTCTATGTGCCTTGACTTAAACATCTATTGAAAATTTTGCTTAATTTCAAATAAGCAAATGTTATTAAATGTTATTAATGAATTGCAATTTATTATTGCAAATGTTATCTTCCAACACTGATCTCTCAGTATCTTACAATCTTAATGTGCAAAGCCTGTATGGTTGAGACAGATTTTTTCTTACACCACGAGAAACAATAGCAGTTCTGACCCCATTTCCCATCTTGTTAACATCAGCAACAAAAAAAGGTAGGATACAGAATACCTGTTGGGGTTTGGGTTATAATTTCATTATTAACAAATGTGATTCATAGGTAGAACATAGGGGTTCCCCCTATGCTGTGTAGTAGATCTTTGCTTGTCATAGTTCAGGGTTTTCCCTCTCCTGGTTTTTCAGCTGGGTTATAGAGTCTTAATTTTTCCTGTTCTACTAGATGACTGTATATTAATTTCTTCCTTTCTGCCCAATCCTGATGGGTTTTTTTAGGATTACCTAGAGTGCTAAAGTGTGACCCTCAGCAGGGCTGTGGTTCAGAGGCTCCCATGTTGTTATTCTGGCTATGACACTGCCTCCCCTGTGCCTGAGGAAGTTGCTGACTCTGTTTTAATCTTCATGAGTAAATGGGAGTGAAATTTCACTGCTGCATTTTGCAGGAACTTGGTGCCTCCTTCTGAATAATCCAGTGTCAATCCTGACCTCACAGAAACCAAGAACTGATTTGCATTGATGAATTTCTTCATTTTGGTGTACAGCTTTGGAACACTTACCTTATTTACATTTGTCTCCTGATTTTGGCTCATTTTTTCCCCCCAGTGGAATTGGTGATAAAATAATGCACTTTGGCTTAATAATAGTAGGAAGGATGATACATAGTTCTGAAAAAACATGCTCATCTCCAGACCATCTCTCCATTCCAAAAGTAATTTTATTGCTTTTATTCCAATTAACTCCTGCATTGCCATGTGGCTGAATGCTTTTTTTCCCTAATGCTGGTTTCTGTGTCCATGTAAAATTTTACAAGTGGTTCTTTCTCTGTATCTATGAAGATCTATACATTTAGATTCTACATTCAAAAAAACTGGGGGAATATTTTCTGAGACATTGTGTATTTTATGGTATATCTCATAGAGCAGTATCATTACTGTCTCCAGAACTCTTAGCTATGTGTGGCTAAACAAAAATGTCAAAAGGTTGCACTTAAAGGAAACCTTTTAAGGAAAAAACAGAGAGTGAAACAAGATCTGTGGGAGAGAAATTTCTGATGTTAAACAGGAAGCACAAATATTCAGCAGAAATATTAGCAGAAGCCTCATTAATAACTCTACAAATGTACACGTGTTCATTTTCTCACTAATTTTATCCCTAAGGGTTATTTTATTTATGGGAAACTTAAAGTTATTTAAGCCACCTAATTTAATATTTAAACTGGAAATTACAGAAGTGAAAAGAAACAATAATATTTTTTTGTGTGTTTGCCAGACAGGAGGAATATCAACCATTCCTGTAGCCATGTAGTTTAGCCAGTGTTAAAAAATGAGTTATGCTTATTCTTTGACAGCTCCAATGCTAATATTATCTGAAGTTTGTGCTGTATATGGAGTTTCTTATTCTTAGTGTTCTGTAATAATACCCAACTCCTGCATATCAGTGTTAATTGGGCAATTAGTAGTAGTTTTCCTGTTTTCCACATGTAGAATTTGGACACAAAGTTCCAAGTATTTATTTTAAATCTATGTACCTGGACATTCTCTGCAAATCAGTAGAAGCAAAGATGGGAAAAAAACCAAACCAACAAACAGCAAGTTCATGATCATTGTATTTGGGAAAACTCCAGACCTACTGTGCAGTGCCCTGAAAGTGAAAAGCATTTCCTTTGCTACTGTAGATGAAAGGATTGTGTGGGGCCTCTTGCACTGCAGCACTTGTGAGAATCCTGAATTCTAAGTAGAAGTGAAAGGACTTGTGTTCAGAAACTAAGTTATGTTTTTTTCCATACAAAAAAGTGATTGAAAGGTTGTAAGGACAAAACAACAAAAGAAAAAAAATCAGAGTAAGAGTATGAGTTGGCCTTGACTCAGTGTTTTATTATATTTAAAAAGTACATGTGCATTAGTCATATTCTCTGAAGGATTTCTTGTAAAAGAGCTTTGCTGCTTGTAAGCTTTTCCTGAGATTAATGTGGATTTTTGGGTTGTTTTTTGGTTGTTGGGTTTGTTTTGTTTTTTTTTTTTTTT
>VWYO01027649.1:41653-98524 GCA_013400275.1 Rhadina sibilatrix
TTTTTGTTTGTTTGTTTGGTTTTTTTTGTTTTTGTTTTTTTGGGTTTTTTTGGGTTTTTTTTGTTTTTTGTTTTTTGTTTTTTTAATAAAAGGATTTTTTAAATTAGGTGAATTGGTACTTTGGAAATTGATAATAGTGAAAACTGAAATTATCTGCTGCTGACTTTCAGGGACACTGAGTGCTGTGAACTGCGTGCAGAGGAAGCCATTTCTGCTGGGGCTGGGCCAGTGTGTGGTTCTCAGGAAACCCCAGGGAGGTGACACAGGACCTGTTGTGAGGCCCCATCTGCTGGTGCCTCCTCCTCTGACCGCTGCCTGAGGCCGGGTGTCAGGTACAAGGTGTAGTCTGTGTTCTCTTTGAGGTCACATCCCTCTGCTTTCACTGAAGAGGACCCACTCTCACCATTTAAATCTTGCAGGATAAGCTAGGAATTGAAACCTATGCAGTGCAAAATAAGGGAGAAGTATAGAGTAACAGGGAAGCTGGTTGCATGTTATGTTGCAAAGCAGAAAAATCAAATCTGTGGAAATAATAATAAAAAGGTGGGCTACTTCTAGTATGATTTTGGGTATCAAAAGTCTGAGATCTAATCACTCTCAGACTCCTGTTAAGGTTATGTGCTAGAACCCATCAACATGGCCAGTTTTTATTGGTCACCATTAACAGCTGAAAGCTGTCAGAATAGTTTTTTATATACAAGCAACATTCAAACAGAGCAACAGACAGAACTGGAATTTTAATTGTATTTATGATGACAATTAGAAAATAGTATTTTACACATGTATGGGGCTACATATCTTAGAGAGTTTAAAATATGTTTGTTACATCTTTTAAGACATGAATCATTTTTCTTTACCTGAAAAACTGAGCATGAATTATCCAAAGCCATGTGACTGCTGATATCTGGCTGTTGGTACAGAGCAGTTTCACTGGAGTGAACTTGTAGTGTTGGTGCCATGTCTTGATGGAAAATAAGGAGATCTGTGGGGCCTGGGAAAGCACCCTGGGTGCTTTTGATTGTGAAGTGGTTATTGATGGATCAGTACTCATACAGAAACTTTCATGAAGGGAGAAGTTTTAAATGAGATTACTATCCATCTTTGTTCTCCCAGTGACTTTTCAACCTACGGTTTCTTTTATTCCACAGAAGGATTTACTGATTGATGTGTACCTCTGCTGCTCTTCATATGACCTTTATTGCTCTGCTGCCCACTGAGTTGTTCTTAGGGCTAAAAAAGGCATATGTGTCAGACTGGGAAATTTGCTGGAGAACACTGAAACAAATCATATGAGAACCACATAGAACTAGCTGGAAAATACTTCCCTGTCTCACAGAAGTGTCACTTTTTCAATTTTGACCTTTATTCCCCTCTATGTCATTCTGAAATGATATTGTTCAGCTGTTTTAATGAAAAATCACTCAAGAAAGAGTGAGACTGATCCACAGCCACTAGTAGCCTGTGGAGTAGGCACGTTCTCTGGCACATTGGTGGAGTGTGTCCCAAAGGAGAAACCAAATCAAGCAGAGCAGAGTTTGCAGCCCAACTCCAGCAATCGCGTCCTATCCCAAAAACCTGCACTCTGCTCTGCTCTTGTTTACATGCTTTTGTTTTTAACAGAAATTCCATCCTGGACCTGAGAAATGGTTTTTGCTTAAAGTTTTGTCAGACTGTTGCAGTGAAAGTTGTAAATGTTTCACAATGGTTATCCTTCAGTGGAAAAACTTGCACTTAAAAATTCCCAACCCAGTCTCCTTCTGAGTTTGCCTTGAACAACATCTTTTTAAGGGAAGTCTTCTGGTGCAGAACACTTATCCTTCACAAGGGCATGTTTTAAAAGGCAGAGAATTTGGGTCAGAGGACTGACCCAGAGCAAATATAATTTGCCTCCTCACTCTCTCTCCCCCCAAAAATGCAATTGTTGGGTACTGGTAGGGAGAAGAAGTGGGAATGGTTTAAGCCAACCCTGCCCAGCGCAACAGGTGGAAAAGGAGCTTTAGGCAGTAGGTTCCCAGCATTTTGTTCTTCAGTGCCTTAAAATAATTCTTAATGCCAACTCAGGTGTTTGGGTATTTGTACTACACCTTTCCCACCACCTCCAGCTGCACCTGCTGCATTCCACATGCTACCCGGTGTTTGTCCAGGTGTTTGTGTTCTTTGCAGGGAGTAAAACAGGAAATGGAAAGGATTGATAAAAGTAAAATAGGGGGCAACAGAGTGTTGCAGCTGTCTTACAGCATGTTGGACACCTAAGGGGAGAGGCAGTAAGTCCATAAGAAATGCTTGAAACCATTGTTCATCTGTGCATACTAGGTTAGCAATTTAGAAATGGGCCAAGTGCTCCATACTGAAGTGAAGTGTAAATCTTCCAGGAATGGCACAGATCCTGTAATATTTTTTTTAATTTTTTTTTTTATTATTATTTTTGCTTGTTCTTTGTTTTCAGGTGATGGTTCTCCTAATGGCACCTCAGAGATAAGGTGGCAAGATTTGCCAGTGCTTTCTCCTGTCTGGTGTTAATGCAAGAGTTGTAAATATCTAACTAAAGTGGTTTCCCTAAAGGAGAGATGGAGGGTAGAAGGGAAGAGTAAAATGAATGAGGAGTAAATTGTTTGGGAAAGAACAAAATACAGGAAGAAGTAGAAATTAAGTAGGTGGCATTTGAAATGTGCTTGTAAAAGAGAACACAGATATGGGAGCATTTTTAGTTAAGCCCCCTTTTTGCACTGTATTTCCCCAGATTGGAGGGTTTGTAGATTAATTTCTTATGAGCTGGGCGGGGTCAGGAGGAGAAGGAGGAGACTGAAGATCTCCTTTCCTTTCTCAGCTGCCTGCTGCCCTCTTGTGCAAGGATCTGCTTTCTGCACTGGTGCTTTTCCTACCCATTCATAAAAGCAGTGATAAAAAACTTGGAGTTGCTTCTCGATTTGATGAAATGCTGAATTTAGGGTGCCGACCTCAATCACTTCTGTATTTCACCTCCTGCACATCCTGTCCTCATACCAACTGGCACTGGCCTTGGCCCCTTTGTCATTTATTGTCTCTACATTTTTAAGAATTTAAGGGAGGATGGAGAGAGCTGCTCTATCATAGAGTTTTTCTGATCTGTTGCGATAAGCTTGCTATGAAACCCACTGTATCTCCTGCTACAGCTAGTTTGTGAGTGCTTCCCTCACTTCCTTTGGCTTAGAAGTGAAAATATTTGGCTTCTTTGTTGTCAGGATGTTCTCCTGTGGATGGTAAGGAATTAAAATTTATATGGACCAGTAGCATTATGTTCAACTCTTTTTCCATTTTAATTGAATCATGCAGGTGATGATCTTGCACCATCTGAGTGTCTGAAAATTCCCTGATAACAGAAAGGAAGCTGGAGGAAGAAGGTGAACTGGGGTTGGGAGAACAAGTGTAGGGAATTAGAGTGGAAGGAAGATGAAGAACCAGGGGTGGGCATGGAGAGAGGACAGGAAACAGTAGAGAAGTTTAATAATAAGGTCATCTTCAAAAAATGGAAAGAGTTAAAAGTAAGAAGATTGTTTCCAAAGAGTAAAAAGAGCAGGAAAACTCCTGATAGGTTGTTGGACACTTAATGAGGGGACACATGGACACAGCATCCATTTGTACATCCTCTTGCAAAGGGAAAGGGGCTGCTGAAGAGCCTAACTGGTGTGGTAAGGGGTGTTCTTAAGCATGGTTTAATGGTGTTACAACAGCAAAACAATTGAACCTTCAGCTGGGTAAAGAGGAAAAGGGAAAACTAAGTGGAAGTGGAGGACTTAGTCGTTATATCTATGTGGTGTATCTCAAAGCTCATTGTCATGGCATGCCTTCTTGTTTGTGTCTAGAACTGCTTTGAATTTCCAAACTGCCATCAAGAGGTGGCAGTACAGCATTGGAGATCAGCAGCTTGGGCAAAGATGTTTGAGTAGGAAACATTCTCTTTCACCTTTGCTCGTGTTACCACATGGGTCATCAGCACAAGTGCAAAGCAGAGAACGCTCTAGGGAAGTTTTCTAGTTATCTGTTTGTAGTGACAACTATTCCCTGTGGGTTTTCCCACTGGATGGAGGGATCCCTCCTGTGTTTGCACACAAGAAAACAGCAGGAATCACATATGCCGAGGTTCATCCAGAATTAACTGTTAGTCAGGTCAGACTCATCTCACTTGGTGAGATGCAAAAATACTCAGGAACAATTTACCCCACTCCAAACCAGGTCTGTGATATAGGTGGCTGGGGAAACCCACAGGGAATAGTTCTCACACAGATAACTGCAAAAATACATTTTTGAAGAAAAGAACAAGAGAAAATGGTATTAGCTAAAATTGTTTAATATCACAGGCATATAAATTAATCAGACCACATAGTCCTTAGTAGAAACATTCCCTTTACAGAAATGCAATAAATAATTAAATTAGATTAATCAATTGGTATAAAAATAAAGAATCCTCTCAGGAAAAGTAAATATTATACAAAATCGTATATACCATGCTAAAACACATCTTGAAGTGCCTACAACGGGCACTTATGATCAAAATCATAAATATATTGTAAAGCCTCCCTGGGAGGTAATGAACTTTTATGGCTTACATGATTTAATCTGTTAATGAAACACACATTGTTTCTGCAGAGTGCACTTAGTACAAAGAGTTCATCTCATGAAAGGAAATAAGAGAGTGTACACATTTAGATTTGTGGTATCTAGTCCTTCCTAAGGTCACAAGTTCCTCCTGGGGCATCTTCATTTTTCCTTCTGAGAACGCTGTTACAGAACAAGGTGATGTTTTCTTGAGCCCTGGTTTGTCCTGCACAGATTTCCCATTCTTCATTCATCCTGTTCTTCAAATAGCACACCCTGAATAATACACTCAGTCTTTGGTCATTCTGGCAAATGAAAGAGTGAACGCAAGGCCACATATCTTGTAAATCAAAGCATATTTGAAGTGCACGGAGTTGCCCACAGTGATTATGCTGACACTGTCCAGAGGTGTGGTGTTAGCCAAAATCAACTTTGCTAATTTTGTGATTAATACTCTCCACACGTAGCTGGACTGGCTTGTCCAATAATTTCAGTTTTCAGCAAGATTTCAGAGCAATTAACCCTCTAAAATTACATTTGTTGCAGTTTCTCACTAGTTTTTTGAATACTACAAGTGAGCATTTTAAGTTGTTCTGCAGGTACAAGAAATAACCTCAATTAATAAACAAGTATATTGTGTTTAAAACAAGAAAAAATAAGCTTTAGCACTATGTTTGGTGTGATAAAATCCATAATTAAAAACCATGAAGCAAGTCACTAAACAGAAATAGGTGCATTACACACTGCCTCTTGGACAAAAGCCAGGCATTGCTGCAGTGTAGGCAGGAGTACCTAGTTAGCTTATGACATTCCTGTAGGGAATTGCTTTTCATTCATAAAATGTCCATCGCAGGTACAAAAGTTGCTTCTCAAAGCTTTGTAATGATTGCTAGTAAATATGTAATACACAATGTTGTGTTTGTCAGGGCATGCTAATCCCCATTTAGTCTGCACAACAAGGGTTTTAACAGGCTCAGTGATTTCAATGCACTTAGCAAGTTACTAGAAAAGACATTTACAGATAAAGAAATACATACTGTATTCTTCGTACAAAAAGAATTCTCCCAAACCCTGCACATGCAAATATTCCATGGAGCTGCATGAGAAGTGCTGGTTTATTGGTTGTCCTTCTAGGACTCACATAAAAATGCACTTAATTTGTGATAAAGACTTTCAATTAAAACCCCTCCATAAAAATACAAATGTAGAAACATCAGCAGGGTACACTGCAAGTGTAGGACATGCTTCAATGTATTCCCAGTAGCTTTTATCCAAATCTGGAATGGAATTTTATGGGCTTTAAAATGTTGCAATTGCAGCAGCAGCTTTGCATAGTGCTCACCGATTGGTGATGAGGGGACTTCATGGGTAGTTGAGTCAGAGAAATGGAGATAGAAGGTGCAGAAAAAAACACCGTTTAAACTCATACTTTGATTACTTATATATGAGTGGTAGTTCTTTTTTAGAGTGTTAATTCTGATGCAGTAACATGGAAACATTGAGATATGAGATAGAACATTACACAGAGGAAAAGCGGGTTTGAAACAGAAAAAGAAAACAAGAAGAAAAAAAGTTCTAAATCAAAATGACCATCACCAGAAACAAGGAGAATTCACTTGGTTTGTTGTGCCCTGAGGATCTTCCTCTTTCTGATGTACATTTTTGAGGAGGCTCACATTTCAGGACAGTGAAAATGTGGAGGCAGCAGAGCTTTTTGTATTAGTTTTCCTTTAGGCGGACAACATTGGTAGGAATGGAAATATTTTTAATACTACCTCATTATTTTTGGAGGTAACTAAGCTTGTAATTTTCCATCCTAACACTAGATGCAGTTTTCCAGTTTCCTCTCTATACCACATTTCTACTAAGTAGAGAGAAAATTAGATGAAAGGTTACTTTTTACTGGAAGGCTTTATGCTCTTTTTCAAGATCAGTTTCCTCATGTGGGGCTAATATCTGTTTGGGGTAGATTAGCAGTTACTGCTCAGATGGAATAACCCAGAGGTCCAAAAGCCTTGCAAGCAGAATATGGCAGAATTAAGCTGCCAAAGCTAGTTTTAAGTGCTGTAATATTCATTTTCATTTTAAAAAATTTTAATGGTATCTCTCGCCATAGTTCCACATAAATGTTTAGGATTCAGGAGCTGTACAGGAAGGTTTCCACACAGCAAAAAACTTGACAGATTTTTAAAGAAAAAATGGCAAATAAAAAATTTGTTAAAATTAATCAGGAGGAGAGAGAATGAATAGTGTTAATGATACATGAATATGAGGGTAAGTGCTGTCCTCTGAGAAAGAGCAATATGCATTAGAGCTGTTTCACTCTGACTAATCATCAGATTGTATTTATTGGATGTTTTGCAGTAGCTGGTTGTACCAGCCTGTCATGCCTCTGCTGTATCTATCATGTTAAGCTGGAGAAGTGTAGGTGAAAGTCAATTTTCTGAAACAGGATGTCACCCCAGAATCCTGTATCTCTGCTTAGAGCTTGTGGGTGACATCTGTCCCTAGTGAATCCCACAGCAAATGTGCCATTAACTTCAAGATGTTAATCACAGCCATACAGTATGATTTGTAAATGTCTTCTCCAGTATTGCGAAGGCAGTTAAATGCAGGATATTTTTCCATAGTTAGCATATATGCAGTCTAAGAACTTAAAAATTAAGCTCTGTGTGTGGTATTATTGTAAATAAGGATCAGTCCAAGCAGATTCCTTTGAGGTTTCAAAGCCCCTGGTAATTTTTCTGTTAATTTTTCTTTAAAAAGTTGCAGAAATCTCTGCATGGGATTCAGTTAAGGTCAAAGCAAAAATACAGAAGTAACCATCTCATGTATTTCTAGTTCAGCAGAAAGAGGACAGTCCCTTAAGTCCCTTACAAGAGCCTATTTTTTGTGAAATTAGAATTTAATTTTCCCTGTAAAGTGGGACTAGAATCACTTGCAAAATAGCATCCATCTTACAAATAGCCATCCAAATAAGACTCCTTTATATTTTGGGAGAAGCTATCACTTACCACCCACAGAGAACACATAATAATAGTGCTGGAAAGTATTTACATTTTTCACATCATAAATATAACATAGTGTCTGCTTTAAAAAGTAGATTTTCAGTACCCTTCAGCTCTGGTGTGTCCTAGATTAGTTCTTGAATAGCTGTAAAAACAATACATTGTTAGTAAATATGTAAAATAAGGATGTCTACAATGGTTTGCAAAATGTCAAAAAGCAGCCAGGAGGAATGAACTCTGCTTACCATTTGCATTAGATTTGCAAAGCCCTTCAGAAATTCTTTGGGGGTTTTCTTCTCATAAGATTCACATGTAGACTCACACTGCTGGAAGATGAAGAGATTCATGGCACTTCTAAACAGTACATCACAATCCTAAATCAAACCTCAAGCTTTCTCACTGAAAAATCAATAGGATTGTGATCAATGCCTTTTCTAGCTGGAAAATATTTGATACAAGCTCTTATAAAAGGGAAGGAAATTAGTAATAACACCTTTCATTCACATTTTTTGCAGTGATCCCTGTCCTTCTGCCAGCACATTGTGAGGTTGCCAAGTACATGTATGTGACTTTTTAGGGTCACAGGGAATGCTTCTCCCAAAAGTGCAAAAATTGAACTTTCTAATTTCCAAAGTAATGAAAGGCAGATTGCTTTTTCTAACAGATTTGCTTTCTACAATTCCACCATTGCAGGGGGCATCTGCTATAGAAAATAAGGAGTGGTGATCACAATTATGGGTACTGTTTGGAAATCCTACCTCTCCAGGGTCTCTGTAGGTCAATTTGCTCACGATTCTAATGGCTTTGGTGAACTTCGCATTTTCTTGGCTGCTCACTGGTTGCAATTTCTGGATACCCTTCTTGAAGCAGGTCACAGCTGTGTACAGACATCCCTCCTAGGGCAGGGGAAGAAGGAACTGCTTAAAGCCAATGTTGCAGCACTTTTTCCTGCACATGTTAGGTTGTGGTCCATATGCAGAAGAAAGTATCCAGGATATTAACAGAGAATATTCAACTGTACCTTTTTTTTTTTTTAAGTTAGTTTTAGATATGCAGGTGATATCAAGGCTTTACTTTGGCTGGTTTTGCCTAATTATTTAAGTATTTCCTAATGAAATTAATTCCACTTGGCTATTAATTATGATAGCATGTGAAAGAAAACAGTCCTGAAGAGTAGATGAGTTGTATGTAGTAGGTTTTCACCTACTAAAGCACAAGCATTTTATTTTAGAAAAATTACAAATCTCTCTCAGTGCTACATGCGGGAATATACTTTTTTTTTTTCCTAATTTTTGTGCCCTTTCTAATAATGCCTAGTTAATAATTAGAATTGACATAGAACTGTGTGTTTTCAAATACTATTGAAATATTCTTATATGGTAGTATGAGAAATGATACAGAAACTATCCCCAAAACTAACCTAACAGTCAACAGAGAAAGAAAAACAATGTTTACTGAAGCCAGTTTAAGTTACTTTCTGTTTTCTGAAGAAGGAAGATGCAGATCACACTTGTTAGAAAGGCTCCAAAGCCATCATCCTTGTTTTGCTGCTACCCAAGCTGAGTCTCATCTGCCTTATGAGATGTCACTGCAGTTTGCTCATTGGGCAAAGACTAGGCAGCCTTCATGGATGTTGCTTATAGAAGATTTTACTAGCAACATTCTGTGTTGGTCAGATGAAACATTTTGTTTTCCTTAGAAGTCACACGTTTATGTTTGTTTCAAGCATCCTTACCGTAACCGGCCTTGCTTACTGGAAAAAAAACACCACTCGTCTTTTAAAGAGATCAGTTTTCCAGCTGAAACTGAAAACATTTTCGGTCTCATCTGTGCTGAGCTGAGAAACCAGCATTTCTCATCTGTGCTGCCTTTTCTGTTTTGCTGAGCTGTCACTTAGAGTTGAGGCAGCCAATGATCAGCGCACCGCAAGGATTGCCATGGGCTGAGCATTTTGGGGATGAGGCATGAAGAAGCACAGACCACTGGAAATGTCTGAGGGGGGCTAGAAACGTCTAAAATATTTGTATCAGAGGCAGTTGGCAGCAGTACTCTGCATCTGACTCAAACTAGCTTTACAGATGAGCCCGTAGAGCCCTCGCTTCCGGAATTAGTGATCAGCAGGGTGAGATACAGATCCAGGGCCCGTCAGCATCGTGCCAGTTCAGCTGCAGTGCTAGCCACCAGCAAGAGAGCTCATCTGCCCTCCAGGATGGAATCACCTCAGCCTTAACACTGCTTTTTCAGCCTCAGCCTCTTTTTCCCTTGAATTGATGTCCTCTACCCTCACTTTATTCAAAGGAAATGATACTCCATTGTTGAAGGTAGAAGGAAATAGTGTGGGAGTGAATTGGGGCTAACAGTCCACACAAAGGAACCTCAAGGAAGCCAAAACAGATAGCGATAAACCACCTAATTCTAAATGTTATAATAGGTAGTTTTCTCATCAAATATTCAAGACCAAATGCAAATCTGGCATGAGCAGGTTTTAATAAAATCAATTTCAAATATTTTGGTATTTGAAATGCAGTTATGTGAGTGACTTTTTATTAAATAGAGTTTCACTAGGCTGTGATGGCACCTAATCACCCTGAGTGCTGCTTTGGCACACTGTAATACATATTTTAGTCACCCTGTAGGATGAAAAGTTTGTTGATTTGGTTGCTGGTGATAATTACTGTTAGCACACTAATGTTTTTTACATGCTTTTCATTGGAAGCTGAATCTGTATCAACTTAATACCTTCCAAGTATGTGAATTCTCTGTCTTCTCTAGTATTCAGAGGAGGCACTTAGGACCTCCCAGAATCAGACAGTAAAGCCCTAAGCTGCAAGTGAACTGTCGTTTTCCTTCCTGAGGTGAGCATGACTTTTTTTAAGAAAAAACCCCAACAACCTCATTAAGCAATTAGTCACGGGTTGCATTTGCTTCCTTCAGAGGCAGTGGCAAACACTGGAGTAAAATGACAGCTAATAATCTCCTCCTTTTCTCTTTGACACCACAAGTTAGAAAGAGTTTTATTGGAAAAAGCCCAGCAATGAATTAGTGCACTGCAGTTGTTTCTAGCAATTCAAAGGAATGTATCTGGTTTGGTCATGCTTCTGTATATTTTTTGGCAAGTTAAACATGTGCCCAGCTGTAAAGCCTATGAGGAAGCTAACAAAAACCTGTGTGAAATGAGGTGAGTTTTTTTTTCCTTTCTTCTTGTAGCTGCTTTGCAAGGGAGTTTAGAATCCTGAGTAGATACCTTTTTAAGAATGCCTACAGCTTTACAGCGTAGTAATGCATAGTGATTGCTTATACATGTCAATCAAAATTGTTTGTGCTACAAAATAGGGCTCAAAAATTAAGACAGCTGATAACACAAGTATAACATTAGATAACTACAGGTTGCTCTAGACCTCAGTTGCATGTTGAGGGATTGTCAAAGTAGGATGTATTTACCCTTTAAGTTTTTAAGACATGATTTTACTATGATTAGCATTTAAATCCACGGTACATACTGCCTCCTACCACTTTTGAGAGTGTAGAGACTTAGTGACTCACTGTATATTAGAAGATCTTAACCTTGGAAGATGCAGAATATCAGCACTAAATAATGTATAAGTAAGTATCTGTATTAAAAAGGGATTCACAGGGAGCTGCTCTTGTATTTTTAACTGGTTATAAACTGAAGAGGATATTTGCAGGTGCAATTTTGTCTTCCTGTTGGTAGCACAACCCCTGCACAAATAGTCTCAGAGCAGTGTGACTGCACATGAGAGGAGGCACAGTGATATTGCCTTGCAGTGCCACTATTGCCATTTGGCTGCAGTGGGAGAGCTCAGCCATGCTGGAGCTCATGGCAGCTGGAGGCACTTCCACTCCAAATCCCTGCATTCCCAAAAGCATTGCTGCTTGTCTGGCTCTTGTATGAATCCTTACTCTTAGAACTATTTCTTAGTTAACTATGTGCAACTCTGGATCTGTTGGTGGGTTATGATATACATACAGTAGCAGAATAGTAATTGTGATGCCAAAAATATAAACACTTCTGCCATTAAATATCCAGAAAAAGGAAATTTTAAAAAGTATTTTCTTATTCAGTCTAGCTTGCATTAAGAATACTAGGACGGAGATGTGAAGAAGACCTCTTCCATTTGTCAATGGAATAAACCAGTACAAAATCAAAATTATGTAATTATGAAAAAAATGTTAAAGCAGTCTCACCACAGGGTTTTCTGGTGTATGCAGAAATTCAGCATCCTAAAATAAAACAAATCTAAATTAGAAAAGTTTTAACATTTGAAAGTGATGGCCCTCACAAGATATGTACTAAGCAATACATAATGCTTGAAAATAATTTCAATATTATGACAAATACCATCACTTACCTTATCTTTCACCATAGTTTCTAACTGTTCAATTTTCTGGTGAATCTGTCTGTATTTTAATGTTCTGGGTGAAGTTGCAGTCAGCACCATAGTGGAGCAGAAGAACAACATGCAGAAAATAATCATCCTCTTCATCCTGATGCGTAATATTTTAAAATGTGACAGGAACAAAGTTGTGCTGTACAAGTGTAACACTCCAGTTTGAGCTGTGCTCAGGTAAGCTCTGCACCTACCTATATATTGCTCCCTGCTGGAGAGGGAGAGCCCACCCATTTCAGTTTGGAAAGCTTTGTAGAATGGATCAATGAGTAACCCTTTTTTCTTTTCCACTGGCTAGGTGCATGTACGCGAACTTGTGCGTGGGGGGGGGCAGGGATTGATGGAGTGAACGAAAATGTGCCCCATCTGCACATTGGGCAGGAAAAAAAGAGAAAAGGGTGAATTCCCATTTTCACTTTGAGTCAAGAAATGAACGTACTAAGAAGTTGGTACTTAGAAACCACAGGGCTAGGTAAACAAAGATTCTGCACTTTTTTTCTGTGTCATACAGTAGTGAATCTCTTCAGTCCATCTGCAGCTCTTCTTTACTGTTCTGGAGAAATATGACAGGACTTCTTTCACATTTAAAATGTATTTATCTTACTTTATGGCTCCAGGGAGTGTTTGTTAGCCTTTTCCTCCTGACATCTATTAGCTGTAGCTTTTTCATTCTCATCTTGGATTCTGTTAGAGCTGTGAGTAAAAGCTCATCTTAGCATTTAAACCAGCTGAAATTTGCTTTATATTTGCTTGGAACCAGTAGCAGATATATCAACAACATTGTGGAGGACATGTCCTCTGGGAGTGAAGGTTGCAGGGACATTCATCATCCTGGGAGAGATGAATCCCTGAAGCATGCCCATTACCAAGAGGGGAGGAGTACTGAAAGAGCAGGGACTAAATCCTGGTGAGTCAGGCCCAAGGGATACTCGTGTTTGTGGCAGTGACCCAATGCTTGTGTCACCTAAGCACATTCAGTTACATCCTTCAGCAGTTGAGAATTTCCTTGGGAATGTAGAAGAATGTACGAAGTCCAAACAGAAGTCTGGACAGGCACTAGGGACTTACTGGACTTCCAGGTCTAGGAATCAGTTGATTTTAAAATCACTGATCTTGATATTTCATCACAAAGAGGGGGGAAAGAGCTTTAAATTACTTTTATGTATTATCATTATTTAATTACTGTCAATACCATTGAAAGGTTCCTGTGTGGAATTAGAAGAGGGCAGTTAAAGTCACTTGGGCACCTTCACTTGTGATGAATAAAGAGATGGTCATGTGTCTGTCAAATTAAACCTTTTCCTCTGAAAATCTGAAGATTCCAGGTGGCTTTGAAATGCTTTAGAAAATCTCCACAGAGTCTGGACTGCAGTTGGATGTCTGGTAACGTGTGTAATATGCTGACATTGTATAAAATGCACTTTTAGAAATCTTATGGGTGGATCTGGGCTGTCAGGCTGGGTCATTTGTTCATTGTTCATTTAAAAATGAGTGTTTAAGCTGGTGAGAGCTCTATCTGACATACTCGAGCATGTTTCTTTTCTGTGTACAAATGATTATTTACTCTATGCTGTTTATGTGCTTAAGTAATTTTTCACCGTTAAGAAAATGAATAGCCTAAAGGAATAAATTTTATAGGTGTATGTGTAAATACACATAAGTGCACTCAGAGTCTCATGCATACACACACAAAATCTCTCCTGGTGAAAGGGGTAGCTACTAACACCCAATAGAACAGAAATTCTGAAAAATGAGAACTGAAACAAGTAAGAAAAAAATTAATTTCTTCTACCACATAATCTGAAATTTTGTTTCTTGAAGACAAGGTAGTGTGATGATTTGTTTTTCCCCCTATGGATGCATCTTAAAATCTTTTTAGATAAGCAGCACAGCTGCACTGAAGTACAGAGGATCTCAGTAGGTTTTATTTGAAATGTCTATTGATTTCTTGCTAGGGTTCATTAAAGGAAATCAACAGCATCTTTGGTTTGAGAAACCGCATGGTGATCTTTTTATCCTCTCTCCCTCCATCCCATTCCTGTGAAGCATTGTGAATTTTTTTTTTTAATCGGTTATCCAACGCCTCCCTGAGGCTGCCAAGAGCACAGAGAGATTATTTCCAATAGTGATGTTATTTACACAAAGAGGGGACTTGTCTCTGCTCCTCTTTACCATAACTTTTCTGTAGGTTGTTGTCTGGTAATGTGGATGAATGTTCATTTATCCTCAATCCACTTTTTGATTTACTATTGGAAATGTTCATAGTAAAGAAACAGGCTGGTGATAATGTTTGCTTCTACTTCTTATTGTCAATATTTCAATTGTGGATTCTTTTGGGAAGTTTCTTTGAGCCCGGCTTCAGTAGGTGGTTGTGGTAGCACTGTCAGCCATTTATACATCTTTATTGGGTTGATAGGTTGGGAACTTTCCACTTGGATGTGTAACAGGACTCTATTAGCTGTGACATCATGTGGTGGTTGACAGCGTTTCATGCAAAGAGATCACTGTAGGTTTTTGCTGGTCCAGACAACTTCAGAACCACTTAAAAACTTCAGTTAATGCACAAGGTAACTCTTCATGTGTTTTCAGAAGTACTGGGCTTGAAGGGGCAGAGGCAGATCTCCACCAAAATCATGGGAGGTGAGATGGCTCTGTCTGAGCTACTCCAAATGAAACCAGTTATTTCTGATATCAGTTTTAAAGCTGGTGGAATAGATGGGAAGTTAAACAATGGGCATCTGACAGTGTGGTAACTCATGTTTGCGTATCAGGTCTCTAAAGCTGCTGTATAGTCTTCTGTTTTGTGTTAGAGGCTGTAAGGTAACAAGAATTGCATCAAGGAAGCCATGCTGACAGAGAAAGTGAAATGCAGGGACAAAGGAGGACTTCCTCTATTGTCTAGGCAGTGGAGAAAACTCCTTGATATCCGTCTTATCTGATAAGAGCGAGCAGCAAGTTTTTTATATACGTCACTGCTCTCTTGTGGCTTAGGAACATGCTGAGTCAAACAATGACAGCCTCTCTCACAGTGTCGCCGGCTCGGCCCCACAGGAATGGCTGGAAAGTTGAAATGTGAGAAACCTCCCGGCCCTGCCCCGCTGGGCTGAGTCCTTCTCTTTGCGACGGTGCCACCCAAGAGCTGCATGACTTGGACCCCGAAAGCCCGGTTCCCCCACCCACATTTTCCTTTACAGGAGAGCTGAATGGAGGCTTTTCCCATGGCTTAGTCATTGCTATGGTTCAGCCAAAAAAAGTCTGTAATATATAGGGCTGCTTTCAAAGAATTTTTTTAGCCTAAGTTTGTGACATTTCATGTATGTACTATATGTGACTTGGGAGGATTGTAGGAGACAAGGGGAGAGAGTTATGCTGGAAAATGGGAGACTAGGAAGAAAATTCCTGTAAAAACATACTTAGAAAAACTAGTCTTCAAAATAGTTCTGACAGCTTTGCAAGTCAGTTCTACCCCCTTGCAATCTTATTTTCCTATTATAACCTTTGGTATAATTCTTTGGTCTTTTAACTTTGCTTTGTAAAGAGAAAACCCAAATTGGGAAAAAATCTATTCTTAACTAGTATTTGCTATAAAAATCAGAGTAAATATAACTCTCAATATGGAGACACAGACACTAAAATATTAATAGGCAACAATATAAAACTATTTACATTCTCCATAATATTCCTCCAGGGCTACCTCTTAGCTACTTTCTTTCCCATCCTGCTCCTAGGTGAAGCCAGTAATGCTTTTTAGGCACATAGTTTGATGTATTTGTGTCCTTACCAACTACTAATGACAAATTGTACTGAGAAAACATTCTGTCAGCACCTAGAGAGGTGCTGTCTCACCTAAGCTGAGACAAGCTTAGACCCACCCTGCACAGAGCCAGATATTCAAAACTGTCCTCTTGTGGGCACGTCCTTTTAAGTCTCCTTCAGTGCTGGGAGCAACCTCCCACCCCTGTGTCACAACTTTCTCTGCATGTGGGATGGAAGAAGCTGCACTGGGTGACCAAGTGGGATCTTCTGCCACTGCTGTCAGCCATATTGTGCAGTTCCTTTCACATCTCAGCTAAAAACTCCTGCAAAAGCCTGGACAGTTTGATCTCTGTAATTAAGAGCTTAGAGCTGTGCCTGAGCTGTGTTCCAGCTTTCATAGAGAGCTTCATTCTTTTTTTACAGTAGTGCTCATAATCTTTCCTCACTACCACAGCCACATTCAGAAGACAAGGCAGCAGTTCACAGGATGTTTGGCTACCACAGTTCTCTTAAAAATTTAAGGGCAGAAAGGAATTGTTCAGCTGGAACCAACCGGTGGGGAGAGGTTGGGGCAAGTCATTGCTCCTGCTCTGTGTGGCAGGCAGGACTTCCACTGCTCAGGGGTTTGATGCATGGCAGGCCTGCAGGTCTTCTTGAGAAGGATGGCCCACAGAGCACAAACTTTCTACCACAGGAGTGTTGTCTGCTTCCCAACATTCCCAACACATTTCCCAGTGATTCCACTAAGGGACAGGCCTACAGTGTGAAAAACAGGGATGTGGTAGTGATGAAACCCAACAGTGTGTGTCATGTTCATCCCAAATGTTGAGAAAGAAAAATCAAAAGAAGTACATGCAGGTGTTGGACAGTGAATGGAGAATTGCACAATGCAAAATGCTTCCTTGTTCATTTACTATTGTTAATGAACCAAAATCAGAATAGAGTCACTTCTGTGTTACAGTATCAGTAGCATAAAACAACCTCCAAACCATTCCAGGCTCAAGATGGATGTTCTGGTGCACAATCTGGTGGTGCACAGGTAACTATTCCACTGGCAACTGGGGGCTCTCTATATCCTGAAGTGCCTTGCATGGTGATCAGCATGACACTACAGTTTGAGTTTTGATAACAGAATTAAAGGTTTGATGTTGCAGATTCCTTTGAAAGTCACTCCCTGGGTTCAGTGAGGCTGCTGAGCAGGTGTGGGATCCCCACAGCAGTGCCGTTGTTCCTCTCTCACACAGTCTAAAGCCAAACACAGGACACAGCCACTGCGGGGCTGTGGCCCCTTTTCCATCCTCCAGCAGATCTGCTCTCATTTGGCCTCATTAATACCTTCTACATAAAGTTATCTTCAATATAAAATGCAATTTTCTCCTTTTTGTTATGGTTATTATTGGTAGAAGCATATGACTGAATACCACTTACTTCTGACTAGTTCTGCTTTCTGGTTTTCAGGTACTACCAAAATTCTTTGTATTTTGTACAAATAGATTGTAGCCTCCTTCATCTATGTATATGTGTTTACTCTTTATACTTCCGTTTCTAACAGAATTATTTTTAATAATAGTGTTGATTCCAAATCCTATGAACTCAGTCACATTGTTCTCCTGCCCTTTCTTTTGTGTCTTTCCAGGGACAGTGTCACATGTCATGGTGCTGGGGCACCTCTGGCACAGCAAGGAGTAGTAGGACAGAGGAGCAGTGTGACATTGCACTGGAGGATGCGGTCTGCCTCCCGTTGGAGTGGCTCCAACTCCTTACTTGCACACCAACTCCTCAGCTTGCCCTGAGCACCACCACTGTGTGTGCTGCAGACCACTGGATCCAGCCACCAGATCTGTTGTACTTCAGCTCCTGGAGCAGAGGAGAGGCTTTGGCATCACGCTGTGTAGCTGAAGGGAAGGCTGAGGCAGAAGCCACCTCTGCAGTTCTTGGGGTGTAGGAATGCAGGTGCTTTCTTCAGTGATAAAGCCATTTAAAGAAATTTCTACTGCATGTCACTGCTACTCTGTGTCACAGTTTGTCACAATCTGAGGAGCCTCTGTTACAGGGCATTGGGTCATTACAGTGAAATCCTTCTTGCAAAGGCCTTGAGAGTTTGTTTGTTTAGCTTTGTTTTGATTGCAATCATTTCACTGTCAACCCCATTTTCTCCTTAGCACACCTGACAAATTTGCAAATAGAAATGAGTTGACAGAAGTCTGAAACTCCCGTTCTGCTCGCTTTTCTGTTGAACACAACTGTGATCTTCTGTGCAACATGTGCCTCCTTAGCATGTGAGGCTGAGGGGGCCAGTGGCTCCCACTCAGCAGCATTGTTCCAGGAACAGAAATTTGGTGCCAGTGCAGGCAGCATTTTATGATTCTGGTAGAATCATTTTATAGAAGAGTGTTTAGGAGAATCTTAACTCTGTACCCTTGTCTACATTTAAGACTCTTGAAGGTTTGATGGTATTGTTCAGACAGGATTTGTTGTTACTTTTCAGGCAGTTTTATCAATAAAAGCCTTGATGCAGAAGTAGCTATACTAGTCTAGAATTCTCTTAAATGGGAACACTATTCTGTTTCTTGTACACTAATTGCTCTGGTAATGAAATGCACTTAGTTATGACTTTTAACTTCATAAATAGATCTGCTGCTTAATTGTTTACAGGAGGTTGAAGAATTCTGAGGTGACTAGCTCATGCTATCCTTAACAGATAAGCTAGTAACTTTGTAAAAACAGTTTTTCTTTATGACCTTTTTTCCCAGATGTCTCTATTTGTAAGTAGACGTACCTTTAGCAGAGATGTGTGTGCCTGTGCCTGCACATTTATCTGTTAATGTGCACACACATACAGATTTGAGAAGCTATATAGCACCATTGTTTGCATAATGAGTTTCATTTCTCTTCACAGGTCAGCACCTTAAGCGAACCTTGGAAAAACTATTGTATGAGCAGTCAGCACACCAAGGTAGCAGCACCCGTTGGGTAGAGCTTGTCTTGGATAAAAAGCTGAATGCTATGGTTTCACTGACTTGTCGTTGAAACCTTGTGGTTTCTGTGTAGGAGGCTGTATAGGCTGGACACATTTGACATCCTTGTTTCTGAGCTGTGAAATCTGTACATCTAATTTATGAAAATTATCTCTGGTTCAATTGTATTTTTTTTTAATGAAGTCAATATATTTTCCTTGCATTCAGTGGAAACAGTAATGGAAATGTTTTAAGATGCACTGTAAGCATGTTTTGACCTCAAAAAGCGAGACAAATCAAGATATTCTTCATTATGATTAAGGTCTAGGAAGGAAATTTTAAATTAAATACAGAGAGCCAGATGTGAGAGGAAAGCATTTTCTTGAGTATGGAGACAAATACAGTAAGTAACTCTGGGAAATGACAGAGGCATTATAAAATAAAAATCTCCCACCTGAGAATTTGATTTAAAAAACCCCAAACAGCTAAGGAAGATAATTCAAAATAAGCAATTTATTACTATAAATGGTACCACTACCATTTAAGGTAACCAGCAGTATCTGTAGTCTGAATAGGTGGTCAAAAAAAATAGATTTATAAATCCAAGACTAAAGAATCTAAAAGTAGGACAGAGAGGGAGCTGCAGCAGAAGCAGTAGCAATCAGCAAAACAGAATTGAACAGTTGATCAGTTGTGTGTTTTTCCCTCTGTAGTTGAGTTCCACACTGCATTCAGTGAATCAATTCTCAGGATCACAGAATCATCACTTAAGTGGAGCCAGGAGAGCTATGGACCCACCTGTATGAGCTTTCATTCCTTCCCTTGCTCTCCTCCCTTGTGCTCTTGTGAGTGCCTCCCATCCTGTAACTCCCTGGAAAGCTGAGCTGTAGCAATACAGGACACTTGAACCTCTAATATTGGCAAATCCCATTCCCTTCACTGTTGGCAGCAGTGACTGCCCAAACTGAGTTTTCACCAACAGGAGTTTTGCCTCTGCCAGTCAAGTTCCCAGAAGCATGTACACCATTCCTTCTAAATGAACCTATGGGAATGAATTAAAAATGAGCAAAGACCACTGGATAAAAAACAAAGGAGAAGAAAAATAACATTCAAGTTAATAAAAAAAAGTTTCTTGCTGAAATATAAATTAAATTACTATTTGTGTGAAAAGAACTACTCAGTGTGTTCGTGGGAGTGCCAAAATCTGTCTGAAAACATTAGTCAAAGACTTCTGTGTGAATAAAGATTGAAAGTGTGATTACCCACTTAGCTATTTCAGAGGGATGACTGCTAGAGTCATCTTAGCAATTTTCAATAATTTCCATATCAAACCATCAATAGAAGACCATAGATTTTAATTCCTTGTTACTATCTCATTGGTCCATTCAGGAGAGTTGTTCCTTTTCAAGGAAAAAAAAAATAGAAGTGTTACTCTCACATTGTACCTTTGACTGGAATATTCAGTTGTCTTGTCCTGCTTGTGTTTTCTTTTCAGAAACCTGAGACAGTAAATATGATGAGTGCATCTGTAGATGAATATACAGGAAAATGGTACAAGAAATACAAGAAAACTGGTCTCTAAAAATACTCTTCTGGACAAGAATATTTTTCTTGCCTGTTACTTTTGACTTTCTTGCAGACTTTACAATTGATACCCATTCCTTGAGCAGGACTCTGCTGTTTCTCTGGCGGGGAATTCAAAAGCCAAACAAGGAGGCACTGAAGATTCTAGGCCCAAAACAACGGTAGCTTTTGAAAATCACATTTTTCCCATTATCACTGCAAGATATGCAGATAGGCAGACAACCAAGGATTAACTTTCTTTCAAAGCATCCAGATTTTAACCAGAAGCAATGTCATAGGATTTATCATTCCTTCCCATATAGCTCAGTTTCCACTCCTGGATCCTCCTCTTCTAATTATCGTAATGATTACACAACTACTTTGTTATTCAACCCATGTTAAAACCCTCTCAATGCCTCTTCTGCTTGGTAGCTAAGCCTCCCAGGATAGTTATATCTCTTAAATCTACCCTTCTGCAGGCTTGAACCCCTGTGTTCAGGGGCATAGCTGAAAGGCATAGCTGAAAAGTCAGAAGAGATGCTGATGGCACTCCAAAGACTGCAAAATACTTGCACTTGATACTGCTGCACAAAAGGCAAAAACGTGAAGGGAAGTGGAAACATTAAACCTGAGAACAGGAAAACTAATAAGAATCTCAGAAACGGCCTGAGGAAAAAAAGGAAACAAAGATGTAATTTCCAAAACAATACCCAGACATCAAAGAAGGCTGAGGCGCTTTCAAACACTGTTTTTGGCCGGGATCTGCAGGGAAAGGTTGAAGAACATTGTTTTCAAAGGTGCTGTGAAAAATGCAGAGTATGGCAGAGAAGCAACAGACCCTGTAGATTTTTTTCTTGTCTCTTTCCTTGCCATTGCGTTCTCCACGACTGATTTGGTCACACTGAGAGAAATGTTCATTTTAAATTGCCTTTAAATTGAGCAGAGATGAAACACTTTTACCCTCAGATATAATCATGTGCCATGGAAGCTCTCCTTACTTATTGTCTGAGCTGCATTGTTTTCTCCTTTTTGCTAGACCTAGTTCAGTGCACAAACCTTCCCTCAGCTCTGTTAATCATATCCTGATTGATTTTTTTAAGTTTGGCCAATTTATGTCAGAGTTAATAAAGTTAATAAAGAAGTAAATAAAGTTAATAAAGAAGTATTAAAATGTTCTGTCCTGACACTTTCATATGATCATTTCAGTTTTCCATTAATTATATTTAATTATGAAGTTTCATTTGAAATAGTCTTAAAAGCTGGGAAATAAACCTTTCTTCATTGCTTAAAGTGGATTATCTAACCTGCAGTGAGCTTTTTTTTCCTTGATCATCTCCATAGTTGCAGTGTGTTTTATACCACTTCATATGGTTTCTGTCAAATTAAAAAAAAATCAGATGCTCTCCCTTGTTTAGCTGATGAGTCTAACAGTCTAACATTTATAGTTATTCTCTGCTTTCTTAGATCTTTATGATTCAGTATACATGATCCAATTTTTTTTTCCACAGGTGACACGGTTACAGTGCCAGGGTTATATACAGTGAGTAACCAATATTCCAGAAAAGGGAGGACAAAGAAAAAGGATACAAGTAAAACCAGACCTTCAGCATAAAAAGCCTGAAGTTGGTTCTTGTCCTTCTTACTTGATGCAGGAGGGGGAAGTGATCTGATGTAAAAAGAAGGTCAGTAAGCCAGTGTGCCAAAGTAGAAATACCCAGGCACTTCAAGGCAGTTCATAAGGGGCAGGGATAATGTAGATTAAAAGTAAAAGGACTTCTGCCTTAATAATAATAATAATCTTTGGCTTCTAGCAGGGCCAGGATAATTTCATTAACTTACCAGACTAGGGAATGTGGATTTGCTGGCTGATTGGACAGGTAGTAGTTTCCTTTTTCTCTGACAAAAAGTAGTGAAACTTTTGGAATTCAAACTAGCTTTATATTTATGCTGCTCCTTGATGTTTAAAGAAAGAAAGCTTCAATATTTTTATTAAGGCTGAGAGGATGGTCAGGAGAAGCCAGTATTTTGTACATTAAATTGTCTTCTCTGTATAAAACTGTATTTCATACAATACATTGTCTTCTCATTAATGTAAATCATTCCTCAGTGTTACCTAAAATCTTCCATAAGTTAGTGGAAAATGGCCTAATGTGGTTTGCTGTGGACTGCTCTGTCTTACTAGTTCTTTAGACCTACACAGCACTTCATTGCACCTAGTGAAAATGGGGTAAAAGAGCTTTATTTAGCTATTTTTCTGTTCCTATTTTATCCATTGCCTGGAATGACAGTCCCTTTGGCTGCCTCTTGCCCTGGGCTTCTTCCAAGAAATCTGTGTATTTCTTACTGAAGGGATTCAAAGGAACTTGCACCTCCAGGGTGTTGATTTACTTTTCTCCTGTGAGCTAAGATTTCTTCAAGAATGGCACTGAACGAACAAGAGCACCACAGAGTGGGGGGTGAGCATTCACGTACCCGTGTATGAATCAGAGCAGCTGAGTCCACACCTCCGTTGCCTCTCAGTCTAGTACTGAGAAAGCTTTCCAGGGCTGATTAGTCATTTGAGTGAAGTGCAATAAATGTCAGAGAAATGAATTAAAACAGAACCTTGCGAGTGTGAGGCATAGCTGCTCTCTAGTGGACTTGTGAATAGTGTCAGCAGCTCTAAATATGCTTATCCCCAGCAAATAATAATATAGATATTCTGCTGAGATAGAAGGTGAAAACTCCCCACACCTGTCTGTTCAGCTGCTTCACTTTCTTGCCACCTCTTCTCTCTTTGTAGCTGACTTACACCAGAGCTACAGTGAAAAAACAATGCAGAAACAGCTTTTAAAAATATCTCCTGTCCAGTGCTGTGCAGAGACAATATTTCATTGTCTCTGTGCTGTGGGTTTGTTTGCAGAGGGCAGTGTTTCCACTTAGCATCATGAGAGTGACAAGTATCTTAGAGCTAAGGAAAACTTTTATCAGAAAAGGGGGAGGTGTTCAAAGTACAAGTGCTTATTTCCTGAGGCTGCATGGAAAGCAGAGGAAAAAATGTCTGCTGCACAGTGGACCTTCGCTTTTGGGAATATGAGATCTTGTGCTTTCTTAGGAGAAAAGTTAATGATTTCTATGGGGTTGAGGTCAAATAAGTGCATGCACACAGAGGCCCTTGGAAAGGCAGGGCCTGCCCAGTATGGTCTGGGGCTTCATGTGGTATGGAGCAGTGCTCAGCCTACAAACACCACCAGGAGCAGCACTTCTGTTCCTGACCTTCCCAGCAGCTGCACTGGCTCACTGTTTAGCCTGCTGTCCACTACATTTCAAAGAATTCTCCTTTATCCACCAGCAAAAATCACTGACACATTTCATAAGCAGCCCCTGAAATACCTTAGGGACCAAATAACATGATTCAAACCCACTAAAGGTTTATTGGAGAGACTGAAGAATTAGTCTTTAATACTATGACTAAAATGAAGTGAGCAACAAATTGCCTTCTGGGGAGAGCCTTGCTGTGCAAGAATTGTTCAGCCAGAGACAAAGCACTGGTGTGTTTGTGAGTGTATTTTAGTCACAAATCCAAACAACAGCTCCAATGGCTCTGCTGTGAAAAAAGGGAACTCCGTCCTTGCTGGAACTGGGACACCCACAGTGATAAAACTGGTTTGATTATGGATCCTCTGGTTACACTAAATCACATTCATTCTTTTCTGGCAGGGACAAAGTCCACAATTTCTCATTGTTAATTTGTTGCTCATGAATAATTGCTTGCATCTTCCATTGGGAAGGAGTTCACTGAGTCCTTCTCCCATCTACGTACCTCGAAAGATGGGGGTATGTGGTTCTGTGCCTGAGGTGAGGAGCTAGGCTGAGAGTCTGGAAGGGCTTCCACCTCTTCAGAGCAGCGTATTAAACACCTTCCTTTCACTGAAATTAAGAAAGACTTCCTTACCTTGTGAAGTAAAAAAATCTGGATTTTGTAGTCTATGTCCCCAAGTAAATGGCTATATTGTCCATTTCCCCTTCCATTGTGTACATGTTTGAACAGGTGAGGTGCTGATCTTTGGCATTACACAAGCACCTAACCCTTAATATTGCAGTATAGATGATAGCAGTGAATGGGAAGTAAATCTGACTTTTGTTACCCTTATGGACCATCACTTCCATCCTTTCAGGGGAGCGAAGTAAGGTGGTTTAAATGAAAAAGGCTCAAACTTTTAAAATAGGAAATGCTTCTTTGTATCCATAGGGAACTTAACTGGCACATCTGAAGGATCACCTTGATTTGTGGAAATATGTCAGTCTGATCTCTGCAGAGGTGAAAATGTATACATGAAAACTAATATTGTGTTTCCTTTTTGTTCAGCTTCCTGTATGCAGAGCCCAGGTTGTTTATTCTTGTGAATGATGCAATGGGTTAACGGATAATATGTGGGTTATCAGTAAGGAAATCTGAAGGTATAAGGACCATAACAGTACCTACTGTTTCACTTTGATTAAACTGGTGGAATTCTGTCTAAATGGAAAAATGTGAAGGCGTACAGCCCTCATTTCATCAAGAGGATACGGTAGGAAGTAACTCAAAAGACAAATTGTCATATTATTTCGAAATTATTTCATGTTGTTTACAAAATACTAAATGTCTTGAGGACTTTCAATTCAAAACCCATGCAGTCTTTTTACAAAATATTTTACAAAATACATTCATGGTCCTTCCTTGCCAAGGCTGAGATTTAGGGAGATGTGAGACTCAGGGGAAGGGTTTGGTGAATTTACTTAGGAGCTAAGAGAAATCACCAGGACATTGCATTCTGTAATTTCGCTTGCGCAAGAGAATGAATGTGCTTCCTTTTGGATACTGCTTCCATGACAAGCAGCTTTGTGTATGTCAAAAAACTTTATTTGCTTTAGAAATCTAAGTAAATTTAAAATATTTTATATCAATTAAAATATACATATATATATTCCTTTTGTTTCTTTGCTGTTTTATAGAGTGTACAACAATGCAGGATAAAGCTCAGTTGCCTCTTAGAAATCAAAAGAGCTGGCACACAGAGAAGCTGCCCTTAATCCCTGACCCTTGAGAGCTTCAAGGTGCATGGCAGAGCTTCCCTCATGGGGATTTGCATCCCAAACCCTTGTGCAGTCCACTCTGCTCCCCTCCAGGTAATCCAGGAGAGAGGCTTGAGTGTCCATGCACAGGAGAGGCAGCAACAGGACTATTTGGGTAGACGTTGCGCGTCTCACTGGTTCTGAAATGCCCTTTTTTGTGTCTTACGCAAAAATATTGGATGTTTTATGTGGGCAGCAATCAAGATATTCTTTGAGTTGGGTGTCATCAATATTGTTTTTATGCCCAACTGCTCTTGCTTGAATAAAGATCAAGAATAATGTTTTGTTAAGAAAACAGTAGGGAGGGAATGCCCTTGGGTTACCTCACCTTAGCACTGTATGTTGGTGTTTTGAAACTAGGGTGGGGTGGTTTATATTTTGATAGACCATTACCGAGGAAGGAAGTAAATAACCTGAAACCTTGACCTGATTAGTGCCTTGTTTCTCACTAATGTTGTTGTTTATATGCTGCACAACTGTCCGTGAGGGTAGCCAGGAGATAAAGACAGTTCTTTACACTAAAGGCTGGCAAACAGTTTTCCTGGGATGGCTTCACCAAATACATTAGTTTACCCAAGGCTCTGAGAATTAAATATATAGGCAATATTTTCCTTCTAAATTTATAGGTAAGAGCTACCTGAGTGAGTGCCTTCAGTGCCAACCACGTACGTCCTGCTGCAAGATGAAGGACCTGCATGGTGTTGGCACTGGTAAGAACCTCTGCGGCATTAGTCACTGCTAGCGGCTACCCACAGTCACTCAGGCTGTCTGAGCAAGAAAACTTGTGGGTTTGTTTCAGCTTCCTTGCTGGAAGTCTCAAAGCCAGACATCCTCATTTTGGGCAAGAGATGCTCTCCCAAACCTGACTTATCCTGCTTATTTCTTGCAATGGCCAGTCCACATCACAAGCCATGTGCTCCTCTGATAGTGAAAGAACAGCTCCTCGAGCCTCGCTGTTTGTAAAGCCCATATCTCCCAATTTCCTCTTTTTCACCTAATACTGACCATTTTTCTCTCTGCCTTCTGAAAACTTGGTTTTGTTTTAAACATTGTGTTTGCCCTTGCCCTTGCTTTTTTGTAAAACTCTGCCTCATTGCTGCTCCACTCCTTCCTAAATCTCAGACAGAAAATGCTGCCTCCTGTCCTCAGACTTGTTTTTCTCTACTGCTGGGACTGATTTGATTCTTACTCTGCTCTCCCAATATTGCTCAAAAGATGTTGCAGAAAACAAAGTTGTATTGTATTGAAACAGAAAACAATTTCAGAATGGGATGAATCACCTTATCTTCAAACTCCAGCTAAAATTAATTTTAAAAAAGGATGATTCACAGTAGAAAGTCTACATGAGGTTTCTCAAATTCATTTCTGGTTTATCATCTGTGAGGCAATTCTGTGCTTGTCATTCTGGCAATGTGGTATCATTTTACTTGAAAATGGCTTGGAGGTTTTACTGATTCATTCTGGGAGATGACTTTGTTGGTAAAATAGGAGGTTATTTTTGCTTCTTTCATGAAGTATTTGAAGCATATTTCAGACTATAGAAAATTTAAGTAAGTAAAAGTAAATAAATAATAAAACATAATAAGTACAGTCAAAATGCAACACACTTAAAGCCAGTGCGAGGCAGTGCTTTTTTTTATGTGACACACAAGCTGTAGAACCTCAGTATCATTGGGGCAAGACCTTTGTGAGATTGAGTAAAATCAGGCACATTGGTAACATCATCTCTAGTTAAATTACAGCAAAAGGATGAAAAGAAAACATCAAACATGGGGGACAATGATGCCTGTCATGCATTCCTTCAGTGCAGGAGTGATGCCTGGTGCCACAGGCTGCCAGGGCTACCCAGGCTGGGTGCTGGGGCTGGTTTTCAGTCCCCTCAAGCTGGATCTGACCTTGCAGTTCCCTTCACCTGAGCAAAGGCTGTGGCTGTTTCTGTAGCCTCTGTAAGGCTTGGCAAGCAGAATTGATGCCTGGATCTGGTGGTGCGTTGTCTTCCTTGGGGCTTTAAAGGACAGTGGTTCCCCTACCTACACCAAAATTCCTGTCCCTCTTGTCAAATCAGACCAAAAGTCTAGTCTGGTGTGAAGTCTGTTTCCAGTTCTATATGGTGAGCAGGATGAGTATTTTATAATCTGGCTGAAAATGCATCTTGTTCATATGCCCACTTTTCTATTATCGAATGATCCCCAAAGAGGGAGTCCAGAGAACAGCTTTGGTGGAAGTTGAGCTGTGCATCAGCTGCAGGAGCACTCTGGAGACCCCATCAGTGTTTGGTGGACTGGCAGGACTGGGTGTGTTTGGGGAATTGGTCCATGAGGGTAAGGGAAGTTCCTGAGCTCACAACAAATTGCACTGGATTTAAATAAAAAAGGTAAGTGCAGTAGTGAATAAAGGATACTAAAATACTCTTTAAAATTTTCCATTTCCCTAACAGACTTTTCAAAATTATTGCAAGGAAGATTGTGAAATAACCAAGATTTGCTACCCAAGTTAGAGCAATGGAGCAGAGAAGTGGCAAAAGCCTCCTCTTGAGCCCCTCCTGCTTGGCTGCCAGCCCCAGCTCCTGCAGGTCAGTGCAGTGCCTGATGACTCTAGGAGGAAAGGTGACTAAGAGGGTGACAAAAGTTAGTGGAGGCTGCCATGAAGCCCTGTTACAGGAGGTGTGACATTTATGGCAGTACTGACATACTTGCTGGGAATTGCAGGAAGGGCACATGAGGTCGTATGGCCGAGCTCCTTGGCTCTCTTGCTGAGGGCTGTCTGGACTAGAAATCAGCTGCTGCTTGATGAAAGCTTTTTGTGAATCACTTTGAATTAATACTCATGAAGGTGGTGCAAGGGGGCAGTGTGAAGAGGAATCAGTGCTGACGGTGGCCAGCAGTGCTGCTGACAGGGCACACTTCCCATGGTGGCACAGGCACAGTGGCACAAGTGCTGTTCTGAGATCTGCAGCTGCCCATAAACTCCTCGTGCTGACAGTTTCCCCAGGCTCTGCTAGCACTGCCAACCAAACAGCCTCTGGAACGAGTCCAGAGGAGAGTTGATCACAGGGCTAGAACACCTCTTCTGTGAAGATAAGCAGAGATACACTGATTGTTCAGCTTGGAGAAGGAAGGCTCCAGGGAAACTTTCTAGTATGTAAAGGTACAAGAGAGCTGAAGATGGACTTTTCACAAGTGCATAGGATGACAGAGAATGCCTTTAAGCTGAAAGAGGGTAGGTTTAGATTAGATTTAGGAAAAAATTCTTTACTGTAGAAGTGGTGAGGCATGGAACATGTTGCCCAGAAAAGCTGTGCACTCCCCATCCTAGGAAGTGTTCCAACCTGGATGTGACTCTAAGCGACCTGGTCTAGTGGAAGGTTTCCTGCCCACGGCAGGGATGTTGGAACTAGATGAGCTTTAAGGTCCCTTCCAACCAGAACCGTTCTATTATTCTAAGATTAACCAAATTATCAAAATCTACACACTTTACTAGTTTTCATATACTTACCAACCACATCTACTGCAAAGATGTAGATATGATTTGTTTATGATTGATTTAGAAATAATTTTATGTTATTAAACTAGTATGCTTTGTTTGGGGGAATTTACTGTTCTTCTAGTGTATAATAGATATCCTTCCTAGTAAGAGTAATCATATTCATGTAATAAGAGTAGTCATATTCATGTGGGGAAAAATGAAATCCCCTGTCCATAACTGAATTTCAAGCTAAATATATCACAGAGAGAAAAGGATATATATATATATATTTTTCATGCCTTTGGTGTGTTTGTAGTCTATGAGCTGTCACAGTAGTAAGCAACCAGCTCTTAGGGGTAGAAATGAAAGCTTCCCTTTACAAGCCTGGATTCACTCACAAAAGCTACAGCAACATGAGCACTGCAGTTCCTACCAGGTGCAGGAACCCCCACAGTTCCTTTCACGTGCGCGTTGGTGCCCCCTTTCCTCGGAGACAGGAAACCTGAGACCAGCCAGGAACTCTCTGTCTGCAAGTGTCAAAACCTGCACCTCCAGAAATCCCTCTGGGCTCTGTGGTCACTGTGCTCACACCTGGGCACATGTAGGTGTTGGTGTGTTCCTGCCAGCACATGTTAGTGTGAAAATTTGTGCTGCTTTGTGGCTGAAGGGACCTGGGGACATTCACTAATGCTTTCTATGGATGCCCAGGACATGTTTTCAGCTTAGAAATGTACCTTGGTAATGTACATCTCTACCCAGATGATGAGTAAGATATGACCAAGATATGTAACTACTCACAATAACATTAAGCCTGTGAATGACAATAAGGCAGTGTTCTAAAAAGAACAAAGCAGAATAATAAGAGATTTAAAGATGCCTTTGTTTTAATGAAGTGAAATGTAGGCTGATCTTTTGTCACTTCTACTGTTTTGCCTTACGTTTTGCAATCCCATACGTGAATAGCAGTAAATTTTTATTCTAACACAAATTTGCTCACAGATTATTTGTATTTCTGAGGGTAATACAGACAGGTGTTTTGTAAATTTGGTCTTAATTACCAAAGGCAAAGGCAAAGACAAACTCATCTGCCAAAGCAGTGTTCAGCCACGTGAGAATTTTCCAGCAGCAGGTAATCCACAGGTACTGAAAGGATTATCAGATGTCAAAGGTTCTCATTCAAGGTTGCCTTTAAAGTGATATTGTCTGTCTACTGGAAAAGTTTTATTCCTGAAGACTATGTCAGAGGGTGTTTCCTTAGGTATTATTTCTGCACTGGGAATGGCATGAGAGGTTTTTACTTGCTTGCTTCTGTAGAAAGTCTAGTTCACTAAGTAGACTAGGACTCAGATATTCCATGAAGTTTTGAATTGAATAAAATAAAGTGACTTAACATCAGTGAATGTGAAATGAATTTAAATTTACATTTGTATGAATCAGAGGACTAGGCAACATAAATAAGAATTTTATGCTTATGAAGTAAAAAAAAAATGGCACTCACTGTACAGTTCGGAAAGCTGTTCTACAGTATAGCCAAATTAATTTCTTTCCTTTGCACCTATGCTCAGGGTTAGGGTAGAAACTTTGATTTCCAGCTAATTATTTCAGAAACCATCTGCTCATACACACAGTAATAAACATGAGAGGGATAGCAGAAGATTTCTGCCAGAGCAATGCCACCTATGTTCTACCCCCTAAGAAATGACCCCAAAAATGGACAGGTTCATGAATACAGCAAAAAGATGTTGAAGAAAAATGTCTTTATCCACATACTCATGGAGTACATTATAACATGGCCAATCTTACCAAGTTTCACAATGAATCGTAGGTGGGAACTGAAAAAAGCAAACTATTGCCCAAACATCATTACCGTAAGTGTAAAGGAAAAGAAACATTGTAGGTGGGGATCATAGTTCTGAGCCATTCCTTTGGTGTCTTATATGTAACTGTCCCAAAAAACCCCCAATAGGACTTCACCGTCACAAATGTCCTGTTCTGCAGACAGCCTGCCTGTTCTTGTCTGGTTGGCCACAACCCCTGAGCAGTTCTGACAACAAGGAAAAAAAAAGAATGCCATTTGACGTATCTCACATTTCCACTCCTGTTCAGTGATCTTTTTCCTTCTGTCTGCGGTTGTTCAACCTTGATCCAGTCATTCAGGTGAGAACAGAGAAAAGTGGAAACAAGGCTATGTATTTTTCCTCCTGTGTGTTGAGACACAGCACAGTCAGAGATGGACTCAGTGGCTTTTGAGCTGAAGTGTTCTTGGAAAACAAGGCAATATTTTTATTATGGCTCAGTGACATTTAATTTCTGCAGCCAAGAGTAATTATTTTAACATCTGGAATAGTGACTGTTGTATTTTCCCCTAGGGATGGCTGAACCACAGAGAAGATTGTGGGGAAGCACCATCCAGGTACCAAGCTCCAGAATCCACAATGCCACCAAAGATCAATTCTACATTTTGCAAAATCATCCTTTGCCTGTGTGTGCTTAGACTTTGTTATTTGCAAGCTCTTCAGTGTAACAAAAATTTCCATGGAGTAGGGAGCAGGGAAGTGTGTTTTGGGATAAAATCCAGGCTGCTGTTTCTAGCCTGTGAGCTGCCTACATTGCACTGGCAGCTACAAATTAGGTGACTCAGTCCTGTGTGGTCACAGTCAGTCAGAAAATAGCAATGTTTGTGGCACACAGGGCACTGTGGCTGGTCCCAAACTATTGAGCAAATCAGTGTTTACAATGACCACTACACTTTTCCTTTCCCTGATGCAACATCCAGAGCAGCCTACTTCATTTTTCAATAGCCAAGTGTACCAGTGATAGCACGGCCAGTGCTTTCAGAAGTTAATCTTGGAAACAGTGGGTGAAAATTGCCTCCTCCATTTAGACACCTAAATAAAATGCCTGCCTTCAGAAACACGCTCTGAAAGCCCCAGACCTTATCATTAGTGACATATTGTTGAGATCTGTTATCTGTGTGCTTCCACAAGTGACCTAGAATAAGAAGAAAAGAATTCTTGTTTTTAGAAATGGAAGAATTTGCCCTTTAGGAGTCCTTCATGACGCAGAAATAATCAGGCTGTCTGCTGGCCTTTGCTTTGACTATCATTGCATGGGATGTTCTTTCTAAGCAGTGTGGAATTACCCAGTGGCAATCAACGAGCAGAAGCAACTGGAGATGATCCAGGATGGTTTTGTTGGCTGTGCTGCTTTCCCAGGGTGAGCAAGGTTGGGGCAGAAAATCCACCGCCGCGTGAGTGAGCAGCAGGAAAGCAGAGCAGGGGGAGTTCATGGCACACCACAGCAACTGTAGTGACTGCTGTGGGCCACAGCCACAGTGTGGATTGAGGTTGGCCTCGGATTTTTCACTGATTTCTTTTCAGCATATCTGCAGCCAAAAAAATCAGGTCTGGCTTTCTTTTAGCTTCAGTTTAGCAGAGCCAAAGCAGACTTCCTGCTGTTGGCTGCAGAAGGGTACAAAGGCTCGGGACAGGGTCTGTTCTCCATGTCAGGGAGTAGCACACAGATCCTGGGTGCTAAGCACAGTAAGGGAACTTGTGTGGGCAGCTAAGGGCATCAGAGGGGTTTGGGCTGTGTATTTCTACTGTTTCAAGTTGCACAGGGTCTGGCTGCAGACTTATATCAACTGGGAGTCAGGAAACATGAACATACAGTACCACAGTTGATTTTGTCATTATTATTATGAAGACAACAACACGAAGACCCTAATTCTAGTTTACAGGAATAACTAAAGCCTGCCTAATCTCCACTAGGATTTCACTTCAAGTTAGTTCCAGTTAAGAATACTTGTTTTTTCAGATGTAAGCTCTTGCCAGAAAGAGTAGTTTCCTTTAAATTGCTGGATTTAGATGTACATTTTAGGACTCCATACATATGCTGAAGCGTTGGTCTAAGTGGACTAAGGAAGGGGTCCTTAATTTGGATTTCTATCTCTAGGTACAACCTTGCAGTTTCTCAAACAACATCCTTTTCTGATTGAATAATGAAGGAGAAAATGTTTTCCTGAAAGGGCTTGTGAGAGGCAGGCATTAGCACTGTCTAATATTTAATCTAGACAAAACTAAATTAGGGAAAAAAAGAAGAAAAGGGAAAAAAAGAAGAAAAGAAAAAAAGAAAAAAGAAAAAAAAAAAAAGACTTGCAGGAAACTATTAACCCCTTTTTCTGTCAGAAATATGGAAAAAGAATTGCCATGCTAGGCAAAGTCTGTCTAGACATCCTACAAATTTAGTATTTAGTAGAGATATTCACCACTGCAAGATTTTTTTTCTCTGTTTTGCTAACCTCCACAAGAAAGAATAAAAATGGATAAACTATATGGACATGCATCAGTCTTAATCCAGAATATACCTGTCTGCACATGGAGTTATTTAGAAGGATCTGCTCTTTAGCAGATTCAGACTCCACCCTTAGAAATGCAGAGCAGGAACATCCCCTTAGATGAGCTAAAGTCTTCCCAAAACTAGAGACGCTATTCCGTAGTCTTACCTTTTTTTAGTGTGCATTCTCCTTCCAAATTACTGATCCGTAAATTTGCAAATGCTGGTACTGACTGTGCAAGGGGAAAAAAAGATGATTAAACAATTTGCCTCTGTCAATGGCTTCAAGACAAGCTGATCTCTGCAGTTCCGCATTTCTTTGGCATAGGAAGAAAGAGGTCTGCAAAGAGGCTTCGTAAAATAAAAAAAAAAAAATTCAGCCTAACTGCTGCTTCTGCCTGTGTATTAAGTATGTCTGTTGGCTTGTGGGGGCTTCTCTTACTCAGAATTGAAGTGAGATTCACAGGAACATTTGTTTACTATGTATCTGATCAATCATGTACAACCTTTACCATGGCAACTACGTTAGACAGAAAAGAACAATGCATTAGGATAGTACTGGCATTTGCAACGTAGTTTTTAAGGTGTGTTTAAAATGAAAAACGTACAGCAGTCATAAGCACATGTTACTGGGATGAAACTTTGCAGGAACCAGAAGACACCCACTTTTTCAGGGCAAAGATTGCTAAAAGGCATGATATGATACTGAAAAAGATTAGATACATAAAATAGAGAATATCAGTGCAACAGGGTATAAATCAGAAGTCCCCTGTTACAGGTCAGAGACTTTACTGCTTAAATAGACTGTACTTGATTCCTCTGGATTCAAATCTGAAATGTTGAATTTCAAAATTTCCCAAGTTTGTGTGAAATGGAAGATGTGTAGCTGAGGGCATCTATCATCTATCAAACGAAAAGGAGTTCATAGTCAAAGGCCCTGCTGAGAAAACCTGGCATCATCCTCAGGGAATATTTCTTCCTAAAATTTTTAAGCCTGTTTTGGAGTGTTTTAGTCTAAACAAAAAATTAAAAGGGATCTGCTTTTGATGGGTAGAAGAGGTTTTTACAGGGTTCGAATTGCAGCCAGCACAAGTTGAGATGCAAGCACTTTGTTTACAGATCACACTGGCCAAAGCTTTTATGTCAGGCAGCAGAGTGATTATCACTACTGTTAATCTTCACTTCCAATAATTTTCCTGTACTTTATGAATAAAATGGGGAAACAGCACAATATTGCCTAGCAGCTGACTGAAAGTAAATGTATTTGTATTTGTATTTGTAAGAAATGAGTGCATTTGGATGAGTACAGCACATAGAGGAGTGGATTTTTTTACAAGACTTCATGCTGGATTTATCTGGTGTACAGAATAATGCAAACAATGAGAAAGAGGAATAAATTGAGTGCTTTTTCTGTCAATAGAAAGAATCCAATGGGAAAATCTGCAAGGTCATGCAATTAAAGGCTAATAATGAAACTCAGCAACAGGCTGAATGAAGGTTGAACAAGTGAATATAGCTGCTGCTCTTTTAATTATGAGAGTTGGGCTTTGCAAGAGTACTGCCTTTCCCTAGCAATTTTCTGTGCCTCCAGAGACCTATGGACACTGAGGACAGGAGATGAATTAATCATGCCTCTCCTGGATTCACAGAGAGATTTGTTTGAAATTCCAGTTTTACTTCCAAAAGTAAAATGGTGTTCTCATACATGAAGCTTATGGTATGGCATAATGAGATCTAACGAAGTGGCAAGTATAATTTTGAAATACTGTGGGTTTTCGCTCTTGCTCTTCTCAAGACCAGTTCCAAAATCTCAAAAATTTCTCCCAGCTCTCCCTCATTTTCAGTTATATTGTTCAAATTTTGCCATTCCTGTCAGAACCTTCATTTTGGGGCCCTTTGAACTGCCCAAAGTAAAACTTGAGACACTGTGCTGATATCAGAGTCCTCTTAGGTCTGTGACCTCTGAAATGAGATCTGTCCTCTTTGAAGGTAGAAAAAAAGCTGTGCGTTCACCCCTTCCATCCACTGCAAAAACAAAACTTCCAAAACCTCCAGATACATCACCCAGCATTGTTGTAGAAACGCCTCTGTAATGAACCAGATTCTGCTGACGCTGAAGCAGATCTGTCTTTGGCTTTTCTTTCCAAGCTGTCTAACCTCATTCACAGCAGAACCACGGCCAGAGGTGTGGTTGTGTGCCTGCACAGTCTGCTCTTATAAGCTTATTTTCTGCGTTAGTCTCTCACTAGTGACTCGTGTTTTCCTTCACCTGCCCATGCTCTTGTACCAGAGCAAATCTCAGTGTTGAGAGATAAGGACTAAGAGGAGGTGCTTGGGACTGTTTCACAGGGTTTCTATGCACAAAAGCATTTCTGAACCATTTAAAATCCTTTGGTTAAAGTAGATCAATATCTGCCAAAAATAAACCCTGAGGTGCATTTCCACAGCCTCATGAAACAAGCAGCCACCTGTGACTAAGTTCTGGAAATTGCATAGTACCAACAGGATCCTTGTTTTCCTCATCTTTTGCATCCTCAGTTAAGGCATGGAAATTGTATTTGATAGCAAGTGCTACGATGTGATGTAAATATATCAAATCTTGTCTGATTTGCTGAAGAAGAAATAATTGAGGGTTTCTATCTTTTGATCAATAATGGTGAGAGACTGACTTAAATTAGAAAGGAAACAAAGAGTATTGATGGAAAATTACCACTGAAAGCCATATTGTCCTGTGTGCCTCAAGATTTTACTGGGTATCCAATGAGCTGGTGAGTTATTAATATCAGACTCTGGAGTGCTAAAGTCTCTGCACAGACTCTGGACCAAGGCTGTGTGCTAGTGTTTAAAAAGTCAAATGGAAAGCTTGACAACAGATAAATTTATCACACAAGTGTGCATTTTTGTGCTTAGTCATTAACATTGCTGTTAAAGCCTGCTCCCTGCCCCTTTCCTTTAATAATTGAAGGCAAACCCTTTACTGCACGTGGAAGAAGCTGTCAGCTTGTTATAAATGAATAAAGAAGGAAAGGTATGTGTCATTGGAGAAGTTCAAGGGGTGAGCTGAATTGTATCATCCCTCTGCTTGCTGCCAGATCAAAAGTCCATGAAGTCGTATGGCTGCAGTTAGTTTCAGAACAGCACTGTGTTTCCCTGGGCTCTGGATTGTGCATACCTGAATGAATCACAGCTCCCTGGGCACAGGTGGGCAGGGAATGTATTGGCAGTTACACTGGAGAGTCCCTGCTGGAGGAGGTCATCTTTACACAAAGCAGGGAGGAGGAAAGATGATACTCAGCTGGTTACAGTACATGGTATCTGCCAAAAATGTCTCACATAGCTATTCCCATAGTCACGTAAAACAAGCAGCCACCTGTGATCACACTGTGCAATATACATCCTGTGTTTAAAGATGTTCATACTCTTGTGCCAGTCTGCCCATTGGGAGGGATTGGGATATAGAATTCAGTTTTTAACCTTTAAAAAGGAAATCTGTAAAATTGGCACTGATGTTTACTGTTAGGAGTAAACTGAGGACAGAGCTTCATCTTTGTCTAGGACAGTTCTGTATCCAGGTGATGCTTAAATCTGGTTGCATGTACTCAGTAACGTGATGATTTTATTCACAAAGGTTAAACATTCCTCTTGTATCTCTGTTACTGCAGGATTCTCCTTGGCTTTCATGTAATTCTTACTGCTACTGCAAAGATAATTTTCCAAACCTACCTCTCTGCTTAAATAATTTCTGTGATATATCTGCCAGATTAGGTGTAAATGAAATGCCTGTTCCTCCAAGACTAGCTGTGATGTACTCTTAGCTCTCGTGATCATCTCTCACTTGCTGTTGGTACATTCCCTTCCATCTCCACTGACCTGTGCTCCAAGGCTCTACTACCCTCCTGTTACATATTTAAGAGTGCACATTTTTTGGTATTTCCATAGCACCCCATTTTCAGTCATTTTCAGACAGCTTTTCTAAGAAATGGTTATTGGAAAGATGTTAACATTCCCTGGATTTCTGGCCAGTATCCTCTTAGGTGTTATCTGTCTTCTGCTGAGGCTGAAAGCTTTCTAGGGCATGGGGCTATGACAGTTCTGCCTGGATAGTCCCTGAAACAACTCATATGCAAATAAAAATGAGTGGTAACTGCTAGGAACTCAGTGAGTGTTATCAAGTAACATCTACTGAAGTTGATGTAATGTTTTTAAAGAGATGGGCCTTGAACAAGCCAGTCTTTCAATGGAAACTGCTGAAATAAGCGTGAAATGATTTTTTTTTTTTTGTCTAAGGCTTATGCCACCTTTTGAACTGCGAAAGTTTCAGGATAGCAACAATGCCACAAGAAATTACTGTTCTAGACTCCATTTTCCATTAAATACCTAGATTCAGTTTGAATTGGTGCTTCACTCTTAAAAACAAATCATTTTGTGTCTTAAAATAAATTAGTCTGCCACCTTGACATTTGCAAGTGCTATTCGAAAACCACCCTAAACTTTTGAACTCCAGGACAACGAGCCAGCAGCTCACATGCAATTCATTGATGTAAATTCATTCTGGCTCCAACATGTAGAAGGAAATTCAGTCCAAGAATGCAGCTGTAAATATTTAGAAATGTCCCAGATGGCCATGATAGATTTGTAAACTATCACTATAAAGTAATTTGGGTGAAAAGGGAAATGCTGAACCCAGTAAAGGGAGCACCTGTGGTGTAACCAGGCCTATGATGGAGCCAACCTGTGGCACCGCCTTAGAAGAAAATGTTAGTGTTGAACACCAGTGTTAAAATATCCAAGTGGTGACCCAGTCGGGGTAAAGGAACTGTGGGGCCTTGTTCCTCCCTTGTTGGCAGATTAGAGAGGCAGGCTCTGGTCTGCCCATCAGGCTGGGCCAAAAGCACTTGGTTTGGTAAATGGATGCATGCCTAGACAGAGCTAGGAAGGGCTGGTTTGTTTTTCCCTTGACATGTAGCTATTTTCGCCTGTGTTTTGGTCAATATGGGCATGGAATAAATTTGACAGGGAATGGATGTCAGAGGAAGTTTCCTCTTCTTTATTTTCTGCTTGGTCTTGCTGCTTAACCTTCCCAGGAAAAGTTTCAGCTGGCTAAACAGAAGGCACAGGGGCAGCAGCTTTGCTAAGGAGGCACAAGGAGGAGGACAAGGCTCCAAGGAAGCATGACACTGATGAAGAAGGATTGTGTTAGGGCTGTGGGATTGGCTGGGGTGCTGGTGCCAGTTCTGATCCAAGTGGCCTATAAGCCATTGGAGACTTGGGTGGAAGGGTTTGTACTGTCCAGGGCTGACTGAGGCTGATTGCTTTCCTAAGGCAACCTTTCCCAGTGCCAGCAGAGCTCTCTTGTTGCCACCTCAGCACGGAAGCACACATTTAGGGATGTCAGGTCTTGTCCCCTTTACAAGAGCAGCTTCTCAAAAGAGCTTTTGTCTGGAGCAATTGCCCAGACAGCTGGGCAAACCCATGCCAGTCTGTTCCTGTGTTTTCTTTCCCAAGAGCAATACCTAGCCCTAGGTTGGAGAGCCAGGCATTGGCTGCCTGACCCAGGATGCTTGTGGTCTTCTCAGAATAACACCACCCCCAACATGAGCTTGGCAAGTGCCACGGACAACACATGGAAGGAAACAAGATGGATCTGTGAGCAATGTCTTGGATTGCTCCCCCAGCAGGATGCTTGCAGAGCCATCATCTGAAGCAGCATTGGCAATATTCAACCAGTACTGGAAAATTCAGAGTTTGAAGCCACTCTGGCTGATTGCACCCAGCCCTGCAGTCATGGAATAAGGCTGGGACTGAGATGGGTGGGAGGTGAGAGCAGCACCTCTGGTGACCCTCAGTGGAGCCACGAGGGCTGTGCTGGCCACAACACAGCAAGAGACAAGATTTCCATAAGTCCCTGTGCTTGGAGGCAAACAGCCTGGGCTGGGGAAGACCAGGAAGGGCAAGGTGTGACGTGCTCCTCGCCAAAAAGCAGGGTGACAAAATGAGGTGGGACAGCAGAGGCTGTGTGCTGGTAGCCCTGGCATGTCCCCATGTGGGGAGGTAGAGCTGGTCACACACCTTGCAGTGTTGGGCTTGGCAAATCAGCGGGGCTGTGGCAGGCGGTGCTGGCCCGGGCTCCGGTCACATCTCCCCAGGATGCTGTCGGCGATGTCCTGGCACGCTGGCCCTGAGCCCGCAGCCACCGCCCGCACCACAATCTCCCTTTTGTTTTTGGTGCCGACGCATCCAGAGGCTGTAGCTGTGTTTCCTACACCCACTGGGAGGATGTGGGATTTTCCTGGCTGCAAAATGCAGCAGCAAGAAGCTCTACAGGCTGGGCCGGTGACTCAGCTGCCAGTCATGGGCAGGGGACAGTTCAGATGGGCTCTCCCCTCTCCATGTGTGCATCAGCCCAAGCTTCAGTGCCCTTGCAAACCTTAATCCTTTTGTTTTCCACCCCACTCCTAATTTTGCCACACTAGAAAAGAAATTGATCTCGCCAGCAGGAGATAGCCCAACTGGTTTGGAGAAACAAACAGATGATTTTTATTTTCAAAACATTTAATTCCTTTCATCATAGTCATTTCTGCAGAAACATAGTCAGAAGTTGCTGTGTAGGAGTATGGATTTCTGGTAACAAGGCCACCTACACAAATCCACTGCAGGAAATAGGAAGTCCGTACCTAAAGCCTCCATTGTCTAAGGCACAGTTTTGCAGAGTGCTGAAGTCCTGCTGCAGGCAATGGGAATAGATGATGCTGAGCCCTTGGCAGGAGGGGGTCAGGATTGTATCATCCTAGACCTTGACTCAATGAGTCACGGCATTGCAGGCGTTTGAGAGTTGGGAGAATTCTGAATCTCGGTGCAAAAATCCCCGTGCAATAAATAATATCCTGTTAATTCATCTATTGCATCTTGGGTTGATAGCAGGGAGAATAAAAGTACCTGTTTCTTCCCTCCCGTCTTCTAAAAGCTCTTTCATTTCCTAGAAAAACTCCTTTAATTGTGATACATAAGCATTTTCAACTCATATTTTCTCTGGGATTTGTAATATTGCTATTTTTAATGCCGTTAGCAATAATAAAGTTGTTTTCTGCAGAATGAGCCTAAGCATTTATCCCACCCAGACAGTGACCCAGTTTATCAGGATTCAACAAAAAAAAATTATATATTTCACAGCACAAGCAGAAATAATATTCAAACCTCTTGGCCATTTTGATGAGTATTTTATTGGTTCCTAATGTTAAGGAAAAGGATGAAAAAGAGCTGTGTAAAGGGATATGTTTACCAACACTAGTCTCAGCTATGGTAATTTTCTGCTTAGAGAAAATAATTGTAGTTTTAGCACCTGTTTTGCCTGATATCTGCTTTAGATGGACTGTACCTTCACTGACATGGATTTTTTTCATCTAGGCAAAAGTCTCCTTTTATTTCTGCAAAAGGCACCTGTCATTCCACGACTGACATCAATAACTTCATCAATAATTTAGTTAACCCAATAGGAAAACAAACAAAGCCTAAAAACTTTGTTAAAATTATGTCCATTTCAGAAGGAGTTATTCTGCAGCAATTCTCTTCAACCTCACGAGTGTATTATGGACTGATTTAAACAACACTTTCAAAAGATTTGTGCTTCTGTGGATTTCTTGATCAATCATGTCCTAAGCTCTCTAAAGAGGAAACATGGGGAACGCAAAGGTAAAACACTGAGATGATCCGATACCATGTTTTTAGAAGCTGCTTAAATGTTGCTTTTTAAAACTGAAATACCTTCTAGTATTTCTAACTCAATCTACAATGTTTGTGGTCACTTCTTCCTTGATGTTTAGAGCTTTCATAGTACTTCTCATTTGGATGTCTGAAAAAAATTTAGAGGAAAGTATGTATTTGTTTTCTCTATATTGAGGTGGAGAAGGAACCATACTAGGAAGCAGTTTCAGACAATAGCATGGATGAGTGAAATATGTTGGTTTTGTTTCATTGCACTAAGCTATATTTTTGAGTAGAGAGTGGTCCAAAATAATGTTGGAAATGTGCTAGGTTAGCTTAGCTGTTCCATTTGCTTCTTGTGGAAAGCTCTTTTTATGGCTTTATTAAATGTGGGGGGGCTCATTTCATAGTGAAACTTATGTTACTGCTAGAACCGGTTAGAAGCTTTGAGAGGAAATAAAATAGCCTTGAGAGCAAGGGAATTTTATACCTTTGAAGCTCAGACTTGACAGTTTGCTTTGTTAATATTCTAATTCAGACAAGCAAAAACCAAACCAACAAACAAAAAAAGCTTTGACCAATTTCAAGTTCAGTAATTACTGGCAGCCAGGACTGCAAAGAGTTCAAGAGCTATAGGTTTAGGTCCCCATGAGGCCATTAAAGTTATGCCACATCCCTAAAGGTCAACACACTCACCTTGGGGACAAGAGTCTAATTCCCAAGTCCGTGTTCCTCTTGATTCAAAGCAAGGCCATAATTCCAGCTTCCCCACATCCCAAAGGAGGGCCACAAGCATCCTGCAGTGAGCCTGGCTCTGTCTCTCTGCTGGAAGTAGTTCCATTTTGCAGCCGTATTCCCAATGGGAGAAAATAACTCTAGAGAGTGGTCAGAGCACTGGCAGGGACTGTGTGAAAGGCAAGTTGAGTTCTCTGCTCTCCTGAGAGAGTGCCTGCAATTATTGATACAGAGTGGGAGTTTCAGAAAGCGTGGTTTGGGGGTTTAGCTTTGAACAACTGACTAATAATTACAGCATTTTGCACATGGGTTGTGAGAGAAGAATTGCGTTCTTCCTTTCAGAGAAAATAATTCTGTGTCCAATCACGTATTTCAAGCCCAGGCTGAATGATGTTTGTGTGCCTACTTTCTCTCGTCGCTGAAAGCAACAGCGCAGGCCAAGAAGCATCAAAGTCCCACTCACACGTCAGTAACCGGATGCCCTCTAGCGAGGCTGCCACGCTCTCAGATCTACCGGCCCTCATTGCGTTGAGAGGTGTGACACAAAAGAAGCTGGTTTTGCAGCGTTATCCCCTGAGGCTGCCTTTCCTAAAGTGGCCAAGGCTCATCTCAGCCTCTAGACGGAGTAGTTTGCTGCCCTGTGCCCTGCTCAAAATCCACTTATGCTATCCAGGAGCATTTAAAAGCAGCTTGTAGTGGCATTATTTAACTCAGTGAGGAGGTTTCCAAGGAATTAATATTTAACATTTCAAATGCTTGGTGTGAATTCACCAGGCAGTTTGCAGGATGTAAGGGTTAGTCTTCAAAACTGTAAATGACCAATTTAAATATTTTAATATTAAATGCCTCATCAGTTTATGGAACTATTTGGTCTCTGTTAGTAAGATTCCTGGCATGTGAATGTACACAGATGTTTCCTGTGTTGCTTCCCCCCATCCTCTTTTAAATGCCAAGATTAGGTGTACCTGAAAAGAAGCCTTTTTTCTTCTGCAATGTTAGAAGCTGATCCTGTGCTCATTGCTCTGAAAACAAACTCACACTTCATGAAGTGAGAGCACAGCACTCCTTGGCAGCTCCTTGGGTCTTTTTTTGCCTAAAGCCAGCTGAAGATTTGCCTTAGTGTGGGACTGGCACAATTGTGGGACTGTACTGTGGGCCTGAGAGATGATGCAGAACTTAGAAGCTGCATGTGGGAGATTAAAATTGCCATGCAATTGTCATATTTTGGAATATAACTTGTATGCAATTTTTTTTTTCTTGAACTATTTTGTATTTTATTCAAAGCCTGGTACTTTTTCATTTCGAAACATATCTCATTAGAAGACATTTGCAGTATTATCTCCCAAGCAGCTATTTATTGCCCTTACCAATGCTTTTATATTTAGGTGTTTGCGAGACACAAACTGCAGTTCCACTTTCCTTTCTGTACAGTATCTGCCTAGAATGAACACTCAGAGTGAAAACCAGGCTTTGCTGACAGTGCAGAGAAGGGATCTCAGCTGGGTGCACGCAAAGAATGCCTGAATTGCAGCCACCTGAGGGGAATCTGCAGATGCCAGGTAAGGACCCACTCTCTGTGCCAGCATAAGGAGAAGGGGGGTGCAAAGGATGGGGTTCATAGCTATCTGTCAGGCTGAAGAGGGGATGATTTCCCTCACTATCCTGCAAAATAAAGCACCACCAGACACTTGTTAAACTTGCAAGTTTTGTGCTCATTGAGACACTGCTCGACATTCCTGACTTCAGAGATTAATGGGCAAGCCAGAAATAACATCTGACCATTGCAGTACACATGGCAGGGATGATTGTATGGCTTTTTCCTACCTTTAGGGTAGGTAATGGGATTAGAACAGGAAGAGAGAAGTGACATGCATCATAGGTAAACCAGAATCATTAATCTCTTCCTGTGGCAGCATAAAAAAAAGTACAGTCACTCTAACAGGCGCTGGGATTCCCCATAATCAACTAGAACTTCAAATTTCCCTTTCTGAATATATGTGGTTAGTCCTAGAAACTTTTAATCAGCAGAGTGGAAGAGGAATTACATGACAGATACCTAAGAATTCCTCTCTTAGAAAGAAGAGATAAATGAAAGTGAAAATGTGCTTGGTGAATCACTGAAGACTTTAAAATAATTAAGAAAAATAGAAATAAGCACAGAAATTTTTTAACTTGCAAAACAGTTTTATTTCACACTTATACAAAGTTAAGACATTTTAAAACACAGTACTATAGATTACATCTACGGCCACCATGTTAACAGGGGACTTCTCGGGCCTCTGGAGCTTTACAGGATTTGAAGGTTTTGAAGCTGACTATCTATAAAGGATAAATCCTCCGAGATAGCAGGCTATGTGTCACTGCTCTATAATTCAGAAAAAAATGTGGCTCTCCAATAAGTCCTGGACTGACAGTAGATGCAAGAAATACTAAAGAAAATGAAGGTGCTCCTAAAAAAAATCCCCCAAAATCTGTGATGTGCAAAATGGATTTGGACTGCATGGATCTAAATATATTCAGTGTTCCACAGATGTCCATGGTGAACTACTTTTTCAGTTCAGATGCAAATCCTCTCTGCAATGTAACCGTCAATAAGAAATTTACTCTAGTGCACAATGGAACTGAACTTTTTAGGTACCTGAAATTCTGGAGTAACACCAGCTCTGTAATGTCTGTGGAGTAAGAACAATGGCACAAGCTGTTGCCTGGTTATAAACAATAAACTTTGGTCACCTAAGCAGGTTACATTCAAGTTTCATTCTGGTTTCAGGTGATCAGATAAACACAAGAACATCTATGGATGGCACACAGCTCCAAAAGAAGAACCAAATCTAGATTTGCCTTCCATTAAATCCAAAAACAACTTGCCATAGGAAAACAGTGTTTCATATAGAAATACAGACAAATATATAATTCATTTTAGAGCCTTTCATGGAAACAAACAACAGGAGACAAATACCAAAAGATAACCTAAAAAACCTTCAAAGGAATAAAAAATACTGTGCTTGTCCCTTCATTCAGTAGCCTTAGGAAAGGCAAAGCAGCCTTTCCCAGCAGCAGTGGGAATCTTCACATCTCAAGTGAAGAATCTTTTAGTTAAACAGTAGAACACAGTGGTTTCTATCCAAAATGGCAATTAGGGAAATTGTTAGGGTGGAGGGGAAGGGACCCTGCCTTGCAAGCTCAGTTCATCCTTCCTTTTGACTTCTATAGTATCTCATTTTGGCAGTTTTGGGTACTGCACCCCTCCTTCCTCAATTATCTTGGCTGAAAAAGAGAAATAAACCAAAAAAATCTGTCCTTTCAGACTTTGTTCACATGGCAGAAAATATGCAGGAGGCACAAGCCCAGTTTTTAAGCCTTTTCCAGGTTATCTTTTGGACCAGCTGTATAGCAAGGCAACAAATACTAGTATAAGCTGGTTTTCTTCATGATTCTCAAAAATTCTTGCTCACTTACTTCCCCATCTCCATCTCGATCAGCTTCATCAATCATTTCCTACAAAACACAGTGTACATTTGATCAGGCACTGGACTCTAAACACTAGATAGTCCATTCATTAAAACAACAATAAATCAGAGGCACTTCATGTGAAAACAACTATGCATTTGACTGTTTTTCATATTTCTAATCTCTCAGCCCTTTTGGTATAGGACTAAATTCCCACCCAGTTCCTAGGAGCTACGGGAATGGTCGGGGCCTGTCAGAAAAGCACTGGCAAATCAGAATTTACCTGAAGTTCTTCATCTGTTAAATTTTCTCCCAGCTCCTTGGCAACCCTTTTCAAGTTTTTGAATGAAATTTTTCCTGTGCCATCATCATCAAATAATCTGAAAGCTTTCAGGATTTCTTCTTTTGAATCTTTTTCACTCTAAACCAAGAGTAAAGCATATGTTAATCAGAAACCCCCTGATATTGAGATGTTCCTTTTTCTTATGCTGTCGCAAGAATTCCTGCTAAGAACTCCTACCATTTTTTGTGTCATCATAGCCAAAAAGTCTTCAAAGTTGATGGTGCCACTTCCTTCCTTGTCAATGTCTGCTATCATCTTCTTAATCTCTTCCTTCTTTGGCTCAAAGCCCAAGGCACGCATCGCAACCTGTGCCAAAATAGCAAAACCAATTCTGTTAAAAGGCCACCAGAATTTCAGTGTAAGAGCTGAGCTAAAGCCTGTTTCATCTCCTTGTGCAGAACTGTAGTCACAGCTCACTGCCATGAAAACACCTTGGTGTTCTCTACCATCTTTGTTCATCTGGCTGAACAATAGTGTAGATTTGATATTCTTAAGATGTTGTTTCTCCTATATGGTAGTGAATATCCATAGTTTATATCAGGCAGGGGTAACTCATGTTTCCATGTTACAGATGCAGAAATTGAGCAGAGTGTACGTGAGAAATCAAGGTAAACGAGATAATTAAATTTAAAGTGTTTACGCTTACAAAAAAATCAAACACATAAAATCACAGGGAGACAACTGAAAATCATATTCCCATTTGTATGTATGCAAGTGCACACACATTGCCTGAATTGTTACTGAAACACAACTAAGATCTCTGTTCTGTTATTTTTTAAATTAAAAGCCAGATAATTTTTGGATTATATATATGCAAATATGGTTGTAACTTTCCTGAATGCATGCCAAATCTGTGTTTAGTTCTCAGGTGAACAAAATATTTGATATTCTGATACTCATCCCAGTACAACAAAAGTCCACTTCCCAGGAAGTGGAAGCACCTTAGTCATGAAACCTGATGTTTAGTTTCTCTAATGCTCAGCTATACAAAGCTGTCAGATTTAAATAACCACATAATAGAAAAGCCTGTCTACTGTGAAGCATGCAGACTGCACACCAAATTCAATCATGACAGAAAGCCATTACTCTTCTTTGTACTCTCAAACTGTTTTAAAATAGGGTTGGCCAAACAGAAAAAGCAGCTACAATTTTGAGATCAAAGATATTTTCATCTCAGAGGAAAAAGAAAAAAAAGTTTGAAAACCTTCAGTTCTTTTATGTCGATGCTTCCAGATCCATCAGTGTCAAACAAATCAAAAGCTTCTCTGATCTCCTGCTTCTGCTCTTCTGTAAGTTCAGGTTTCAAGCCACTTTTCTTCCGCTGGGCTGTACCTAAGCCAGGTTTTCTATAGTTGGATGCCTTCAGAAAGTGAAGAGAGAGAACAGATAAGAAACAATGCATTCCAGAGCAAATAAACTAAATTATAAATGACAAACATAAATGCTGTAGCAGAGCTGAGAGACATTCCTTGCTGCAAGTGGTAGACATGGAGTCTCTATGTCAATTTCCTTAGGTTATTGTAGAAAGAAAAAAAAAAAAGATTTTGTTCCTGGGGAATGCGGATTTGGGCTTCCTGTTTTCAACTGAAAGATTATCAATTAAAGGAATAATGCCAGAAAAACAGGTGGGCAGCCTAAAAACAAACACTCCACTGAGGTGATCATGACCCTCTGCACCTCCTGCCAGTTGCCTTTCCTGCAGGTTTACCTGAAAAATATGAATACAACATCCTCACAGCTAAAGAGGGTAGTTGCTTAGGGTATTGGCTGTAAATGAGACTCAAAATCAGCCACTCCTTTGGGAGAAAAGTTTAAAGGGAACTGGGTGGCTCCAGGCTGCCTGTTCATCGAGTAGGTGTGGAGCCAAGCAGCAACATCTTGTGGGAGCAGTGAGATCAACATACAATCTGTCCCCTAAGGAGACCTAATCTGCTTGTGCTGAGCTGGTGCATCATTATCCAGGGTATTTCTGAGAGCTTTCCTGCCTCTGGTGTAAGCCAGTGCAGTACAGACTATTCCCCCCACCCTCCCTACCTAGGAAGCAGGAAAAACGCCTTTCTCAAGTATAGATTTGTTTTTAAAACAGCAGCAGACCAATTTTCGTCCTGCAGTCTGGAATCTGCAGAACTGTGGAAGGAAAGGCAGTCACTCCCCTCCCCCCGCCCTAGCTTCAACTGGTTAAGCTTTATAAAAGTAAATAAGACAAACACAAAGCAAGGAATTTGTTACCTAGCTACTGCTGACCAGTCTCTTGTCTCTGTTGAATTGATAGCATTTTTTAGTGCTGGGATCCCTCTTTTAGCTCAGGAGATGCCATTTTCTTGTATTTGTTAATGAAATTTCGTTTTTCAACGTGATTGTCCCTCCCAGGTTGGACTGCAAAGCCATCTGTCTGGCTCACCCCTGACTTCCTTCTGCTACATATCAGACTTTTACTCTTTACATGCTGCTCTGGGAAGAAGACACACGAGACCTTTTCCTGGCTACAGAGACGAACTGTTCCATTTATTTCCCATCTGAGTTGTGCAAATCCCTTTCAGGTTCCACCTCCGGGCCTGGTCGGTGCCATTTCAACAACGCTGAGGGGGCCCAAAAGATGCAGAGGTCTGTGAGCTGTGCCAAAAAGAACCAGGCATGCCGAGAGCAGGTGACGTATTTTGCGAATCCCGGTGTTTTTCCGGGCGCGCTTTTCCCGTTGGAGTGGGGGGCCTTTCCGGGGTGCGCTGTGCGGGGTAACCGGGCAACAGCGGCGGCCTGGACGGGGGTGGAACCTGAAGGGGGTTTGCACAACCCACGGTGTCGGCGGGAGGGGGCGGAGGGGCTCTGGGGAAGCGGCGGTGGGAAGGGAGCCCGCGGCGGGGAGGGCGCGCTCACCATCCGGCCGGGAATGCCGCTCCGGGCTGGGACGGGACGGGATGGGAAGGGAGCTCCGCAGCGCCGCGCGCGACAGACACGCACCGCCCAGCCGGCCAATGAGCGGGCGGAAGGCGGCGGGAAGCCGCCCCCCTCACGGAGCTGGCCAATGGCAGTAGGGCTTGCCCCGTGACGGACAGGGCAGGCAACGCGAGGACGGGCCCGCCCGCGGGGCGTCTGAGGGAGCGGCGGCCGTGTCCAGGCAACTCCGTGTCCAGGGAGGCGGCGGGAGCACCGGGAGCGCGGCCCCTCCGGTGAGACACCCGCACCGGCCCGCAGGAAGCGGCCAGGCCACCGCCAGTGCAGTTCCGGTGTGTCCGCTCCGGGCGGCTCCCCCCCGGCCGTGTGGGGCAGGCGGGCTGGGACGCGCTTCCTCTCCCTACCAATACTACACACATAATCAAGGGGATTTTTGCTGTGTGGCATGGGAAAGAAAAAAAAAAAAAAAACTTTTTGGATTTGTAATAGTTACGCAAAGGGGCCTTTAGGGAGCTGGAACAAATGATGTGAATAAATTCCAGTACCTGAAGGGAACTTAGAGGAAAGATGGGGCAGGAGTATTTACAAGGACATATAGTGAGGACAGGTTCAAAATGACAGACAGTTGATTTACATTGGATATTAGGAAGAAAGTCTGTATTGTGAGGGTGGTGATGGACTGGAACAGGGTGCCCAGAGAAGCTGTGGATGTCCCGTCTCTGGAAGTGGCCAAGGCCAGGTTGGATGTGGCTCTGGGCAACCTGGGATAGTGGAAGGTGTCGCTGCCCTTGGCAGGAAGGTTGAAAGTGGATGAGCTTTAAGGTCCCTCCCCACCCTGACCATTCTGTGATTTGAATCTGAGTGTAAGAGGTACAGGCCTCAGGGCTCTCAATTCTTGGTGTGTATAGTTTGTTATTCAAAAAGGGAGCTTTATCTTAATCCATGTGGTTTGCCATGGGACCATGCTGTGGAAGAGATTTTGAGGGAATGGAGATTTCTTTTTGGTGTGTTAAGAATGAATAGTTTGTCAAAACTTTAAAGTCTTGGCAGTTTGTAAGTTATGAAGAAGTGGTATTGCTTTTATTTCACTTAATGATGTATTCATGCATGCTAATTGGACTAAACAGAATTTGGAATAAAATATGTTTTTCCAGACTTGAAGGTTAAAGTCAGTGGCATGACTGTTGTTACCAAGAAGGATCCGCACAGAGCTCTTGAGTTTTGCATGTAATTTGTCCATTCTGCTCTAATGAACATTTGCCCTAAGTAAGGCAAATAACTGAAATTCCAGACATCAGGGCGGGAAGGAGGTGGTAGTGCCCCACAGTCTCTACTGCTGGAAGTGTAAGAAACCATGGGAATTAACAGCTCTTTACTGTTAATTCTTTCAGCCAGCCAGAAACAATTCCATGGTATTTTAGCAGTGCCCCATTTCATCAACTCTGCCCATTGATTTCTCATAGTAAGTGCACAGGAAGAAGACCTGCTTTATACAGAGGAAAGCCGTGTTCGGGGCTAGACTGTTAAATTAATTTTTTGGTGATTTGTGCTCTAGTGTGCTGTGAGGATGGGGCAGTAATTTGTGATCTGTTCACAGATGCTGCTCACTGCCCATGGCTTTCAGGGATGTGAATGCCAGGAGACACATTGGACTCCAGCAACTCTCATCCTTAGCATCCACTGCGAGAACATTCCTGGGGCCAATGAAATCACATAAATTCATTGTGGATGAAACCACCAACCAGAGCACATTGATTTGTTCTGCTGTTAGACTGATTGAAAGTTTGGATTTGACAAGTGCTGTTGGACAGCTTCTTAATGAAACCATTCAGGCTCAGAACAAGGAGTTTAAGACTGGGATGAGTACCCTCTTGTTCCTGGTTGGAGCGTGGAGCAATGCTGTGTTGGAGTGCCTTCAGCAGAATGTTCCTGTTCCAGCAATAGTGTCTGTGATGTCTGAGGGGTTGAACTCTTGCTGTGAGAGAGTCCAGTGTCTTCAAATACCAATACATGATGTAAAAAGAGAGCTATGTTCTAGCAGAATTAGGCAAAAGGCTTTTGAAAGCAAAACTGGCCAAGTTGGACATGATGGTCTTACAAATCCTTGGAATTTGCTGTGTTTTCAGAGAGACAGTTCTGCAAAAGAAGAAGTAATTCCAATAAATTCTTGTTCCCATCAAGGAGATGATAGTAATTTTAACAAGTGCCTGGTTTCACCCTTGGCTGGCTTTGGTTCAATGGCTTCTGTTGTCGAAGTAGTGGATGATAGAAATTCATCGGTGCTGTCTGGAAGTGGTGTTAGTGCATCCAGCTGTATCACGTGGAAATTAACCCACAGCAGACACTTCAGCACTCTGGGGAAAAGCCATTTTTCAAGTCAGCAAGGTAATTTTCAGGGATACCCTTTGGGACCATCAACAGATCTGTGTGGATGTTCCGGTTTAGGACACCTGGCAGTGGCTCTGAGCCATGGAAACCAGACCAGCATGAAACTGCTACAAAGCATTGCTGCTTATCAGCAAGAGAGAGCAGAGTGCAGTGGCTCTTCCCAGATTAATATTGCAGAGATTGTGACGTGCTGCGTGCTGGGCCTGCCTGAGAACTATTCCTGTGTCTCCCCAGGCTTTGTCACATTAGTGTCACCAGAGCAAGCCACAGTCATCAAACACTTTGCAGAAAAACCCCTCCGGATTCTGCTGATGGATGGTGACCTCACGGAGCAGTATCGACACTTAGGTTTTAACAGACCACATAATGTAAGGACCATATTGGAGCGTCCCAATCCACAGGGAGGCAGGGCAGGAGATGTGTGGCTAAGCAGAATGTCGGATATTCTGATGAGCTTTGAAGTAAACCTGGTTTTGGTCAAAGGCAACGTGTGCAAAAACTTCATGGAAAGGTGCATCGCCAGCAGGATATTGGTAATTGGCTCTGTTGCTCGGGATGTGCTGAGTGCCTTTGGGGCGGCTACTGGTGCCCAGGCAGTGACGTACCTGAGCCAGCTGAACGCTTCCTGTATCGGGAATGGGGCCTGGGCGGAGCTGTGGAAGGTCAGCGATGGGCGCGCAGTGGATCTGGGTGAGCTGATACCGGCGCGGATCAGCGCGGGAGGCATCCCTCTGCTCACAGCCGTGCTCACCACTGCCCTGCCTTCCAAGGCGCAGCTCCTCGAAGACCAGTTCTGGACTTTGCTGTATCGACTCCATCACGCTCTAAAGGATGGGAAGGTTTTCCCTGGCGGCGGTGCAGTGGAGCTGTTGTGCCTCAGTCACATTCGGACGCTCGCAGAGCGGCCCGGGCGACCAGGAAACAACAAAGCTGTGAGAGAGCTTCCCAGTCCCTGGCTGGCAGAGTATAAATCCATCGTGCTTCAGGCACTGGCAAGTGGCTGGAAGCAGTACCTCTCCGTAGTCCTGTGTAACACTGGGAAGGCCAGCTCGGAGCTGGAAGCAGGCACCTCAGTGGATCACCACTTCCAGAAAGCAGCGGCCTGTGGCTCTCCCTCAGCTTGTATTTTGGAAGAGTTTAGGAAAGGTGGAGTGCTCAGGGGTGGCTCTGATCCTTTTCCTGACCAGATCACAGATTTAAAGGTTTGTGATAATGTTGTAGCCAAGACCGAGGCATGGAGGAGAGCTCTGGACCTGGTGCTGCTGGTGCTTCAAACTGATGCTGAAATTATCACAGGCCCCAGAAGGAATCAGATCCTGAACTCACCTGTGTCAAGTGAATTTATGTTTTTATAGGATTTTCAGGGGTTTTAAGTCCATGAACCAGTGGGAGAAGCCTGGGTGCGACCTACATGTCTTTATAAAGCAAACAGTGAGAATGAACAGTTTAGAGTGTAACAGCAGAAGTCAGAATCAGTCACAAGGTAATTTCTTATTTCTAGAAATAGGAACTAAATAACAAACAAAAACCACTTGTGGGCTTATCTCTAACCCAGGCCATGCATTTCTAGCTAATGGTATTGACTGTATGGATATCTACTGTCTTCTGAAGAAAGGTAGAGATGTCTTACATAACATTTCTGTACTTGAGTTAAATGAAAATATACTGTAAATTAATACCTTGTTTTTAATTTTTGTACATTGCAAACATAAGAGTTAAACTTGAAATAATGTGAATGTTACATTTTATACTGAGAGACTGTATGAATTGATTCTATTTTTGTGTATTTATGTGGTCCATACATCTCCGATTTGCCAATATATACCCTCTGGAATGTCTCTGGTTTTGACCAATTCAGGCCGAATTCTTCCCTTTGGTATTACAGACTGGATGCATCTCTACACAAAATTTTCTTTTACATTGCCAGCTGGATTTTTAGATCATTTCCATGGGGTCTTTTAGCTATCCTTGCAGAGAGGAAAATGTTGCTGTAAGTTTTAGGTGTTGGCTAACTACTGGGAATGAATCTATCCTGGTGATTGAGGCACGGCATTTTTGCTGTGTTACGGCACTGACAGTTTGAAAGCTGGGCACTGCAGAGCTGGCACTTCATTGCAAGAGAGAGGGGTGTAACTATGGAGATATTTTTTTCTGAACTTGGCATTCTGAGTCACACTGAAAGTGAAATGTCTCACCAGTCTGGTGAAAATAGAATGGAAAACAAATGGAAATGGTGATACTAAAGAGGATCCTTCCATTCAAGAACTTTCTCATTAAAATGCTCATGGCTGGCAGCACAGATAATGAAATTCATCCACAAATAAAATTTAGGTACTTATTGGGGGTATCTGTGTATTAAAGTCATGTTACATCTCTGACCTGAAACTAAATATTCTGGTTTTCTGTCAGATCTCAGAATTTGATGGATTTTGGCAAAATACTGTAGGGATTTTTAATTTTAATTTACAACAGTAGTTCCTAGCAGCATAAGGATCTCGTTAGATTGGGTTTTGATCGTCCTGCAATTATATTTTTGTTATTAATTAGTTGGCAAATTGATGTGTAGCTGCTTGGCCACAATCTTGATATACCGAAACATGAGAGAGAAAGAGTCTGGTAGATCAAAAGAGGCAAAAGGAGCTGGGGGCTGTTAAGTGAGGATTAAATGGAAACACAACATATAAATAAATATAAACAGACTCTGCTGCTCTGCAAGTGTTTGCAGCTCATGTTTGACTTTACACTGTTTTTCTTGAGCCTCCTGTGCTGAGCATTGCATAACCCCTGTTCCCAGGAAAAGATCCACTTGGACTTTATTTGAATAATAGAGTGAAGTGTGTTATGGAAAATCTGCAGACAGGAATTGTATTGAGGTGGTCCAACATCTATTTATGGGACTCTTAGACACTGGGAGCTGACGCACCAAATGTTGAGAAAGTCCAAAATGATGTAATTTTTCCAATCAGTCTTTTAAAAAGCACATAATGATATATTTAAATGTTGTGATGCTGAAACCAGGACAAGAGGTTTTCAAAAAAGCTGTCAGACATCACATTTTGCTTAATTAACACTGTTTTTCTACAGGCCAATGAAATGGAACAATTTATAAACTAGGTAGCTCCTGTATCCTGGGTTACTTATAATTCTCTCCTTGATATGCACAGAAGATTACCATGCAAGCTCTCCTCAAGGTGTCCTCTCCTGCAATTTGGAATACAACAGACTGGTGTGGCTCCCTCTGCCTCAGATCTCCTAGAGATCTGTGTACCATGGAATGGAGATCCTGTCCCTGTCTGCCATGGTGCTTGGCACAGAAACGATTTCAACATCTGCCATGGGAGATTTCAGCCCCTGCCAGGCAGAGACTCCTCCTCTGGACACAAAGGCTGTTTGTGTAGAGCATGGTGTGATGGCAGAGCTAAGCTTTTACATGTGACGTGCTTGGTAAATTGGGAAATGGTTGACATTTCAGTGAGCTGGCACATCTTGCTTCCCACTGGAATCAAGGCCCAGTCAGGTGCCTTGTTTCTCCCTTGCATCCCGGTATCATCATTCCCAGTTCGGTCCACCTTCTGTTCAGGGCTGATGGCATTGTATTTCATATTTCTCTTTATAAAACAAATTTTTAGGCCTCTGCTCTTGAGGATTTCCTGAAACATCATAGAGGTCTTCCTAATCATAGCAATCAGACCCTTGTCCCTAGCTGAGCCAGCCTGGAGGGCGCAGCCACCTGCAAATTCTGTCCCTGTAAGGGACATGGACCACTGGTCAGTGGTTGTCAGGAGGCACCTGAGAGTTTGCCTGCTACCAGATGTGCTGAAAATATGAGCTGGGAAATGTAGGAGACTGTGTGTGCCTAGAGCGGTCCCCAGGGAGACAAAGAAGTGACTCTGGGAGGGTGAGGACAAAACTGTTAAGACTGTTTGTTTGCACTGAACTCCTTTAGATATCCCAGACCAGGGCTGATGGAGAGGGGGAACATTTTCCTTTTTTTTTTCNGGCAGTCGAATCTAGGAGAAAAGTTATGGAGTGACAAGAGATTTTCAGCTTTGCTCACAAGGATGAGGTGACTGGCAGGCCTGAGTCATCCCATTGGTCACACTGCCAGCAAAAATCATTCTGAAGAATGGGAAGAACTGACCTTCCATGCAAAGCAGGTTGGCTTCCTGTAACCAACTCAGGCAGGACATCTACAGGAGCTGAACCAACATCACCAGATAGCAAGTGAATGAAATGTCTAGTAACTGTTTTTTTGTTTTTTTTTTAATTTTAATCCTTTTGTGTGTAAACTCTATAAAACTCCTGTGTAAACTCCCTGTTAGATGAAAGTGCCAAACTCAAATGGGGCTGAGCTGCTGCTTCAAGGAAGGACTTTCTGTTCTGGAACCAGCTGAGTTGCCAGGACTGCTGTGAACAACAGGCACTTATGGGAATAATAGAGACCCATTACAAGCCTGACAATTTGTTTTACCTTGTTCTATCCCTTTTCTCTCTGTAGATCAGGATTTCTTTTGAGATAATGCCATACCAGCACAGTCAGAGCATAGTTTGTATGACATAACTTGGAAAAATCTAAACATTACAAACTTAATTCTGCCACTTGCCACCATCATTGTTGCTTTAATTAACCATTTATTACAAAGCTGCAGGACCAAGACCTTTCTTTTCTAACCAAGCATGAATGGATCTGCAGTCTTAAAGGGCTTTTTCTTTACAGATAATGTTACTCCAAGAATCAACGTCCACAGGGATGACTCCAGCTCAGGTGACAGAAGAGGGAGAACAGCTCAGGTGCATGCACAAACCAGAGACTGGGTTTGATACTGAATAGTAGGAGGAAGAAAAGAACACACCCCCCCAGTCTGTTTTGGCTTCCTACCTGTTTATTCTGCTCATAATACAATTTCTGTATATTTTCGAAAAGCACTCACAGTGGTGCTTCTGCTGATTTCTGCTGGTTTGCTGTGAGTACTGGGATTCAGCCTGTTGCATTGTGTCCCCAAAAACTCAGTAGGGACAAGAGCAGTTTGGGGCAGAGATGCAGAATGGAAGGACAGAGTAGTTCCCCACTTTCTCCTTCCACATCAAGCCCTGGATGACCCCTGGGGAGTGGCTTTTTGTCACATTTATTCCAACCCCAAGTTCACTGGCACCATCCCCAGCAGCCATGTGTTCCCATGGTGAGATGTGTTTGGGAGGAGTCTTTCTCAGAGGGTGGAAAGCAAGCCTGGGCCATGATCATGCACAGATGGTGAAAGAGCTCAGGAGAAGGGGGAGAAACCAAAGGCTGTATTTGGTTTCCCTGCCTAGCAGAGATTCAAAACAAGCAAATGTTTAGTTCAAAAGGAATTCTTTCCCTGGGGACCAAGTGCTACTCCAAACAATAGGATTCTTTTTTCATTATTGCCAGAGTAGTAAATAGCATGCAGTTTTTATTTAGAAGTAATGCGAAGATTTGCCCCGACTGTTTTATTCCAGCTGAAATCAGTAGACTGGGGTTTAGTGCTATTCACAACTTTTATCCACTGTGTTGTGAGACCAAATATTTAAACAGCATTTCAGATTTGGAGAGAAGACTAAAAAAAACACAGTTGGTGAACTTACTTATTTCCAAGGTGTTATTTGGATCACTGCTTTCACTGACTACACGTAAAACCAAACAAGAAAAGCTTCCTATTTTTTACGACTGGAGAGCAAGAATAACCCCAGAGGAGTTGTAGAAAATAAATTTTATTTATATATGTACATATATTCACATTCTGGAGCAGAACAGTTTCTCAATCAGCAACATTAATCTACAGAGTCATATAACTCTGAACTGGTTCACTTCCTGTTAATGTCAAAGAAAACCATCAAAATACCTCTTTTTTTAGAATAGCTATCTATTATCAGTAATTTTCTTTTAAAGAGCCTTGTAGAAAAAGGATCCCTCCAGTAAACTGAAAGGAATTGTGTCTTGTTTGGGGTATGCCAGGGGTGTGTATTCTATTTCATTGTTAAAAGCAGTTGGGGAGATGTTTTCCTTTATTTCTTGTAACTCTGGGGGGAGAGCAGCAGATGCCTTCTGATAATGGGCCATTAACACCTCCCTGGACTATACCCTTCCCAGAGCAGTGCATCCACATTCCATCATCCTATTCTGAGATGCATCACATCCACCCTGGCAGTGGAGGGGGTGGGGCAGGCAGTTCCTGCCTGGA
>VWYO01027650.1:0-13013 GCA_013400275.1 Rhadina sibilatrix
GGGGGATTTTGGGGGATTTCAAGGCACATGACCTCACGCCCGGAGGATGTGCAGCAAATACTTTCTCTTGCACTCCGGCACCGCGGGGAAAATTTACATCAGGAGGAAATCCTAGCATTGAGAAAGGCTTTCTTTCCACCCCCCCTTTCCTTCACACATGCAGGTTCTGTGGGAGCCTGTGCTTCCAGAGGGTGGAGGAGCCTGTGGGAAAGGGCTTTCTCCTGCCTTCTCCTGCCCGGCACGGGGTGGGGGTAGCCCAGGGGCAGAATTTATTTCCTGCAGGGCATCCTTGGGCTTGAGCTGGATGCAAGTGGCACTGCAGGGATGTGGGAGATGCGGGAATCTCCCTGTCAGGATGTTCTCTTGCTGCTCTCTTGGAGCCCTTTGCTCCATACAAACACAAGGGTAGAGAGAACAAACAGTTCTGGAATTGTTTGGGATGGAAGGGGCCTTAAAATCCATCCCATTCCCACCCCTGCCATGGGCAGGGACACCTTCCACTGTCCCAGGCTGCTCCAACTTGGTCTTGGACACTGCCAGGGATCCAGGGGCAGCCACAGCTTCTCTGGGAATTCCAGCCCAGCCAGGAATTCCCAATTCCCAATCTCCCAGCCAGCCCTGCCCTCTGGCAGTGGGAGCCATTCCCTGTGTCCTGTCCCTCCAGCCCTTGTCCCCAGTCCCTCTGCAGCTCTCCTGGAGCCCCTTTAGGTCCTGGAAGGGGCTCTGAGGTTTCCCCAGACCTTTCCCATCTCCAGCCTGAACAGCCCCTATTTTTTTGAAAGGATGGCTCTGGCAGGGCTGAGGGGCACTCAGCTGGGTCTGGAGCCCACCCAAAGCCAAGTCTCTCCTCATTCCTGTGCTTAAATAATATGGAATTTCCCAGGAATTTTCTGGCCCTGGATATGACCAAGTTGTGCACCAGCATGAATTTGAATTCTACTGTTAAATGCAGTTTTAGTCTGATTTATTTTGTCCACCTTGTGGATATTCACAGACTCTGTCTTCCTGGGGGAAAAAAAAAAAAAAAAAGTATAAGATGGATTTATTTTTTTTATATCTACTTAACTTCTACGTGATTTAGATATAGACAATTACTGTTACAATGATAACAAAGCACACAATAAGTTTAATAATAAAGACTTTTTTTTTTTCTTTTTCCCCCCGGGAGAAGAAGCAGGATTTATTTTAAAATGATTCAAACCCCAACACCTTCAAGAATGTTGAAAATTTGCTTGTCTTGTGTATATTAACAAGCTGAGTGGTTTGTTTCTGCTTGAGCAGGGCAGAAGTTTGTTGCTGTTGTTGGTTAAGTGCTTCCAGTGTGTTCATCTCAGACAGTATTAACAAGGAATAAACAAGACCTCGCTGGAGGTTTAGAGAGCCAGCAGTATTTATGTGTTCAGAGCTCATTTTAAATAAAGACCCTCTTTTGGGGATGTCAGAAGGACAGAAAAGCAGGACCACAGGTTTTCCCCCTGTTTAACAGTGGTTTTTTATTTTTAAACTCCTGAAGGTTTTTAGGTTGTTCCGGCACTGAGTGCGTCAGCCCAGGGAACGAACCAAGCAGTAAAAGCCACGTTCTTTTTTTGTACAGAAAGATTAGGAGCTGGCGTGGGGGAGAAAGCCCAAGAGCAAACAGAGGTTGCACGATTCCCTTGGGAAAACACTGAAGTTTAAACCACGTGTTAAATGTTGCTGCAAACCTCACCATGTTGGTTTGAATTTCATACGCCCTGTGACACTTTTGTTAATGTATCGCCACATAAAGCTGAGAGGGGGGAAGACACCAAAACTGTACAGACAATTATGCATCAAAAGAGCATTAATAACTTCCTGGACTTTTTTTTTCTAAGGTTGGTGATAATTTACTCCATAGAATTAAAGATTTTTTTTTTTTAAGTTGTCAGAATGCTAAAATGAAACGTATGCAAAATTATTCCAGTTTGAGATGTAAACTATGCTGCCAGGAGGATGGGTGTGATGTGTGTGGTGGAAGAATTAGGCCTCTTAGACTAAAGCAGATTCTGGTAAATTATAAAATACGTAAGAAGTCTGTGGCCAATCCTGGATTTGATGAAATGAATATAAATTAAGGGGGAGCATCTGATGGTGTGGTAACTTCTGCTGTTAACGTTGGGCATTTCCATGGACAGACAATTCCCCAGCAGCACAGAGACACCTGAGCTTGGGCTCAATACTGCTCAGGGTGTCCACATTCACCTCTTTTGCCATGATTTTCTAATGTCCAGCCCTGGCACAGCTGCCCAGGGCAGGGGTGGAGTCCTGGAGGGACTCCATCCCCCATCCCTGGAGGGATTTAAAGCCCTGTGGATGTGGGCACTCGGGGACATGGGGCAGTGGTGGCCTGGGCAGTGCTGGGGAATGGTTGGTCTTGATCCTAAATCCTAATCCAGGTTCTTGGGCTGTGACCAGCACCAGGAAATCACTGTCCACCACCTGAATGATGTACAGGAGGCATTTCCCTGTTTGCTCTGGGGAAATGGCAACCAGGAAGTTTTTTTTTTAACTTTTATAGCAAAATGCAGTAAAGCTTGAGCTTCTCTAACCAGGCATTGAACAAATTCTTTTAGTCTGTGTTTATATCCCTGACATGTATATACACACAGTGATATGTACAGAATCTAACTCTGAACTTTCCTTCATTTGCTTTTCCCAAAGGCTCTGGAGAGTTTGCCTGCCATCATCAGGATTTTCTCAGATTTGGGTTGAGTTCACCTTCTCACATATTTGTAAACTGGAAAATGAAGTTACTGCGGAGCCTGTTTGACAAACTCCTTTTGTTAGTATCATGGCTTACAAAGTTTATTTCCAAGAAATGAAGACATGGCAGTGTTTATGCCCCTAGACTGGAGCCAAGTTTCCTTCTTTTTCTTGGCATTTAGGAGCTCAGGTTCAGTATCCTCAAGATGCATGAATTATGCAGGTTTGACCAGGGAGCTCTGAAGAATTGGCACCCATACCTCCCATTTATGGATGATTTCATTTTACTGTCATATCTTCTCAGAGTTCAATCTCTAGCACAGCTTTTGAACTTTCAAGGTGTTAAAATTTGCTTTCTGTTCCTCCAGGAAGACAGAACCTTGCTTGGATGGCAGGAGCAAGCAGCTGGATGAAGTGTCAGCTCTCTGACCCAGTTTAGCTTTCCTTTGCACCACTTTCCCACTTGGAAGTGGCCAGGGAAGAACTCTTTTAAAAAGAAAAATGCTGGTTTGTCCTCTTTATCCAAAATGCTTTCTCAATTTTTGTGGCATTAGGCAATGCAGCCCATTTTTAACATCCATGGAATTGCACCCATGGCAGGTCCATTTTGCTGTTTTCCTGGCAGAATTTGAGCTCCTTAAGCCTCATATTCTCAAATTTCTTCCTCTGCTACATTTTTTGATGCACATCAGGTCCCTGATTTCAGGGCTGGCCCGTCCCTTCTTTATCACCTTGCAAACAGAGTAGCTTCATTCAGGTGATAATTTCAAATTGTTTTGCAGAGGATTAATGAAATCTGTGATTCTCCATTGAGGCAGAATTCCTACTCACTTTGGGGTGTTTTATTCAAATCCTTCCTACTTATTCTTTTAAAATTTTAAGCTATCAATTGTGTTTCCATGTTCCTGTGAAGCTCCCAAATCAGCCAAGGGCTGGTTTTATGCAGTAGTTCCATATTTGTGCTCCTTGCCTTTCCTGACTGAAATCTCTTACACAAATGAAGTTCCTCACATCACTTTTGGAACTGAGTGACTTTAGTACTTTTTTGTTTTAAAACTTTTTACCCTGACCTGCACTACCTGTGGATTCAAAGGCCATTTAAACATTTATCTGTTTTTTTTCCACCCTATCTCCAGAGTGTTTCAATTCCCACCAGCCCATCCAACTTCTGTATTCTTCTAACCCATCTCTTTAATTTCTTTTGACTGTTTTCAGTGATGTGATGTGTTCATCCATCACTTAATGCCTGCATTACAACTTTCCTGTATTTTTCACCCCTTTGCAGAAGATTTCCAAGATTTCCAGACAAGCAGGATTTGTAAATCCACTCCTAAGGAAACCAGAAGTTTATAAATGTAGAACGTGTCTGTGTTCGCACACAATCATTGGGCAATTTTAGCCACTGAGAAAAAGGATCAAAATGCTGTTAAATCCCCAGAAATGCAGTGAATGTGGGCACTTGGGTACGTGGGACAGACTCAAATTAGGGAGGAAAAAGCTGCAACCTCAGTTCAGCTGTGACAGAGTGAGGAATCCGTGCTGGAGAGAGGAGAAACCGTGCTCTGCAAATCCTGCCTCTCCTGGAACCACATGTGTATCACTGATCCCGTTTATTATACCAAATCTTACACTGAAAACACAAGGGCTGCAAAGTCAAACACCCCCAGACTGATGCATTTCAAGAAGATTTTGCATTTCCTGCTTGTGCTTTATGCCCCAGGCTGAAATCACACAACTTTGTCACGTCTTCCCTTGGATCTGCACCAAGAGCCGGAGCCCTTCAGCCGGGTTCAAGAAGCTTTTGGAAAAGGATCTCAGGCACAGGGTGGGATTCTTGGGGTTGTCCTGTGCAGGGCCATGAGCTGGACTCCTGTGATCCCTGTGGGTCTGTTCCAACTCAAGACCTTCCATGGTTCTCTGGTCCATCACCTGCAAGGTTCACCCCAGAGCTGAGGCTGCTCTTCAGACCTGGTGCTCTGAAGTTGTCACCCCTGATTTCCCTCCTTTGCTGTCCGTGAAACACCTGAGTGCTTTAGGAATGGTGGCTAATTGTCAGGACCTCCTGGTGGGGGCAGTGATTTCTGTGCTAATGGATGAGGAACCTGGATCATGGCATGGGAATGTCAGCAAAGGTAACACACAGGGATCCTGACACCCTGCTTGGAGCACACATCCCTGGAGTGGAGCTGCAGCTGGGAACAAGCTCAGGCTTGCTATCCAGAAAATCAGGGGCTCAGAAATAACAGCCTCCTGTTAATAGTTTGGGCTAGGGAAGTTTACATCCCACCAGAATCTGTGATACAGGGGATGAATTATCTTTTTTTTTCTTATATACTGTCCAGCTTCTGCACTGAGGCTGATAGATATCACAGATAACACATACAGCTATATGCAATACAGAAATTAGTGTACAATTACACAGGTTATAAAATTACACAGGTAACTCTTTCTATTTAATTTTTTTTGTCACATCTTAATACAATAATAATAATAATTAATACAGAGCAAGTGTTTGCTGTGAACTGAGTAAGGGAAGGCTTGGAAAAAAGGGACAAACAAATGCTGCATCATCACAAGTATCAGGGTACAAAGTTAAAACTCTCCTTAAAGTCAAAACACTGGATTTTTTTACTTTTGATGCTCTTTTGGCAGCCTGTGGGTGAAAGAAGGGCAGAGACAGGCAGAAGGGGAAAAGAGGAAGGGTCTAATTGCTGCAGCCCTTCTCGAGTTCAAACCCATTGTAATTAATCGTTAATTTTTCTGAAATTAGAAATTATTAACCAACCTGTGGCCAGGGTTGTAATGGGAGCTGATCCGAGGAGGAGGCTTTGCTTTGGAGCCACTGCAGAATGAATTGCAGTCTGAGCAAAGTAAATGGCTTGTAAATACATCGAGTAATTGGGTATTAATGGAAGCTGTTGTGCACACACTGCCCAGGCCCCTCTGTAGCTGCAAAATTGGACTGTCATTCACAGATCTGATTACAGGAACCTGTTTTTAAAAACTCTGTAAAGAGTGGGGAACTCATGGTTCACGGCACAAGCCAGGAGAGAGAGGCAGGTCAAGAATATTTTTCTCTAGGCAAACTGTTCTATAATAGCTCATTTCAAGGCTTTGGGCTCTCTCCAGGAAACACCCAGCAGTGGGCATTGTCAGGGAGGAGATGCAGTTCTGACCTGGTGCTGCTGTACCTTTGGCATTTTGAGATCTGGCTTTACAAGGCTTCCTCATTAGAGAGGAGAAATTGCTAAATAGATTTTAAGTTAAAGCAGACAAATACCTAGACAGCCTACAACATAACAGGGGAAAGATCAAATTCTCCCCTTGCTTAAATTCAAGCAGCTCATTAGCATTAATAAGGCTGCATCTGTAACTGATAGCAAAAGTCGCTTAGTAAACCTTGAAGGACTTCAGGCTTAAAATAGATTTTTATGTACAGGCCAGGAAAAAAAAAAAAGACCGAAAAAACCCCAAACAGCTGAAACTGATAAAATGCAATTTATACCACCATAACAACAGTGCCTAGGAGTAAGATGTTGGGATTTTTCCCCCTTCAAGTGGGTAAAGATTGTTCCCAGACTGAAGCCTTCATCGCAAGCCAACCTTTAACTGCAAGGGAAATGTCTGAACTGCTGAGTTAAACCTTGCAGACCATTTTTTTTTTTTTTTTTTTTTTTTTTTTTTTGTTTTGATGTTGAAAGCATTACTGTGAAGTCACATGGTGCAAACCCCACCGTGGTGAGCAGGGGCTTTGTTAGTGTGTTGTCTGCAAAACTGGGGAGTGGGATCATTTCTCTTGTAGTTGAACTTTTCTCTTAAATGTATTTTGGAACATTGGAGGTTTCACAGACATTAAGCGTGACCTTCACAAACAGGAAAGTCTCAGTTTTAACTCTGCACCCTTAGAAGTGTTTTAAGGAGGTTTAGGTCAGATATAAGAAAAAGTTCTTCACTGAAAGGGTTGTCAAACAAAAAAGAGGTGACCAGGGCAGTGGTGGAGCCCCCATCCCAGGAGGGATTTAAAAGCCATGTGGAGGTGGCACTTGGGGACATGGATTAGTGGTGGCCTTGGCAGTGCTGGGGGTTGGATCTGAAGGTCTTAGAGGTCTTTTCCAACCCAAGTGATTCTATGTTCATCACGAAAATGTCAGTGGTTTTGTGCTTTGAAGAAATTTTGGGATTGTCCTTTAGTGCTTCCACTTCAAACACAAACAAACACGTGATTGCCATTTTCACCTCGTGGCAGCTCTGTGGGCAGAAATATTTCCATTCATGGCTGGGGGAAGTCACCATTTTAAATATCAGAAGTGTGTGCAATCACAGAGTAGAGAAACCATAATGAAAGAGCTGTAGTTCCAAAAATACACTTTTATTCCAGAGCATGAGACCCAAAACCTGTGAAGTTTTGTTTTTCCCAGCTTTGTGCACTCCCAAGCACACCTTTAATGGCTCTTTCATCCCAGGTTTTGCTGGCTGGCTGTGCCCAGAGGAAAAAAAAAAAAAACTCTGGTCTGAAGATATAAAAGACATTTAGTATTTGCTTTATACATTAACAGCCAAGGGGCTGAGGCTGCTCCATGCTGCACTTCCACACTAAGAATTTTTAATTATTGGTACTCTAGTTTAGGTGAGCCTTATCCCTCACATTCCCAAATAGCAAACCCTTCATGTACAGCACCAAATATAATCTGTGGCCCTCAGAAAAGTCTCCCAGGGTCATTCATTGCCCCCCAGAAATCCAGAGCTTGGCCATGGTCACTGAAAATCAAGTGCAGGGCTTGGCAGCACCTTGCAATACCTGCACTCAGAAATTACACTTAATGCAAAGCTTGGCAACACCCAGCACAGGGTGTCATCAGTGCCACCCAATCAGCTGCTTGAAAAAAGTCACAAAATCTCAATTAAAACAAAGAAAATGGCATGGTACTTTTTTTTTTTTTTTTTTTTTTTTTCTTTTTTTTTTTTTTGTCCCTATGAGCAATAAAAACCAGGTACTTCAGCAAAGCAAGATAACTCAAGAGCTGATGAATAAATAATACCAGTGGATGAATAATTTAAATTTAGTGTCAGATGCCTTGAACAATCTTTATCCTTGAAACAATAAGATGTGACCATGTGCAGTTTGTGTGCCAGACAGAGAGGCTGCAGGATTAAAACCCTGACTTGGGGAGCTGCACTCTAAAATTCCAGGAGATGTTGAGCAACTTCCCATGCAGCAAGAGCACTGCCCTGAAGTTTAGGGAGGGCAGGTGGCCTTTCCCAGGTTGTTGAGGAAATTGCTGTTGGGTGAGGCTGATCAAGGAATTTCAGCCATGCAGGGAGCTCAAACCACAGCTGATGCAGAGGTGAGGAAAAGTTTTTTCCAGGTTTTTCCCCTTAAAGGAGAGATTAAGAAGTTTTATGAGGTAAAACTCTTGGCTTTGTTTAAGATAACCCATTAAGGTTGTGCCTTCAGGTGGTTTTGGTAATAGAAAATCCAGGCTCAGGAGTTTTTGGACTCTCCTCCCTGGGTGCCTGGTGTCCCTGCTGCTCTCCAGACCTGTCACCACCACAGGCAGGTGGCTCCTCTGCAGGGACATCTCCTGGTGGCCTTGGTAAGTCTTGTACCAGGGGGTGGCCTTGGATAAACGTGGGGAACTTGGCTTTACTTGGGAAAAGGAGAGAAAGGATGAGGTGCTCTGGTGATTTTTTTTATTATCTGGTTTATTTCTTGAGAACTCCGTTCTATTCCAAACGTTAAGTTTTGGTTTGTTGGCTGTGGTTATTTTTATTTTTTTTTTTTTTTAATATAAATGGAGGATTTTCCTTCTAATGCCCACAAGGGAAACACTTCTCACGTGATTTTGCTGCTCTTCACCTCATCTTCATACAAAAGCATTTTTAAGGTTATCTGAGTAATTCCAGACTGAAGTGTTTCACTCTTCTTCTAAGAAACTGTTGTAGTAAAGGAAATTTGAGGTGTATTTTCCTGCAAAGAATTTATTTCTGGAATTAGACTGAGAAAATGAGAAAATCTCTCCTTTAACCTGGTGTAGTCTGGAGTAAAACCACGGTTCTGTTCTTACAAAATTAAAGATTTTGGCAAACGTTATCTTTGGGCTTTGATTTGAGGTGTTAATAAATATAATGGAAGAATTGGGAAGGAGAAACATTTTGTGTCTGATGAGGACACTTTGCTGAGCTGCTGAAGGAGTTTATAATGAAAATACACCTCGTGCCACAAGTCCAGTGAGCATAAATTAAAATTGAACAGGGTTTGGGTTTTTTTTTTTCAGTTCATTTTCCCCACCTAGACTGAAATACCTGCTGAGTATTTTTTTACCATGGGCAAATTACCTGGCTTCTGATAGTAGCTAAAATCTTATTATCAGCTTAATTAGGATGTTATTTATGTTGTCATGATGGTGTTTTGAGCTGTGATAATATTTTTGGTACTCTGCAAGTTACAAAAGTGCCCATCTCATCAAACAGCCCATCACCTGCATGATGGAGAAATCATAGGGAGCAGGTTAGGGAGTGGAAAATTGCCTTTTTCTTTCTTTCTTTCTTTCTTTCTTTCTTTTTTTCTTTTCCAGTTTAATCTTGGATTTTGTTTCCTCCTTGTTTCTCCACCTTGTGCCACAGAAAAGATTGGGATTTTGTGACAGGTCTACCCAAAATTAATTTAAACCAGAGAAATGCCACTGTTCATTTATATCTACAAATAAGAAAAGGTGAATGAAAAGTTAGTCTAAATATTTTTTTTTCTTTTTTCTTCTTATATTGCCTGAAAACCAAAGAAATATGAATGGAGGGTTATGTGGAAAAATCAGATTTAAACTTTAAAAGAAGATATATGGAGTGTATATGACATTATGGAGTTAGGGGGAAAGAGATAATGAACTTCAGAGGAGCATGGAAATATCCCTGAAATTGGAACTGCTGGAATTTCAGCAGGTGAAATCCAATGCTAGTCAAGTTTCAGCTCTCTGAGTTCAAAGTTGGCAGGGTTTTCTACTTTAGAGGATGACACCCAAATCTGCTCCTTGACTTCCTCTTGTAATTCTGAAACTCAGGGCATAGCCCACTTGTCCAATCCACCTGGTGTTTAATTAATCCTTGTTAATGAAACAATTTAAAGTCATGATGTGACATAAAGCTTGTGACATTTGTGGGGGAGAAAAAAGCGTGGTGTGATGCTGGGGTTTTTTTTTTGTTTTTTTGTTTGAACTTCTGCAAAAATGCAAATTAAAATTCTCCGTGTGTAATTACGAAGTGGATGAGAACACAGAAACTCTGGTGAAATTGTGTGTGCCTTGGGGCTCTGTTCCTTCACTGAAGATCCAAGGATTCCTTGATGCACAAGTTGTATTATCTCAGATCACAGTTTTTATTGGACATCTAACCAAGTGATTCATCAGGGCTCCAAAATGAGCTGTTCCCCTCAGCTCTAGAGAAGCAAAATGCCAAAATTAAATACCCCAGACCAAAAAAAAAAGAGAGAAAGTCACACAAGGAGAGAGCTTATGGGCAGGTTTTGCTCTTTCACTATTCTCTTTCANCACAAGGAGAGAGTTTATTGGGCAGGTTTTGCTCTTTCACTATTCTCTTTCAGGGACTAATTTGCTGGTTTTTTTTTTTTTCTTTTAAGGAGAATGAAGACTTCCTGTATCAGTAATTTCTCTTTACCTATTATGTCTTAGGCAAATTTCTCCCCTCTGGTGGCAAGTTCTTTGTGGCAGTGATTTGAGTTTTGGTGGGGGGATGATGCCAAACAGAAGGTTGTTTCAGTCTAATTTAATTCAAAAGGAGGATTTTCCATGGAATTTGGAACAAATACTCAGAGTAGGAATGTTTTTAGGCTGAAAGGACCTGCCTGGGCTCACCATCTGCAAGGTGGGAAACTGGCAGGGATGGGTGAACCCTCAACACCCCTGGAACATCCCCTGGATACATCTAAAACACCCAAACCAGCCCAAAGCTCTCCTCCCTTCCCTGTGCCCCTGCCCAAACTCCAACTCTGATATTTTAAATATTAAAACAGCACAGAGAAGTAAATCTTCTAAACAACAAAGGAGAATTAAAAAAAGGCAACTTCTCTGGGTAATAACAAAGTTTTGTGGCTAATTCTCTCCACATACTGTGCAGAAAATGAATCCCATAAAACACAAATAACTTCTCCCCGAGCACCTGTAGCTTCTTGCTAATATTTAAAATTTATTTATGTTCCATTTAAATAAATTTTAAAGTTGCAGCACGAGCTCTCTGTGCCCCTACTGCTCCTGGAGAAGGAGTGGCTGTGGCATAAAGTGCAAAGGTAAATAATAAATCACTTTTGTCTTGAAATGTTGATGGTCTCTTCTGCAATATGCTCATTGTTTCAGCCTGGGATTGTTAAAGACAAAAGTCTAAAGCTGAAAATAGTGCTAAAGAGTGCAAGCTCAAAGTAAGTAAAAGAGTGAAAACCTGGGACAAGAAGTAAGTGGGTTTGGTGTTGTTTTAAGAGGTGCAAGTACAGAATCCTTAAATCAAGGCCTCTATAATGAACAGCTGTGGGTTTCTTGAGTTGTTACCCATTGGGTTCCATTTTGTGCTTGCCTTCCCCAAAATTAGGGCTGTGCAGAGGTGCTGTGCAGTTCATGTGATTTCACCTCTGTGCCAGGTGAGTCAAGCTCTTCAAGGAAGGGCAGTGCTCACAGCATCTCTAATGTTTCCAAAAGAGTTAACTGCTTAATTCATTAATTTACCTTTATTTTGTACCAAAAACCTGTGCTGTGCAGGTCAGGAGGGAATGGGAGCAGAGGGAAGGACATTATCCTTTCCAGTTCCTTTTCAGCATCCAAGTGCCTGGGAAAACTTTGTAGCCCTGCATTTACTTCATGAATTTCTTTCCATGTTTTTTTTTTTTGTTTGTTTTTTTTTTTTTTTTTTTTTTTTTTTTTTTTTTTTTTTTTTTTTTTTTTTTTTTTTGGGGGGGGGTTTTTTTGGGTTTTTTTTTTGGAGATGAGGGAATCTCGTAGCATCTCTTTCTTTAATTAATTTTTCTTTAAGAGAAATCTCATGGTGGACATTAAAACCCATCCCTGGAAGTGCCCAAGGCCAGGTTGGACAGGACTTGGAGCAACCTGGGCTGGTGGAATTTGTCCCTGCTCATGGCAGAGGGTGTGACTGGATGAGCTTTAAGGTCCCTTCCCACCCAAATTAATCTGTGATTCTGTGATCCCATCTACCTGTGAGTGGACTGTGTGTGTGTAGGAAATACAGAACAATACAATAAATAGATGAATTGCTGGGCTCTGTGTTCCAAGCCCTGCTTAGACGAAGTGATGAGATGGCTGATGGCATTCCAGGCTCAGTTTTAATCTTGCCCAGGGTAAGGTAGGCTCGTGCTATTTTATTTGACCCTTCTTTTATGTTGCCTTCAGTGCTCTGGTACAGGACCAACCCAATCTAATTCAATTCAACACTACTTTACCCTTCAGTCAGAGCAAACCTACAGTGAGAACACAAAGGCCACTGTGATGGTATCTTCTTTGATCTTCAGCTTGCTCAATCTACTTCCTACTGTGCTGGCTCACAATTTCATTTTAATAGTTAAGTAGTTTGGACATCATTAAAAGAACTGTGTCTGGAGGCAGTGATATGGCACTGATCAGTTTGTCAAGTAATTCCATTAAAAAAAGTTCACAGTTCTGTCCTGATATGATGTAGAGAAAATGTCTCATTAAAAACAACTTTTGTAAAATACTTTCACCCATTTCAACTTAAAAAAAAATGAGGATAATTTCTGGAGACTCGCTCTTTCCAGTCTCATACATCATCTTCTTTTAATCTACAGTACTTCCTGCCTTTTTTTTTTTTCCCTAGCAATTATTAATAATTTTGTTGCTCTGCTTAATTTTCATAAGTGGTCTCAGATATATTTTTGGAAGCTCTGCTAACGACGTTCTGGGTTACAATTTGGGCTAAATGCCTCTTCAGCATGAAAGGGAGGGTCAAATATCAGCCCCCCAGCCCTGGGCAAGATTCAACCCCATTCCTTCCAAACTGGGTGAATTCCATGTGCCCTGTAGCCTCACACCATGGCTGTGTCCACCAAAAGAGCCAGCTATGTGTCTGCCAGTGAATTTATCCCCAAATCCTTTAAATCTATGCCCCATCCACCACCTCAACCCCCACAGCTCCCTGAGCTTCTTCTCCAAGCTCTGCAAAATTTCTTGTGTACTCATGCTTGGGACTTGTTTCAAAAGTCACATAAATATTCTCAACCTAAAGCTTTTCTTTACTTTGTTTTTTTTTTTTTTTTTTTTTTT
>VWYO01027652.1:1751-11835 GCA_013400275.1 Rhadina sibilatrix
ACATTAAGAATTTTAGAATAGGGATGACCAGAGAAGATGGAGGATTCTGGGTGTTGCTCTGGGGTCTTCTCCTTCTTCTTCGTCTCCATTTTGCACAGTGGTGATGACATGAAGTAGATTTAGAGGGATTGGGTCAGAGTGAGAAACACCTGTTTAGTGTAGAGTGTAGATATTGGTTCACAACTGTAAATAATGTTCACGTAATTATCTGTATATAAGATGACGAGCTGGGGGCAGGTGGGGCAGTCGTCACCTGTTGCCCGTGCTGTCCAGACCCTGGCAGAGCTCAGAGAAAAAGTTTGTGATAAGATAAAATAAACAAGAAGAACAGCCTTGAAAAAGAACATCTAAAGGCTCCTCGTCTTTTCTGCGGGCGGCTCGGGGCTTCCTGAGAGCCAAGGGCAAAGAGCACCCTGACCTCGGGGGAGCAGAGACCCCCCGAGACTCCACCTGCAGCTGAGCAGAGCCCCGAGGGGGAGGAGGCAGTGGGGATGCAGCAGGATGCACTCCTGGCTGTCAGGGCGAGGCTGGCACCTGCCCAGGGGAGTGCCCAGCTCTGGGGCAGGTGGGCTGCAGCTGCACCCCCTGGGATGGGGCTTTTCTGGCAGCATTCCCTGCTGCCTGGGCAAGAGGTTGATGGGCAGCAGCTGGCCTCAGGTTCCTCTTGCTCCTTTTCCCTGCTGTCCCCTGGGTCTGGGTGGGAGAGGGATCTCTGAGCAGCTGGGCTTTGTGCTCTCACCCCACAGGGCCTGTCAGCTGTAAGCAACTCCTGGGGCTGCAGCGTGCTGCTTTCCTTCCCTCACTGGGAGGAAACTGGATCTGTCCCAAAGGCCTTGGCCAGGGACTTGGGACAATCAGCTGCCAGCTCAAGGCCAAGATCACTTCCTCTTATTCTCACCAGCTTGGGTACTCAGGTGCTCTCAGTCATCTCTCCTACCTGTTGCACCCAGATCAGTGTGTGGAGGACCCTGCTCTCCTGCTGCTTGCCTGCCTAATCCCTCTCTCACGTTCTTCCCCACACCTTCACACCTGCTCTGATAGCTAAAAGTTGCTTTTCTTTACCTTCAAGTCCTTCCATGGACTGAGTCCCTCTCACCTGCCCACCAGAGGCCACTCCCAAACGTGGTGTTGTCTGGTTTCCCTCGTGTTTTGGGCTTTCTTCTGTTCTCCATGGTGGGAGGTAAACACCAGGACAGCAATCCTGTCACCTCTGCCAAACCTTCCTCTGCTTTGTCCTGCTGCCAGGGAAAACGATGCAGGTTGAGCACTGTCCCCTGGTTTCCACAGGCTCCTCACCTGAGCAGAGGCTCGTGTTCCTCATCCAGGAGCCAGTCCACAGGCTCTGCAGAGTGTCCATGGTGGCTGCACAGCTCCTGTCACAGCACAGCTCTGCCCTACTGCCCAGGGACACCTCCAGCCTCACCAGGTGCCTCAGTCCCTGCAGCCCTGCGTGCCCTGCCAGGCTGGCACTGAATCCTCAGAGGGGAAACTGAGGCCAGGACCAAGACAAAAGACAAAAGGAGCTCTCAGGCTCAGGAACAGCCCCACAGTTCAATGCAGAACCTGCACCTTGGAGCCCTGAGCAGAGTGAGAGGCCGAGCAGGTGGCTGGGAGTGGTTTTGTGTCCTTTGGGAAGGGCAGGGGGGAGGTGAGGGGTCAGTGGGGGCTGAGCCAGGGGGAGGTGAGGCACAGGTGGTGTCAGGTGAGGGGCGTGCAGGGGTTCCTGGGGAAGGTGTTGAGATACAATATTTTGTATTTCAACACCTTTATTTGGGTTTATATATAACCCAAACACCCAGTGCAAATGTAACTCAGTGCAGTACAACAACGAGGTGCTGTCCCCACCACCAGTGCAGCCTGTGACAGGGGTGCCACAGCCCAGGAGTGAAGGAGGAGCTGCTCCAGAAATTCTTCCTTTCACCATCATGGTCTTTGGAGGAGATTTTCCTGATGATTTCTGCCATTTGCCCATTTATCTCCGGGCTCTTGCTGTGGCAGATTTTCATATTCTTCAAAACATTTTGCTGAGACAGAGCCATGGGTGAGATCCCCTGTCACTGGCAGAGCTGCTGCTGAGATGGGAGGCTGGCTGAGGCACCTCTGGGATGCCTGCATGCACCCAGCCTGGACCTTGGGCTTGGGGAAGGTGGAATGCCTGCAGATGTGGCACTGTGGGCCACATCTCTGCTGCTTCTCAGTCCTCTCACTGCTGCTTTGTCCTGAGGATTCAGCTGGGGTGTGCTGCTGCCTGGCTCCAGACAGTCAGATTTTCCCTCTCTGCCAATATTACACGGTGTCTTCACTACTGGAGAGACTCAGGACAGGGAGAAAAACCATCATGGGCAGGATTTGACACGAGAATAAAGTGAGAAATGCTGGAGCCTCCCCCTCCATCCCTGCTGACAGTCTCTGAGCCCTGCTGAGATCTTCTTGAAGCACCCAGGGCCCATCCCAGAGTCACTGGGCTGCCTCTGAACCCTTCACCTGCAGCCCCCAGTCACTCAGGGGGTTGGTGCCACTGTCACCAAAAAGCCTAAAGTGCTGTGGCTGCAGCCCAGGCTAACACAGGCCAGGGTCCAGGCAGTGTTTCATCCTGACTGAGTGGTTGGGGTTTTCCTCCCCATTTATGGCTCACCTCAGCCTTCTCAGTCACTGCAAGAAGAATCTCTCTTATACCCCCATGAAAGATTTCCTGCTCCACACCTCCTGCTAGCCCCAAGGGTGGCTGTTCTCCCCACAGCCCTGCAGCTGTGAGTGAGTGAGGAACCAGTGCAGGGCTTTGTCCTGACCTCTGGGGAGTTGTGACACCAAGAACTCATGCAGAGCCCTACACTCCTCCTGGAAAACACTCCTGGTTGGCTTTGTGGTTTTTTTTTTTTTTTCTTCAGGAAACAGGTAACAAATAAAGTGCAAAGCTGAGACTTGGGTTGGAAAACAGCAAAATGGTTACCCCCAGATTTGGCATCATGATGCACAAAGAGGCTTCTGTACTTGGTCCCTGAGAGCATTACTGTGGCATCAACCCAGACACTTCTGCCAGAAATTCACCTAAAAGCTCTTTTCCATGTTCACCCAATCTTTTAATCTCCTCAAGAAGCACCATGCTAATCTGGCAAAATCCTTTTCTGTATAACCACGTAATTGCTCCTAATTACACTGTTCCATTCTAATTTAATTGGTCTCTATCAGAGTGGTGTACCCATTGCTCCTTCACCTGGCATCCAAGCCAGACTGATGAGCCTTGAGCCACTGGTCCTGCCCTTGCTCCACACGTGCCCCCTGATACCTTCACCTGCAATCTGGGGACTCCCCAGGGCTGTGGGAGTCAGGGAACAGCAGCCAGCTGCAGAGCCACTTACCCAGCTTCTCACAAATTCCACAGAAAACAGAGGGAAAGGAGAATATTTGGGCTCTGTGACTGGAGCTCCAACAAGGCAGGGGACACCATCTTTTCCAGCCAATTTTGCAGCATCCACCAGTGGGACAGAGCAGGAGAGACAGGGCAGCCCTGGGTGAGGGAAGGAGACCCCAGGGGTGAGTCTGGAGTGGGGCTGATGGGGAGGATCAGGCACGTGGAGTGAGGCTGTGGCAGCCTGGGTCTGTGGGTGCTGCTGGTGCCAGGCCAGCTTTAGGGACAGAGCAAGATTTGTGACTGTGAGTTGACAATCGTGGAGCTTTCTGGTGTTCCCCAAGTCCAGGGTTTCATCCCAGCAGGCTGGGAAGCTGCAAAGCCAAGCAGAGAGCAGCTGAGGTTTGGGTCAGCCTAGCAGCTCTGCCCTGGAATGTGGGCTTTGCAACAAACAATTACGATAATTGCCAGCGACAAAAACAGGCAGAAAATGTTTGTGTCATGGCAACACAGGAAATAAACCCTGAGCAGAGCCTGTGTCCACCCAGCCACTGCTCTCATGCTCACACTGGTTGGTGCCCTGTCTTTTCTAACAGGCTCTGCACCCCCCAGGAGCCAAACCAGTGTGGGTGACACGATCCCAGAGCTGTGCTGACACGGGGACAGCAGGCACAGGTGCAGGTTTCACTCAGACAGGGATCCCTGCACTGTGCAGCCCCACAGAAGAACCCCAAGCAGAGCTAATCCTCCAAAATGGGGTGCACCAGGTGACTTCACAGGGAAGAGCTACCCTGCAAGCTCCACTGGGGGTTATTCACCACCTGACAAACTCAGCACATCTCCCAGCCTGGGGGCTGGGGTGGGTTGTGTCCCATCTAGCTCAGGCTTTGCCAAGATCATGATGTCCAGAAGAGGAATCCACTCCCTGCCAGGTTTTTTGCCATGGGAGGGTGGAAGGCAGGACACCAAGCGTGTAACTCCCTGTGGTGCCTGCCAATCCCAACCTGCTCTGCTCCCCTTCCTCCTCACTCCTGCTCATCTTTGCCATAGTTTAGTCATGACTGATGAGAATTCCCTCCAGAGGAGGGGGAGGCTGGTCCAGCTGACCCAGCCAGTGGTGCAGGAGGAAGCTGCATGGGAGTGGCACGAGCTGTGCCCACGGTGGGCACGTCAGCCCTGGGGATGTTGGCCCTGGCTGCCCTTCCCCTGGCCCTGCCTGCAGCTGCACCAGCCCCTCCTGCCACTCGGGACCCAGCGGATGTCCCACGGCTCTCCCTGCCTCACTGCAAAACCTCCTTCCAGTTTATTGGTGAATTATCAAAGCAGAGTGGAACAATCAATGGAAAGCATAGCTGGGTGCCCTTGGCCTGGTTTTGCAGAGGGAGGCTGCACTGAGCGCACGGCTTGGCTGGCAGCAAAAGTGAGGCCGTGTGCTGCCTGCATTTCTCTGTGCACCAGAAGCAGCTGGAAGCACTGCCCAGGGCTTTCCACGTGCATCCTGACCTCCTTGTTGAGTTTTCTCAGTGCTCTGGCTTGTAGTGGTGCTGGGAAAGCCCTGCTGTGTTGGCCCCTCAGCCCTGCCAAAGCCTGCCCAGTTTTTCTCAGCAGCCTCTCGGGACAGCTGATGTGAGTGACTGGGCTGTGGGGCAGCAGAGGACTGCAGAGGGAGAAGGTTTTGCCAGGGGAGGTCTGGTGTGGCTGCTCTCCACCAGCAGAGCAGAGCTGGTGTTGTGGAGCTGACCCTGTGAGAGGTCCAGGTGACATTGGCGTGAGACACCTGGGCTGCCCCAAAAATGTCCCATTTGTGCACAGACATTGGTCTCACGTCCCCATCTTCAGGGCTCTGCCCCTGGCAGTGTGTGAGGTGGTGAGATGTCAAATCCAGATGTCACTCTGTCCGTCTGTCCTCAGCTCCCCGCCGACCCTCCCCAAACGTGCAATTCCCCACCGAGTTTTGTTTGCTGCAGCATTTCTGCAGCAGCTTCACCTTCCTCTGGGCCCTCCAAAGGACAGAGGGTCCCCTGCACATCAGGACCCCCCTGCTGATCCTGGCTTGTCCCCACAGAGGCTTTACTGAGCACAGGATGGAGCACGGGGAGGCCAAGGCAAGCCACGTCTCTGGTACACCCTTTGCTCAGGATTCCGATGAAGTTGTTCCTAATCTGTGGCTGGGAAAGTACAACCTGCCAGGCTGGACTGTTGTAACACCTGGTTTGTTGCAAAAGCACTGCAGAGAAAAGCTAGAAAGCCCCTCTGGCTGGGTGGGTGTTGGGGAACCACCTCATGGGCACGGCAGCCTCCAGCATGGGGTGAGAGGTGTCTGTGGATGCCCTTAAAGCTTTCTCACTGAACACGAGTTTCTTGCTGATCTATTCCTGGTACAGAAAACATTTTTGTTTGTTTATTTATTTATTTTTTCCTGAGTTTTGTTTATTTTTTTCCTCTTGCACGCCCGGAGCAGGCAGAGCTGCTGGATGTGCCACCAAGCAGTGACCAGCAGCCCGTGAGGGAGGGGAAGCAGAGTCTCACCACAGCAGGGACGAAGGAAGGTCCCAGCTGCGGTGGGATGAGGATGGAATGTGGGGTATTTCCCTTTCTCTTGCCCCTTGCTCTGTTCCCTGCAGCCCCTGTGGAGGCTGGGCACACCGTGTGATGGTCTTCAGATTTTCCCTGCGCTCCTTCCCCTGCTCTGCAGGCTGTTTCCATGGAGAGATCCCGGGTTGTGAGCGCAGCCCCTGCCTTCGCAGCGACACTCCGGGGCCCGGAGATGAGGAGGCATTGTTGGGAGGCTGAGCCGTCTGCCTCGTGTGGCTCCATTTATCCATCTGCGGAGCCTGTCCCTTCCTCGACTCACCGAGATACCGGAGCTGGGCTTTTCTTCTGTCATTGAAATAGCTTTGGCCCCTGCTTGCCCCCTCCCCTCAGCTCTGCTCAGCTCGGCATTTCCATAGCCCTTTGTGGAGAGCCACACTTCTGTTTGTCTGGGCGAGCAGCTGAGGCACGGGAAATGTGCCGGAGCCATTCAGGGGCTTAGTCTGGGAGGCATTGTACCTCTGAAAGGGATGCTTGGGGCATTTACATAAAAATGTGCTTGATACAGATAATATGAGTGCTTGTGGGGGGGTGTGCGGAGCGAGGGGCAGCGCCGGGAGGAGCCGCGGTGTGCGGGGGGACAGCGGGGCTGCCCCCGCCTCGGCTGGGGCTGTGCCAGCCCCTTCTTCACCTGGGACAGGTGGGGCTGGCCGGGCTGCTGCTGGGGTTGTCCTCAGAGGAGGTGCTCAGGTGTGTCCCAGGCCTCTGCTCTGGCACCTCGTCCCTGCTGGGATGTCTGTGTCCTCTGCAGGCTGCTGTGTCTGGCAGGCACCCGAGAAGTGCCCCCAAACCCGTCCTCCTTGTCCTCCAACCCCCCGGCCAGCTGAGCCCACCCTGCCCCTTGCCTCGCCCATGTGGCACCTGAACAAGCTGGCTTTGCCTTCTTCTCAGCCTTTCCTGAGGGACTTGCCATGGAGCACATTTCATCTCCAGCACATTTCATCTCCAGCACATTTCATCTCCACATTTCATCTCCACATTTCATCTCCAGCCAACTCAGCTGGGCTGAATTTAAGCAGCAGAGAGGAGTTTAGCCCTGCTCCATTCCAGCCACGGTCCTAAATTCACCCTGGGGCTGGACCTGACCCCACCAGGAAACCCTGGCCACAGGAAAGGCTGTGGGAACTGGAGAGGAGGAAACCCAGCTTGGCTTTGGCTCTGTGCTGCTGCTTCTGCTGCAGTTCTGTGTGTGTGGGGTGGCTGTGTGGGACCTGCCATGGTGCAAGTCCCTTAACCCCCAAAACTCTTCTCAAAGCCTGTGACTCAGAGCTTACAACCAAGAGTGAAGTTTAGAGGTGACAACCTTTGCATGCCTTCATCCTGCAGCTGAAGTCACTGAGCTGAACTGAAATCCTCAGGCAGCTGAACAGATAATTTTTCCATGAGCAAAATGTGACCTAATGGAAAACCAAGACCTGGTACAGAAATGCTGTCCCTAAGGACAGTTTTTCATGCAGATTGTGATGGGTCCTGGGTTCCTCTTGCACTGCAGCATTATTAAGTGTTGTGGTGGTGCCCAGAGGCGATGATGTTAATAAGCACCTAATTTTAGCAGTAATTTAGCTTCTGTTATAATTACCAGGTCATTGTGCCAGGTGCTGTGCAGACACATGTGAAAAGACAGCTTTGGTCCCAAAGGGGATGTGCTTGGGACAGGACAGTGGCAGCAGTTCCTGAGGTGGGGGAGGACAGGTCAGGCTGTGTCTGAGAAGTGGAGGTCTGGGAACAGCAACAGGAACCAAACCTGGGGCAGACTCCCCTGCACTCCCTGCAGGGAACAGCCCTGAGAGGAGCTGGCCCAGAAATGCTGGATGCAGTGTGGATGGGTGAGAAACTGGATCCAAGAGCAGAGGAAAGGGTCTCCTACAAGTCTCCTTCCAGAGAGCAATAACCCTTTTCTTCCCAAGGTTATTTCCCTACAAAGTCAAATCTCAGTTCCAAATTTAAACAGATTCTTTTTGCATGCCATGAAGGTTCTGAGGATATAAACTGTGATTTGTGTACCAGTCTGGTTCAGTCTGCACTGGAACAGGATGGACTCATAAGGGTAAACCTTTTAATGTGCTGGGTCTTTGCCTTGTTACCTTTGGGGAGTGGTTGAATCACAGGTAAATCCTGCACATGCTGCTCATTCTGGAAGGTCATCAAGGGATCCAATCCCAAGCACACTTTGGTGGGGTTTTAGGACAGATCCTATTAGACAAGGCTGCTTCAGCCATAAAAAAAATACACACGAGTTCACACCAGTGCACAAATTGGAAGGCTTCACCAAGGAAAGGAGCAGTTGCAAAGTGTAGGGGAATGCAGGACTCAGTAATTCGGTGCTGGTGGCTCGTTGCAGCAAGGTTTGCATGGTGGGTGTCTAATGCTGATTCACGTGTGTTATTCTTCTGCAAGAGGTTATTTAGCTTTGAAGGTTTAAATGAAATAAATCGTGGTCAAATGAAGCTTTCTACCTCGCCGAAATGAGAAGAGGAAAATGTACTGATTCATCTTGACTTATTCCCCGCAGAAAATATGATCTAAATTGACACATTCCAACAACGGAGTTCTATTTTGGCCCAACTGTGTTTCTAGTGGAAACTTATTGAGATGAACAGGTCTCAGACAGGAGCTCACTGCTGGCCACCCTCTGGCATGGCCTAAAGTAGCTTTGAATGTGGCTGCAGTTCAGGTGCCACTTAGTGAATCCATCACTCCCACCCTCACAGCCTTTCCTCTTTCTCCTTTAAGTTCTCTGGAATGTGTTGCTTTTCTCATCCCTCTTCCTGTTTGTTGTTTTTTTTCTTTTTCCCCAAACCCTTTACCTTCATGGGCGTGGTCAAAGATTTTCTCCAAGAGGGGGGCAAAGTGATGGAGTAATTCTCTTCCCAGCTTCAAATGAGCTACAGCTCTGTAGCTGCAGCTTATGCAGAGCAGGATGAAGGTGAGGGATGATGGGTTTGGTGGCTTTTGCCTGACCCTGTTAAAGATCACAGCGACACAGACTCCGACTCAGAAGGCTGACAGTGACTCTGGTTATTTTGGGGAATTTCTTCCCTTTTATGCTGTTCTGCAGAGAACAACCCAAAGGGTGAAACAAAGACAAACTTCTTCCATCACATTGGTCAGAGCAGAGGGACATCAAGGAGAAGCCCCTCCCAAGGAAAGGATGCAAACAAAGGTGACAGTCAGGAAAACGTGTCTCTGGTTGGCAGAAAACTCTCTGGGGAAAGAGTTTCAGAGAAATCCAAAACATCTCAGGCACCAACCAGGGCTGCATTTGCCTGTGTGTTGGAGAGGTTCTCCTGGGCTGTGGGCATGTTACAGCTGTGACAGCTGGAGTTTTATCTGGCTGGTGAGCAGAGAGAGGCAAGAGTGCCACCAGCACCTGGGAGGACCTCAGCACTGGAGAGGAAAAGGAGCAGGAGCAGGCCAGATGTGGAGCTGCTGCTTTGATCCCGTTGGGTACCTGATGCCTCTCTCCACGTGCTGTGTGTTCATCTCCTCTCTCCAAGGCTCTTTGTTGTGGTTCCAGACTCAGCCTGTGCCCTGTCGCTGTTGGACACGAAAGAAGATGCAAAGTCTGTTTCAGAAGGCTGTGACACCAAAGGAGGAGCCCCAATTTATTCTTCACACCTATTTTATACCTTTTTACAATGCACCCACCTTAGAGGTGGGACCCTGGACCCATTGGTCACTTGAGGAGACCATCAAGCCAAGTGCCTCCTTTGGGAAAGCTTGTAGAAAAATATATTAGTTTACAGTAACATGACCTTGTTTACCAGTTCTGTCCCTGGGAACAGAATTTCCTGAAATCAAAACATGGCAGGCACAAACCATGGCTGCAGTGCCCCTCTTCTGGCCCCAGGGACAAGTTGTCTTTGCCTGCTGCTTCTCCAGGCTGCTGAGGGTCTGAGTGGCAGTGTTGTAGGAAAGGAGAACCAGTGGCACAAGACATGGCTTGGAGATGCTCTGGGGCTCATTGGGGTGGGTCTGATGCTGCCCTGGCACTGAACCACAGAATAGTTCGAGTTGGAAGGGGCCTCAAAGCTCATCTTGTTCCAAACCCTGCCATGGGCAGGGGCACCTTGCACAGTCCCAGGCTGCTCCAAGCCCTGTCCAACCTGGCCTTGGACACTGCCAGGGATGGGGCAGCCACAG
>VWYO01027652.1:15044-29855 GCA_013400275.1 Rhadina sibilatrix
CTCTCTCTCCGCTCGGGACGGAGGTTCGCTGCAAGTAGGTGATATTTGAAATTCAAGCCGTGTTCCTGAGTCGCGATTGGCCCGCCGTGACATGGGGGTGTCCCTCTCCCCGCATTGGCCGAGCGTACAAAGTACTCCGGGTCCGAATAACTCGCGTGTGCAAATTTAAAATTCTGTTTCCATGGTTACTCATGCGTGCGGCTTTGAACTTCACTTTCCTCCGACGTTCGCGCTGGTAAAACTCATTCAGCCGCAGGTTTTGCGGCGAGTGAATACAAAAGTATTTGCAAAGGACAAATTAAATGTATTTGCGTGCTCTAGCACAGATGATGCCTCCCCATCAACTCAGCCTGGATGCTTTTCTGCCACCTCCTCTGGTGCTCTCATGGGTTCCAGCCTGCAGGAATGTTCTTTCCCGTGATTATCAGCCTTGGTGGCTCCAGTTTTAGCATCACAAACACGGGCACGGCTGGGCGATATCTCTCTCTGCAGGTAGAGGCAAACATCTCGCAGTCAGTTCCGTGCCGGGCAAAGGAAGGTGTTTGTTTTTCTGGCGACTCTGAAATCTCCTCCGTCGGCTTTGCAAAATCAGGTTCTCCTCTTCTGGTTATTTCTGCGTCGTTCAGAAGTAACAAGGCGTTAGGTCGCGTTCAACTTCGCTTTGCAGCGGTGATAGAGGGGAGGAAAAAAGGAATTGGCAGGAGTTTGTAAGGTCAGGGTAGCTGGAAGGAGCTGAGCTGATGGGGGAGAAGTTGTTTTGCTTTAGCAGAGACGTCAAAGTCAGAGTCAGAGTAAAAAGCCCTGCTGCAGGTGACTCATGAGGGAGTGTGTCTGTCCCTCCTGAGATCCCAACACGTACCTTTACCTGCTGATAAAGGACTCCCTGGTCTGCATTATTTCCCCAAATTCATTCCCTCACTGTGCGAAGCGCTGGCTTCCCAAAAAACCTCCCCACCCCTCCCACTCCGGGACAGTTTAATGTTATTTTTGTTTCTCCGGCTACCACGTGCCTTGTGCAATATTTCTGTAGCCTCTGGACAAACACAGGAGAAGAGAGCAAAGGTTAACCACGATTGATGTCTGGGTTTGTGGCTGCGCTGTGGGAGCAGCGTGGTGGGGGCACAGGCCGGGCTGGCCCTGGGCGCCTGCTGTGCTTCCAGCAGCATCCCGGGACACAAAAAAACCCAAAAAAACCCCCCCAAAAAACCGGGATAAAGCAGCGCCCCTTCCACTGCCAACCAAGAACCGGCCTTCTGCTGTATCTCACATCAGGAGTGCCTCGAGGCATTGACTGCAGGGGCAGGATGGGCTAAACCTGCCGCTGAACCCCCGGGTCCCCTGCGCCCGGCTCCTGCAGAGCTGTGGATCAGTGTCGCTGGCTTTAGTCCTGGCTTTAGTCCCGGCTTTAGTCCTGGCTTTAGTCCTGGATTTAGTCCTGGCTTTAGTCCTGGCTTTGGTCCTGGATTTAATCCTGGATTTAGTCCTGGCTTTGGTCCTGGATTTAGTCCCGGCTTTAGTCCTGGATTTAGTCCTGGATTTAGTCCCGGCTTTAGTCCTGCTCCGCAGCAACAGGTTGTGGAGAGGCTGAGCGGGGACAGGGAGAGCACAACGCGCTCCAGGTCTCAGCCGGGGAAGAGATCAAAGCTCTCCCCTCCCGAGCGGAGGGGCTGGGAAGGCAGCGGATGTTCAGGGAAATATTGGCACCTGGGAATATTCTCATCACGCTCCGGCGCTGGGAAAACACCGCGCTGCCCATGCTCGGAGCCTGACCTTTTTAACTATTCAGACTGCGATGCCAAATGGCTTTAAAGCGCTATCTGCTCCCAAACGGGTGACAAAGCATAACAATGGCCACTTCTTATTCAGCAGATGTGATCTCCAGCCACTTTGTGCCCAGCTGTGTGTATTCAGGCTCTGAGCTGTTGACTTTAGCCAGAGAGCGACTGGCTGCTGCCCTGCGGAGCTTGCCAGGCTGCCCCTTCTGCTGGGTGATGTTCCTTTGGTGTGCTGCAGCGCTGCTCTGCCAGCTGTCCTGGGGCAGGGAGCTGGAGGGTGCTCCTGACAGGGTGTTGGGATGTGTGGAGTGGTCTCGGGAGGTCTCTCTCTGCTCCCCCGAGGTCAGGGTGGTCTTCACCCTTTGCCCTCGGGAAGCCCTGAGCCGCCCGCAGAAAAGACAAGGAGCCTTTAGATGTTCTTTTTCAAGGCTGCTCTTCTTGTTTATTTTATCTTATCACAATGCTTTTTCTCTGAGCTCTGCCAGGGTCTGGACAGCACGGGCAGCAGGTGAGGACTGCCCCACCTGCCCCCAGCTCGTCATCTTATATACAGATAATTACGTGAACATTATTTACAGTTTTGAACCAATATCTACACTCTACACTAAACAGGTGTTTCTCACTCTGACCCAATCCCTCTAAATCTACTTCATGTCATCATCAAGGTGCAAAATGGAGACGAAGAAGAAGGAGAAGACCCCAGGGCAACGCCCAGAATCCTCCACCTTGTCTCTGGTCATTCCTATTCTAAAATTCTTAATGTTAAAATATTACTACTTTCTATTACCCTTGAGAGTTTGCAATTCTTCCCGTAGTGTTGGTAACTTTTCCCATGGTCTATAATTGAGGCCCTTGCCTGTCTGGGGTCTATGCCAGGATCTACAACCCCCCTGTACATTTCTCAGACCCCCCTGTACAGGTTTTAAACCCCCCTGTACAGGTCTCTGACTGTCCAGGGTTTCCAGAGGAATACCCTGGACTCCAACAGAGTGGGGCACCACAAATGGTTTGATAGCAGCGGAGTGGCGAGGGAAGCGCGTTCCTGCTTGGGAAGGGGTTGCTGTAACAGAGGGGTTTGCTAAGAGCCGCTGACAAAAGCGCCGTCAGTCGCTTTTTGTGGGTTGAAAAATCTCTTTAAACTCCCAGTTGCACAACGTAGGTTTCTCAAGACTTTCCCCAAAGTATCTCTCGGGCGCTAAGGGCCGAGGCTGAAAATTTCGGCGCGAGAGGAAATTCCTCCCCAGAGCCCGGAGATCCTCAGAGCAAAGAGATTCTCAGCTCTGCGCCGGCACTGCTGCTGCCTCATCGCTGGCAGATGGTGCCACGGCTCTGCCCTTTGGCCAGCGTGGCAGGGGGAGCAAGTGCCTACCCTGGGATGTGCCAGGGGCAGAGCAGCAGGAAAAGGAGGAGAGTTCGGAGCATCCCTGTGATCCGTCTTCCTTCCCTTCTCCTCTTCCCCCGTGCTGGCATCATCTGGTGCAGGGGTATTTCCAGCTGGGTGTTGGGGTCCGCAGCGGGGACCCAGAGGCTCAGAGCCACCCCAAAAGGGATCTCGTTAGAGACACCCTGGGAGGGCCAGAGCAACTCCCTCAGCTGGTAGAGAGGCCTCAGCAGAGGGGCAGAGCAGTGATTTTCAGCTCTTCAGTGATTTCAGCTCCGTGATTCTCAGCTCAGTGATTGTCAGCTCCTGCCCTCGTGAGGGTCCTTCTCTGGTGGCCGGCCCAGGGATGAGAGAGAGAGGGTCCCTGTGGCCAATTCCGCATAAGGGAACTTTATTGCAGGATTACCAGCGAAGGGAAGCCAGGGACGGGAACCCCAGGGACTGGGGAACTCAAGGGGGTTTTTATGGGGAACTGAGGTGGGAGGGAAGGGGTACAAAGCCAATAGTTTGCAACAGATCTACATAGAATCTCCTGGAGGATTGTGGGCTCTTTTAGTGGTCGCCGTAACTGAAGGACTGCTGCTTATCTTAGGGCTCTGGCAGAGGGATTGTGCAATTCTTCTGATCTTCTCCAAGGCAGAGCCACCGGGGCTCTGTCCACCCCCACACAGGGGCACAGCAGCTTCTCCCCATCAGAGTTCTCCCGGAGCACTCCCTCCAATCCTGCCTGCCCAAAGGCTGGCAGCAAGGGGATGTCCCCGGGGAGCCAGCGGGGCTCTCACTCCCTCCTCTTCCTCCACCCCGGGCGGGCTGAAGGCACCGGTCCCTCAGCGCTGCCTTTGTCTCAGAAGGCACCGGCAGCCCCGGCTCTTTCTTGGCTGGGGGCTGCGGGAGGAGGGGCGGCTGCGGGAGCAGATGGTCCCTGTTGGAGGGTTCGGGGCCTCTCTGCCAGCAGGTTGAGGGGGGGATCCCCTTTCACCGCTCGGCTGGGGGAGGGCTGCCCGCCTCTCACATGGTCAGTTCCCAGCTGAGTGCCTCTATGGGATTACGCCGCTATTCATCTAATTGAAATTGTATTTGGAGCAAGGAGACAGTATCTCTTTCCTGGGAAGATCTATTATGCATCAAACGGTGCACAAAGGCATCCTCCTTGCCGGGGAGAGGGGGTGTCCGGGTGGCCACGGCCCTGCTCGAGCTCCCACTCTGCAGGAAGCAGCCCTGAGCCCTCCTGCTGCTCGGCACAGCCCCTCCTGTCCCCCCTCACTCCCCAAAAGAGCTGCTTGGTGCCTTCCTGCCCTGCCCCTGTCCTGCTCTGCTCTGCTCTGCTCGCTGGCAGCACCCAGAGCGGCACAGCCCACCCTGCCTCTCCAGCAGGGATCCCCACAGCCCTGGGGTGGTGGGTTCCCCATCCTTGTCCCCCCCATCACACCACAGCATCAAGGCTCAGAGCCTGGGGACTGCGGGGAAAACTGCAGGATTGCCTCGGTGCCCCCCTGAGTGCCCTGCCAGGCTGGCACTGAATCCTCAGAGGGGAAACTGAGGCCAGGACCAAGACAAAAGACAAAAGGAGCTCTCAGGCTCAGGAGCAGCCCCACAGGTCAATGCAGAACCTGCACCTCGGAGCCCTGAGCAGAGTGAGAGGCTGAGCAGGTGGCTGGGAGTGGTTTTGTGTCCTTTGGGAAGGGCAGGGGGGAGCTGAGGGGTCAGTGGGGGCTGAGCCAGGGGGAGGTGAGGCACAGGTGGTGTCAGGTGAGGGGCGTGCAGGGGTTCCTGGGGAAGGTGTTGAAATACAACATTTTGTGTGGGTTTATAGATAACCCAAACACCCAGTGCAAATGTAACAGAACTGCTCAGTGCAGTACAACACAGGATCATGCTGGGCTGCCTGTCTGGAGTTGAGGTCTCTGGATGCACCTGCAGGGGACACCCCTCCTGAGCATGTGCCTGGCCAGGTGCTTTCACAGTCAAATGTCCCTCAGCACATATAAACCCATGGGGGCACAGAGAATCTGTAAATCAGTGCAGCTTTCCAACAGGAGAATGAGAAGGGTAAAAAATAAAATCCCACCTCACCCACAATGGGTTTATGGCTGAAATCACCTCGCACACACCCTCCTGGAAGAGCTGCCAGAGTTCATGTGCTATCAGCTCATGCCTGCAGATAAGGAGACCCATTTCTCTAAGTTTTATGAGAGCAGGAGAACTCCTAAATGAAATAGGAAAGTCCTTAATGAAAGGAAAAAATCCAGATGGTTGCCCCTGCAAAGAGTTGTGTGAGCACCTGACATGAGGCAGAGTGCAGAGCTCTCTGGTGGGGAAGGAGAGCTGTCCTGGTGAGACCCCTCACACGGCTGTGGCCAGGGGAGCAGGGGCCAGGCTGGGATCTCCCTGATTGTGACAGCCCTCTTTGAAGTCTCCAAACGCTGGGAGTGGAGCAGGGGATGGTCCCTTGGCTGCACAGGGGCTGTTTTGGGAGTCCCAGCCTGCTGAGCTCATTTGCAAGCATAATCTCTTTGAGAACAGCTCGTGGAGGGTGCCAGAGGCTCTGCTTGCAGCCCAGGAATGCCGTCCTGTCTGCTCTGGGCTTGTCCTGTCAGCTGTGGATTTGCAACCCAGGCTGGCTTGCTGGACCAGCTCTGGCAGCTCTGGCTCAGTCTGGAGGTGTGGGAGCTGCTCAGGTGGCTCCAGCAGCAGCAGCTGCTGATGGCACAGACATGGTCCCTGTGCTGCCCAGGCCAGCAGAGATGCCTTGGCTGGGCTACAAGAGCACTGGGTCAGCTCAGGTTCAAAGGAGAACCTGGCTTAAAGGATCCCCTTAGTCTGGGGACACCAGCCCTGGAGACCCACCAGCTTCCTCTGGCCTTGGGAGTCCTGTGTCTCCACTCACAAGCAGAAAGGAAGATCAAAGACCCCCTGAGCTCTGTGCCAGCCCTGAGGGCACTGGGGATGGAGGGTGCTGTGTCTGCAGCTCTGAGCTGCTCTCTGCTCCTCCAATGGGGCAACTTGAGTTGGGCCACTGATGACTCTTCCTCTTCTGCCCTTAAAAAGCTGGAGGGGAGGACTCTGATGCCCTTTCATGAGCCTCAGTCTCCTGGTGCATCCTGTAAGACAGCTCCTTTCTCACAGCCCATCCCTGCCTCTCCTCCTGTGAGCACCCTTCCTCTGCTGATATTCCAGCCCATCCTCTTGCCACATGTTATGATCACAGAATCACAGACCAGTTTGGATTGGAGGGACTTTAAAGACCTTCTCATTCCACCCCCTGCCATGGGCAGGGACACCTTCCACTAGATCAGGTTGCTCCAAGCCCCATCCAGCCTGGCCTTGGACACTGCCAGGGATCCATGGAACTGGCCTTCTCTGGGCAGCCTCACAGCCTCCACCCTCACAGGGAAGAATTTCTTCCCAATATCAATTCTCACTCCACCCTCTTTCAGCCTAAGGCCATTTCCCCTTTTTTACATCCTTCTTACCCTCTCCTTCTCACAGGAGAGTCCACAGAACTGCTTGGCTCCATGGGGCACCTCATTCCTTCTCCTACTGCTCGGGGATATTCCAGGCTGTCTGTGCAGCCCCCAGTGCATCTCCCTTCCACCTCCCAGCCAAGAACAACCTTGGCTTCTTGTGGAGCTCCTCGTGGGGCTCAGGCCAGGAGGGCCCACTGCAGAGCCCAGGGGCCAGCAGAGTCTGGGCAGTGCTGCTGAGGGGGAGGTTATCAGTGACTGTGGTCTTGGGCAGCAAAACTTGGGAAAGGGGCTCCAGCATGGTGCTTCCTTCACCTTCCTTTGTCACTTGGAAACATTTGTGGTCTCCCTCAGCCTGTTCCGGTCTCTCTCTCCTTTCTTTGCAGCTTCATCATCTGTTGGTCATTTTTTGGAAGTGCTTTCCCATGTGGCTGGGTGGTTACCTGAGGTTTGATCCTGCTTGATCCACCTGGGTCTTCTGCTTTTGGCTTTGTGTGTAGAGACCCTTAAGAGCTTGGTTGGGAGAGGCTGGAATAGCCCTAAACATGGATGCATTGCCCACCCTGCAGGAAGACCCAGACAGGCTGCAAGGAACCTTGTGAAACTCGGCAAGGTTGTATTTTACACTTTTGACCTCGGGCTCTCAGTGACTGAAGCTCTCCATCTCCACCCAGGAGTGTTCCAGAGGGTCAGTGGTGCCCCCAGGCAGCAGCAGGTCACCAGACCGGGCAATGTGAGATGATGGTGGTGGGTAAGGCAAGGACAAATGTAAAGTCTTGCACTTGGGGAAACATCATCCAGGAGTGCAGCACAGGCTGGGATTGACCTGGCTGGGAAGCAGCTCTGGGGAAGGGGCTCTGGAGATGCTGGTGGACAGCAAGCTCAGTGAGAGTGACCAGTGTGTTGAGAGTGACCAGTGTGTTGAGAGTGACCAGTCGTGTGGCCAAGACCCAGTGGGAGGGCAGGGGCATCAACAGGGGCATCACCCACAGATGGAGAAGTCATTGTCCCACTGCCCTCTGCATTTGTCAGGCCACACCTGGAATAATTTTGGCACAGTTTTGGCCTCTGCTACACAAAGAGAAGTGGATGGACTGGAGAGGGTTGAGAGAAAGACCACAGAGGTGATCCAAGGGCTGGGAAGTCGCCGTATGAGGAACGGCTGAGAGACCTGGGCTTGTTCAGCCTTGAGAAAAGAAGGCTTAGGAGAAAACCTTTCCACCATCTCACAGCATTTAAAGGGTGGCTACAGAGAAGATGGAGACTCCCTTCTTACCAGGCAAAGAGGAGGGGCAATAGATCCAAGTTACTCTTGGGGACGTTCTGACTGGAGATATGAGGAGAATTTTTCACAATGAAAATAATCTCCACAGGGAAGTGGTGAATTCCCCAGTGCTGGAGACTTTCAAGGTTCAGCTGGACATGGTGTTGGGCCATCTTGTCTAGACCTTGTTTTTGCCAAGAAAGGTTGGACCAGATGATCCTTGAAGTCCTTCTAACCTGGTTATCTGGGATATCAGACAGGAGCTGTCACCCAGAAAGAGCCTCATCTCATCAACAGGCTGTTTATGAGCTTTCAGAGCCTTTCCTGCATGTAAGATCTGTGCCAGATCTCATCCTTTTTGAACAAACCAGATCTTCTCTGTCCATGCACGCATCCAGCTGAACATGAAGGAGATCCAGTTTCAAATCTGCAGGGCTCCAACAAAATATAGCAAAGAAAACTTGGGACTATTTCAGGAATCGACTGGAGCGGTGCAAGGAGCGATTTCAAAGGAAATGTCCTGACAAACAAGACAGTTTTGTGATACACCCAGTGCCCCCCATCCTTCTGCAGGGAAAATGAATGGCTAAATTCAGCTTTTAATGCTGCTGCTGAGGCTTTCCAAGGAGCTGGCAAGAGGGAAGGGTGTTGTAGCTGTCCATGTGTGAAACGGTGCAATGAGAGACCCAAACCTGCTGCGCTTTTAGGAGTTCCTGTAACGTTGTGTCAGCAATTTGGAATCCAGCTCAGGCTGTGGAGGTTTGTAAGGAAAACTTAAAACGGCCCTGGCTGGAGATGTCCGGGTGTGAAAGCAGCAGGAGAAACAGCGGGAGAGGAAGGGTTAAAGGAATGGCATGTGCTGATCTGCCTGATCAGCAGGTCCGGAGAGCAGAGCAATTGGCCTGAGCTTCTCAGGACAACGGGAGCAGTAAAACAAAGGACAGCCTAAAACAAAGGAGAGATCACACCCCAAAGCAGCCCAACCAGCTGAGTAAATCAGCTGCTCCTCAGGACTCCAAGGCAGGACTGAGCGAAGAGGCAAAAGATCACAATCAGGTCTGTTCCCAGAGGACACGAGAGGCATGCCTGAGAACCAGGGCACAGCCACCCACCTGAGGGGAGTCCACGATGCTGGAGGAGCAGCTGGGAGCTGGTGTCCCTCATTTCCTGTCCTGCAGTCCTGGCCAGGCTGCCTGGACACACATCTCTTGTACGTGAGCAAAAAACCCTGGGAGAGACCAAGCGAGCTGAATCCCCTTTGTCAAAAATCAAGCTCTTGTTCCCCTCTTGAGACGATCCTGGATTGAGCTTCCTGCTGCAACTGCAATTTTTGCATCCTGCAGCGACTTCCAGGGCCATTTCTCTTCGTGGTTGTTTGCATTTGTGTTTCTGCAGGACTCGGGTGACAGCTCTGGCCCTGTGGATGCTGCTGGAGTCCGACTTGTGGGAGACAGAGGTGGTTTGGATAATAACCCCAGGCGCAGGCAGGGATTAGTAGTGGTGGAACAAAACCCAAAGGCTTTGCAGTGCTTCCACCCGTGCCCAGGACAGCCTGGCCCTTCGTGAGCCCCCCAGGGTCAGCTCTGCAGGGCTGGGCTGGCTCTGGGCAGCCACAAGCCCAGCCAGCACCTCGGGAAGCAGGGCAGGTTGCCTTTGCAGGGAAGGTGTTTTGCCATGGTCAGAGGCATTAACTGATCCCCTGCGGGCACACGGATTAAATGGTTTGTGGCCAGTTTTGGCTGGCCAGGGCTTCCTGTAATAAAACGATGTATTTGCACGGGATAAGGCAGAAGGGTGTGCCTGGCCCCTCTGCCAGCACATGGCTGGGGCTGGGGGCTGGTCTGTGGGCTGGGCTGGGCTGTGGGGATGTCCCACTGCCCAAGTGGCAATTGGTACTCGTTGCTCTTCCCCCTTCAGAAGTCCTACTGCAGATGGGTCCTCTGATAACCCAGGCAAAGTGTTCATTGCTGAACACCTTCTGTCTCTACAGCTGCTGTCCTGATGCCCACCTGAGTCCCACGGCTTCGTGCCTGCCATGTTTTGATTTCAGGAAATTCTGTTCCCAGGAACAGAACTGGTAAACAAGGTTAGGTTATTGTAAACTAATGTATCTTTCTACATGCTTTCCCAAAGGAGGGACTTTGCTTGCATGTGACCAATGGGTCAAAGGATCCCACCTCTTAGGTGGGCACATTGTAGAAAGGTATAAAAATAGGTTTGGAAATTGATGCTCCCCTTTTTTGGGGGGAGCATCAGCCTTCTGAACGAGACTTGAGTCTTTCTTTCGTGTGCAACAGCCACACTTTGGGTCTTTGAAACACCCATTTTGGGGGAAGTCTATCCAATACCCATCTGCAGTAGGACCTCTGAAGGGGGAAGAGCAACGAGTACCAATTTGGGCCAGTCCACCTGCAGCATTGCTGCTCTCACTGTTGGGGTGCAGCAGGCTGGGGGTTTGCAGGGAGCAAACTGCTGCACCTCTTTGATGTCTCTGCTGGGGTAACTGCTGCATCTCTCTGCAGCCCAAGGCACCTCTGCCCTCCTCACTCTGAGGCAGCCCTCACCCACCTGCAGCCTCCCTGCATCTTTGCTATCTGGACATCAATAAATGTTATAATAATTATATGGATGTTGCTGTCTGGGCTGTTTAACCCAGACCTGCCTGGAGTCCCTGGCTCTGATGTTATTGCCCAGATAATAAATATGTGGTTTACTTACACATGGGTAGCCTCCACATCACAGAAAGGAGTTTCAGTTTCCTGCTGCCTCCTAAACACAGCTCAGTGACAGTTTAAAGAGTGCACTAATATGGGTTCTGTTTTTCTAAATGCACCTGCCCCAACTTGTAGTGACACAGCAGGCCCAGAAAAATATTTGGTACCAGATGTGCCCTCACTGTCCTCTTCCTGTGATGAAAATGTTCCCTTCATTATGTATTTGTTTGATATTTTGTGCTCCGTGCAAGGCTTGAAGTAGGGGAAAGGGCAACAGCAGCACCAGCAGTGCTGTTGCACTGAGCCAGGCAGTCCCTCTCTGCCAGTGCAGGGGAGATGAATCCTGACAACAAGTGCTTGGAGGCTTGGAGCTTTTGAAATCCAGTTTTTTTGTTGTTGTTGTTGTTGTTGTTGTTGTTGTTGTTGTTGTTGTTGTTGTTGTTGTTGTTGTTGTTGTTGTTGTTGTTGTTGTTGTTGTTGTTGTTGTTGTTGTTGTTGTTGTTGTTGTTGTTGTTTTTGTTTTTGTTTTTTGTTTTGTTTTTGGTTTTGTTTTGTTTTCTTGAAAGTGTGGCATGGACCACGGCATCAAGGTCCTTCTGCGACTGCTGGAATCTTCTCCATCCCAGGGACAACATCCCAAAGTGCTGAGCCCTGCCTTCTCCCTGAGGGTACCTTGCCATGGGTATTCTTACAGGACAGCTGCATCCTTTCTCATCAGCTGGGCCATACAGGCAGCAGCTCAGCCCTCTCACCCCAGTGTGACCTCACAGCCTTCTGCTGCCCAGGTGCTCCTCCAGTGCTGCTGTCACATCATTCCAGTGTCCAAATCCCCCTCAGACATGAGAGGGTCTCTGCCTCCCACCCAACACTGCCTTCACCCCCAACAGTGGCCTGGCCAGGAGCTCCCAGGGGTGTTTGTGCACCAAGGGGGCTGCTGGCTTTTGCTTTGTGCCATGGGTGCTCCACTGACAGTCACCAGCTGCCGAGAGCAGTGTCCTCTCCCGAGGTTCACCCTGCAGGCCAAGCACAGGGCTCAACCTCGTCTGGTCTGTTGGATGCTGAGCAGTTGCTGTGCTGTGCTCTGGGCAGCCTGGTTTGACTCCTGCCTCCCTGGAATATGTGGATGCTCTCCAGCTGATGGGCTGAGCAGCTCCACCTGTGCTGGCCACCAGCCAGTGATGTTCCCCTCTGCCTGTTGATGACTTGCACAGACACAGGAAAATAATTTGCCACTTCCTGGCTTGGTCTTCGCCTTTCCTTTTCACTGTGCAGTTCTGAGATTTACTTGCCTAGGAGAGCTGAGCATTCTCTTTGCTGAGCAAGACAAATATTCCATCCCCAGTGAGAGAAGGGAAGGAGTCAGTCAAACCCATACCATCAGCAGGTGCAGTGAGGGGCACTATGATCAGCAGGGATGGTTCATCCCAGTGAGGATGATGCAAAATGCAGATATTTTACACTTTTGACCTCGGGCTCTCAGTGACTGAAGCTCTCCATCTCCACCCAGGAGTGTTCCAGAGGGTCAGTGGTGCCCCCAGGCAGCAGCAGGTCACCAGACCGGGCAATGTGAGGTGCTGGTGGTGGGTAAGGCACAGCCCACTGCCTCTCCTGGTGAAACCAGAGGACTCTGTGAGCCCCAGGCAGCTGGGAAGGGTCCAGGATCACTTGGTGCTGGATGCTGTGTTGCAGAGCTCGTCCTCCTCTGCATCCCCTGCAATGGGATCACTGGATGCCAGCCAGCAGCTCTGGGCCTCTCAGGTGTCACTGCTGCGAGCTGGGTTCCTTAGCCTCAAAGGAGATGCAAACTGTTTTGTTTTCACCTGCTGTCATTACCCTCTGATTAAAGACGTGTGGTTTATTAGTTTCATTTTTACACGGAATGCAGTGCTCAGATGTCTCTGCAGCTTCATACCCTCTGTAGACAGGACTAACTGAAAAATACTGGAAACAGGAGGTGCACAGGAACAAACTCCTGTGGGCTCTGCACATCTCAGAACCATAGAACACAGAGTCACCTGGGCTGGAAAAGACCTTTAGGATCACTGAATCCAACCATTAACCAAAATTCATTGTTCTCAGCCACGATCACAGCTATGGTCTGGCTTTTTTACCTGCAGGTGCTGCCAGTTGCCTTTTAAACTCTTGCTGTGGTTTATTTTACTTGGAAGGACAGGAACTGAAGGATGAGGGTCTCAGGTGTCAGGTCTGTGGCTGCTGAGCATCACAGCACAGAACTTGTCTGTCCAGCTCCAGCTGATCAGTGCCTGCTTTGCCCTGGGTCAGTAACCTGTGACTGTTTAAAACCTCCCTGTGGAACTCCAGCGTGGATTTGGGGAATGAAACCTCCGTGTGGGAGCTGCCAGGCTGTAGCTGCAGACCTGACACCCCTTGCAGCTCCCTCTCTGCTTTGCTTTGAATGAAGTCAGACATGGGCACCCAGGGCAGGGCTCCTCCTGCCTGGCACAGACACTGCTCCCGGGGACAGCTCTCCTGCTGGAATATCTGGGTTGCAGAACACAGCCAGCACAGGTTTGGAGGGGTCCCAGCAGTCAGGATGGGGAGTTGCCCTGCAAGGGCCATCCAAACCAAGGCAGCAGGCACAGGTGTCTCAGGCTGCCGGGCAACCTCGCCAGGGGAATTTCTGAAGTGCCTCTGCAGGATGCAGGGAAGTTATCTGGGTTTCTGGGATATCTTGGCCTGGTTTTCCTCAGAATCAATTCAGCCCCAGCCTGCGAAGTGAGTGCAGAAATGGTCGTGGGCTGCCAATGGAAAATGCAACGGGAAGGGGTCAGCAAGGGGGATCCAAGGAGAATGGAGCCAGCAGGAGGGGCAGGAAATGGGGCAGTGGGGGGTGCCACCAACGTGGCCCTTCCCTGAGGGGTCTCCTGGCACCAGCAGTGCTCCCTCTGCCCCAGCAGCACCCTGCACTGCCCAGAGAGTGCCAGGAAAATGAATCCACAGACACCAGAGGTTTGTGTCCAGAGAGGAGGCAGAGGAGTCCTGTGACTTTATTTGAATAGAGAGGCCACGGGGCATTCCCCATGGGGTCTCTCAAAGCTTTGGAGGATGCAGCCTCCTTTTTATCCCAATTTCCCAGCTGCTTTTCCCTCTCTTCCCCCTTCAGCTGAGGTATTTGAGAAGTACAGAATTCCCAAATCACCTAACACAGACCCCTTCCAATGTATACCCGCCCTTTTTCTTTTCCTTGTGTCAACCAGTGGAATTCCCATGGAATTTATGGTTCTTCCCGTTGGTTCTTTCACCTCTCAGTATCCAATTTTATTTATCAGCAGACCCACAGCTTGTTTGTGAAGGCAAATCCTTCATTCCTTTCATGAGACACGGAGGGGGGGAAAACAGCAGCAGGAGTGTTCCCTGCCCCCAGTGCTTCCTCTTTGTGCCTCAGCTTTCTAAATTTGCTTGTCCCCATTGCAAGCACCTCAGCTCAGAGCTCCCCTGGGCTGCATCCAGCCCTGAGAGCAGGAACCAACCTCGCTCTTTGCAGAGCCAGGACTTCCAGAGAACCAACTCTGGGCAGGGGAAAGACCACAAACTGTATTTGCATGAGCCAAGAAGAGGAGACAAGGAAATCCCATGAGTCACCAAAGCCTCTGGGGCCAGAACCCATCCTGTGCCTTTTGGATCCAGCGCTGAGCCTTGCCCTTGCCTTGCCCATCTTCATTCCTTTGGCTGAGTTGTTTTTTCACAAGGCCTTGCCAAGTGATTTAGAGGAGCAATTATCAGCTGATTTTCACTAGCTCTCACTTCCCACCCCATAGTTCATGAGTGTCTGTAGCCATTTTCTACTTGAAGCCGGGCAAATTGTTGAAAATTTCATTGAAGAGGCCATTTGAAGAAAGATTTGGTTTGCTTTGAATTAACATAAACATTTCATTTGAATAATTTATCAATATTTTCTCTCTTCCAGCCTTTCAAAGAAACCTTTTAAAGTATAAATTTCCGGAAAGGTCTAAACCAAAAGTGATTTTTTTTTTTTGACTATTGAGTGCTTTAGTTTTTTAGGACAATGGGTGATTAAAAAAAAAAAAAATTGAGTTAGGCTTGGGTTGTCGCCCTCCAGCAATTGCAATTTCTGTTCCTGCCCGTTTGCAACAACACATTTCAGCTGGCCAGGTTCAGTGCAGGCTCTTGGGGTTCTTGGGATCTCTCAGGGTGTTGGAGTCCAGGGTATTCCTCTGGAAACCCTGGACAG
>VWYO01027655.1:0-19253 GCA_013400275.1 Rhadina sibilatrix
TCACCTGGTGCATATTGCTCTTTTCCATCTCTCAGTTTCCATTAAAAGATACTGTGGTTTTTAGTCCTTAGCACAAATTTATTCTAAATCATATATTATAATATGATGAGGACCCTGCTGCTGACATGCCAACTATTAACACCGACCATCTGTGGAAAATATGGACCAAGGCTCAAAAGCTGGAGGTGATAAAGATGACACAGCCAAGAAACACGCATGCTCTGAAAAGCCGGACCCAAGGAGGGGCCATGCTAAACAGTTCCTGGAATATGGAAACTAGTTCGTGGAAAAGTTTGAATATGTACGATATGCAACAGACTGATGGAAGGGAAATGGTATTTAAAGAATGTCTCTGAAATAGCAGGTGAGCACTTGGCTGAATGCCAAGTCACCCGGCCATCAATCCTTCCAATCCTTCTCCTTCGTCTTATTTTTTTATCAAACCTGTTTCTTAAAATTTACCAAGAAAGTGAACCTTGTTTTTCACATACTCAAGTAAGACAAACCCATCAAGTTTTAACGTCTCCTGCCTGCAGGTCTTCCACTGCAACAAAGCAAGCAAGGTGCCACCTTAAAATGCACTTTAGGGAGGTTCCTCCCCTGACAAGTACTAGTTTCAGAGGAAAAAGAAACCAAAGCCTCCAAGCAAACCAACCAACAGCCAACCAAAACTTAAGCTATAGTGACAGATTTTAAATGGCTGCCCAGTTTGAAATAGCTTTCCTCTATTGCAACATGATGCAGTCAATAATTTTTCCTGTTTTAAGTTACTAATATATCTATACTGGACATACTATTTTAAACAGCATGCATGGATATAAGGTTAACTCAGGAAAAATGTTCTACACCTGAAAGTCTATGTATACAACAGGAACTGGCTGTCCCCCTCCTCTTTCTCTGTTCACATAACTTTCAAAAACTTTGAACTGTCTCCCTCCTCTTCTCCTCTTTCTCTGTTCACATAACTTTCAAAAACTTTGAACAAACCTTAAATATATTTAAATGCTTCTAGAGACATCACTTTTTTCTTTTCTTTAAAAAAATCAGTGCATTCTCACAACAGCTATTTATGTTATAAAGCCACTGCACTCTGACAACTTGGCAAAGCCTTTGTTGAACTCTTTTCCCTCCCTTCTCCCCCTTAAAAAAAGAAGCTAAGAATCTGGACACAACTGGAAAATGGAAAGGAACTATGCATGGAATTACTAATTACATATCCAGAGTTCCAGAGCCTAATACAAAAAGTATTATTTTACTTATATACATCATTAACTGAAAAACAATCCTTCCCACTTATCTTTACAGAAAACAAGCTTAAGCAGCCTCAGCAACTGCCTTTACAGTGGAAACCACATGTGAAACAGAATGCTGAAGAGCATTTTCATTCAGCTAGGAGTTACTTAAACAGGGAAGATAAGCTTTTCCAGAAAGGGAATAAGAGCGGGATTTCTACCTGTAGTAAGAGCTGGTGTTGGATGATTTGAGGAGTACTCAGTCTCACAGGGACAAGAGGTTTCTGTGATAAATGCCACAACTACAGATCAGACCAAGCAGGAGACTTTTATTTATAATGCCAACCTAAGAATGACCAGCACATCTGTCATGGTGTCTTTATTCTTAACTGTCAAGTTAAGAAAAAAACCCAGAAACCCAAAACAAACAAACAAGCCCCTCTTAAACCCCAAAACCAACCAACCAACAAAAAACCAAAACAACCACACACCCCACCCCCCAACCTTGAAAGTAAAAGTAGCAAAAGACTGAAGTTTTCAGAGGCAATTATCTAAAGTTATCAGTAGGAGTACTAAGAACTTAAGGTCATGTTTATGATTAAGTTCATTTCAGAGTCCCAAGGACAGCTGGCTCTGGAAACACAAAACTTGAAGTGCTTGTAGAAGAGAAAGTGGAAAGGAAAAATAAAATCAAGTGGCATAGGGCAAGAAAGCAAGAGATTATTTAGGTCAGCCTTCTTGAAAAACAGAACAGAAAAGTACAACAATTTTAGATAAACTCAACAGCCTCCTAAGTGCTTTCAGTAGTCCCCTGAAAGAATACTGCATGAGAGGGGGAAATGCTGAAGAAAAAAATATAATTTAATGTTTTATAATTAATAATCAAAATGTAAAATTTAATTCTCTTCAATGTTTATATCGCCTCCTTCTTTTTTACTCACACAGAAGAGAGGTTTGAATGCACACAATGTGCAACTTGCAAAGGTTCAATGTAGCATGGAGTTTATTCCAACTGAGAGACATCACAGAAAGCATATGCTGTTAGCCAAATAAGTATTTATAGCTCACACTTTTACAGGTCTCAGAACACCAGTACTCCTCTTGTCTCCATGGCAATTCAGAGGGAGCTTCTGCAAATGGGAGATGGGGGTTTAAACTAATCAGGCTCTCAAAAAAAGCCTATTTTCCAGCCATCTTCTGGTCCTTCTCAGCAATGGTTTCCACAGTAACCCATTGGTGGCTCAAAGGCACCTTGTAAATACAGTGAGTGCCTATAGCTGCTTCAGCTGTTGCTTATTTTAAGATGCATCAAGATACTGAGGACATGTGTCTAATGCCATCGTGTTTCAAAAGACTATGTGAATAGGCCATAGGTGTAGAAGCCCCTTACTACTGCTCTCCCACCCCCTCATATCACACAACGAAAAGCTGAACAGATTTCCCTTTCCATTTCTAGGGGTAACAATCCAGCAGAAACATGTGCCTGTGCAAACACCTAGAGCAACTGCATAATGTTATTAAATTTGCAAAACAAAGCTCGGTACCCAGTGCAAACCAGCATGTTCCTCTGAAGTCAATAGTACCAAGACTGATTTACATCAACTGTAGAATCAGCTCTGAAATACAAGAGAGCTGGGAAACCAGAAGAAACTAACAATACCCCACCACTCCCTAAATGAACACAACCACTCTGGCCCACAATTTGCAGTAAATATATCTCTGAAGTCTCCTACAACCTTTAAGTGACTTTTGCTGGAATTGCCAAACAATTTGGAAAGAATAAACACTTTCATGCAGTCACCTCATCTATAAACACACCCATTATTTATCTTAAAATCCTGAAAACAGATTTAGTTTACATTCAAACTGTATCAACCAGTATTAATTACAATTCCAGTAAACTCCATATGAAACTGGCATCCTTGCTCATTCGGAACCAGTGAAGACAGACAAGTTCCCTTACTGTTGGAGCAGGCTTCCAGATGTTTAGGAGGAACGCCTTGACAGTATAATGAAAAATTGTTCTAAGTAAATACATTGGTAAAGTGAGCAGGTGTCTCATCCTATAATTAGTCCTATTAATTTAAGCTGGAACCAAATTTCTTGTGCATCACAGAATCATATAATGATTTGGGTTAGAAAAAAACAGATCATCCAGTCTCAACCTGTCTGCCACACTCAGACCCTCTCAAATGGATCTTCTCAACCTTTTTTTTTTTTTTNTGCAGGTGGTGGTTTGTTTCACTTGTATAAATGTCACTTGAACCATGAATTTTAGGACTGCATCATATTGAGGGATAGCACTGAACTCATTTTTAAGCTTTTTGTCCTTCAGACTAAAGACCAAGTTCTTTGCTAATATGAGCAGGGAACATGATGATCAGTTCTCACAGCTAAAAGAATATGGTGAACCCTTACTAACAATCCAAATGCAATGGCCAAATTGGCCATCCCATTTTCATTCACATATGATCTTTTACATTGTCAAAGTTGCTCAATAGTCTCTTTCCTGGCAGAAGCAACTAACAGTCATGTTTGATGACCAGTACCTTATTCAACGTTGTAGTTTACAGTATGAATGCATATTTTAACTTTAGTTCTACAGGCCTTTAATAGACAATTCAGTTGTTTAATGCCAAATTTTACAGAAATTTCTTCTAGCACATTTGAACAAGACTGAAGCCACTCTAATTCCATTAAGGCTAACACATGCCAAGAGAAGCTACAGCAAACAGAAGATGTTTTTCACACTCAAAGGAGAAGGTCGGATTTAGAAGATTAGAAGAAATCCTCCGGAAAGTAGAGCTAGGAACAATAGGTCACAGTGTAAGAGGTGCCAAGTTTTCCTTAAAGGGGACAAAGAAAATTTAAAAATCCAACTACAAAACACTACAGTCTTCATCACAGTAAAACCTACACAAGCAAAGGTGTTCAGATTAGAAAACATTAGAACAACATTGGAAAGTTACACAGGAAACAAACTCTATGCCTTATCTATTTTTAAATCAAGCATAAATTTTAACTCGGTGATCATCACAGCTTTCCACAGGAAAGAATGTTTTAGGAGTCACATCCTCAGGAGTATTTCCCTGATGAAAGACCTTGCAGCTTTGCATCAGAAGAAGGGAAAGCTCAGTACATGAACCAATATTCACAATTCAGTGGTTTGCTCCTTCATGTAACGGGTTTTGATGATCTTGTATGCAGGTACTTACACTAAGCTGTTTCACTGTCACAAAAACTGTCTTAGTGTATTCCACGACCCTCTGCCCTGTGCCCAAAAATGGGTATTGTATCTTTAAGACCTTGTAGCCCAAGACCTGGTGTGTGAGGGACCAGGAGGATGAAAAGTTCTGCTTTTGCACAGGCATTTTTAAAAGCTCCCTTCCCAGGTTTTTCATGGCTCTGTGTAGCATGGGTTTTGCTGGCCTGGTTTGATTTTTGGCCCAGGCAAAAAGCTTTTCCTTTCCTTGGCTCTGAGAAGCTGCAGTAGCAGTCTTTGGGCTGCCTTAAGGTGAACTGAGCAGCTCCATGCTGGAGACAAGAGACATTGTGCCAGCAGGAGTAGAGCTGCCCCATTCTGACACAAACCACAGTGAACCACACCAAGCTGGGAAGAAAACAGACTGAAAGGCTGTTTTACCTGCCTTGATCTGACTTGTCTTGGGGAGAAGGCTGATGCCAGATGAGCCACCAGGCCTCTGTCTACTGTGAAAGCTCCTGCCTTGCCAAGATGGAAGCTGATGCTATCTTGTATTGAGTGTTGAGAGCAGGTAATCTCTGGCATTTTGGGTCTTTGTTCGAGTGTGTGAGGAATGGAGCCTAACAGTTTCATATCTAGCAGATACTTACTTTTTTTTCCTGCCTTGTGGGCATTCCGTTTGTTAATAAACTGTTGTGTGTTTTTTCATTTTCATCTATTAGTATTAATTTCCTATTGCTGGAGAGGGATTGTTGGAACCCTTTAGAGGAAGCAACTCATTCCAGAGTGCTGTCCTTCAAACTGTCTCAAACTGAGACTAAAATGAAACAAAAAAAGATGTTAGCAATCCTGCAATTCTGTAAAAACACAATAAAAATATTTTTTAAAGCCATGGTTTTGGTTTTGTTTTTAGAGTAAACCATATGTAATTAAGGATTCTGCCCTCTGGGTCACTACTATCTCCAGCACAACTTCCATGCTTAAAAGTCTGGTGTTAAAATGGCTGGCTGCAATACCTCTACAACACATATAGTACCATCAATTTAGTTGTTTAGTACCAAATTTTACAGAAAAATCTTTGGTATATTTGAATAAGACTGAAGCCACTCTAATTCCATTAAACCTGACACATGACTAGAGAAGCTAGAACAAACAGAAGATGTTTTTCACACTCAAAGAAGAAGGTTAATTAGAAGAAATCAACATTACGTTTCTAGAATACTTGTTAGAGTCAATAGATCAACACATTTTATTAAGCCATGCCTGCAATATAAGCATATATACTGTTTTAAGCTACTCTTTTGTCATCTACTTTTCCCTACTTCTGCCTGTATTCCCTTTATAACCAACTGCTTATGGCACATTGATGCCCTAGAAACTTGGGTGACACAATTATGGCTTAAAGTTTCCTTTAGAAGTCACAGAATCATTAAGGTTGGAAAAGACTGCCAAGACCATCAAGTCCAATGTGTGACCAATCCTACCTTGTCTCTCAGACCAGAACACTGAGTGCCATGTCCAGTCGTTCCTTGAACACCTCCAGTGATGAGGACTCCATCACCTCCCTGGGCACCCCATTCCAGTGCTTGACATCTCTTCTCAAGAAGAATTTCTTCCCAATGTCCAACCTGAATGTTCCCTGACACAACTGGAAGCCATTTGCTGTCTTCCTGTCACTTGTTCCCTGGGAGAAGAGGCTGACCTCACCTGGCTACACCCTCCTTTCAGGGAGTTGTAGAGAGTGAAAAGTTGCCCCCTGAGCCTCCTTTTCTCCAGGCTGAAAATTCCGAGTTTGCTCAGCTGCTCCTCAGACTTGTGCTCCAGACCCTTCCCGAGCTCTGATGCCCTTCTGTGGATATGCTCCAGCACTTCCATGTCTTTCCTGCAGTGAAGGCCCAGAACTGGACATGGGATTTGAGGTGTGGCCTCACCAATGCCCAGGACAGGGGGACAATCATTGCTCTGGTCCTGATTATATTAAGACAAAATAATGGCACTTTGACTGAAGAACAGTCCAAGGACTATACTGGGAAACAACTTATCCAGGCAGATGCACATCAGCATAAACACTGTGATCACAAGGAACCCAAACCCAAATAAGGTCTTCAGAGGTCAGCTCTAAATTCACAGAACAATTTTGTTTTAATAAGAGGATCTAGGTACATTTACAGATTTATTTCCACTGTTGTTGCAGGACTGAATTTACTGCAATGAGCCTGGATGATACAGAGCATCAGCAGAGCTATGAGTGGCCAAGAAATCAAGAAAGGGTAGAAGATGGCTTGTTGAATAATGCATTGCTACCAGCATTTCTCTTCCCAAAAAGAAACTCATCACCAACTCAGTCAAAGTTCAACATTTTTGGTGAAAGAATTTTTGAAAAATAAGCCTGTAAGTTTTTATTGTTTATGAGTGCCAGGTGATGTTTTAGGGCAGAAAAGGAATAGGTTCTTTACAGGACAAAATAAATTACTCTTACACAGGGAAGATTATCCACTTCAGAGTTTACAGATATGTAATGCAACTCTTCATAGCCATGTCTACATATATCATCTACTTAAACAGTCTAATTTTATAACAAAGACTCTTGTTCCATTTAGCCATAAAACTTCCCTGGAGACTGTGTGTCCACCCAGCACAGGTATCCCATCCCACAGCAGAGGACAGCTTACAAACAAACTGTCTACCCTTCAGTCAACACAACTGGCAATCTAAAATAAGCAGATTTTTTTTTTACATGCAAGATTTCAGCAGGGCTCCATGAAGTTACAGGGGATTCAAACGCAGCAAACAGCTGCAGGATTGCAGCTTTAACAGCAACATAAAGCAGTGGATAACTTCCCCCATTTCAAAACTGATTAGTCCCATTCCAAAACTGAGGGTGTTTAAGTTCCTAATATATATCTACACTGAACATACTATTTAGAGTGTGCCTTGAGAGAGGGTTAGCTCAGGAAATATGTTCTGCACCTGAAGGTCTGTACATACAAGAACTGGCTGTCTCCCTCCTCTTTCTCTGTTCACATAGTTTAAAAGCTTTGAATAAGCTTCAAATATGTGAAAATGTTTACAGAGGCATCCCTTCTTTCTTCTCTCACAAAAATCAGTCCTCTCAACAGCTACTTATGTTAGAAAGCCACTGTCTTTCAGCAACTGACAAAGCCTCTGTAGTACTGCTTTCCCTCCCTTCTTACCCCTTAGGAAGGTAGCTCAGAATTTAAACACAACTGGAAAGCAAGAAGTAACTGCGTGTGGATTGTTCCTGTTTTTAGGACTCAGCTAGAGATACAACTGGAACACAAATGAAATAAAAAACAGTGTGCAGTGGCAGGGAAAAAGCAGAGTTGAGAAAATTTTTAGTCTCTCTACAAATACTGCTGATTCCCTGTTGACAGAGCTTTCCCAGATGACTTTTTATCCCCCAAAACATTATTTATTGAAAGAGTCTGCAACAAGTGCTATAACTACATTAACTTCTGCTAATACCCCTGAGCCATCATTTCAACAACACTTTATTGAACACATAGAGAATAATTCCATTTACTCTTTATGCCTATACATTTCAGAAAACCTCTGATTCAAACAGCACTAGCTGATGTCCAGGATTTAGGTCCTGTTTAGGAAAGGGAAAAACAAAAAAAAAAAAAAACCAAAATGCAATCGACTTAGAAGTGGAATTATGTGAAGGCTTCTTAGACTGGCAAGTAACAAAACCATAAACTACTTTGGCCCAAAAGGCCACTTTTTGATCCATAACCATACTTCCACTACAGATGCGACTCCCTATTTTATCTCTTCTCCCAGGCACCAACTTGGATGCTACCAGAAAATTTGGAGTGTCTCAGTGTCTTTGCTTTACTAGTCATTCCAATAATACAACAGCATCATCAAAATCTTACGAGTGCTTGCTACTAGTGCCTGTCTGTCCCAACCCTTCAGCTTTTCTACATTTTTAGGTGTTGTATTGCTCTGTTAGGTATTGTATTGTTCCAACACTGAAATGCTGATTTTCCTTATGCTGATATAGAAGCCTCTCAAATGATTATGACATTCTCATGGTTCAGTCACTCACATTAATACACCAGGGAGGACCATCATGCTGGTGAACAGAGGGCCACAGCAGCATTCATTGCAAGAAACAATTAAATACTGACTAAAAATAAAACATTTACCTTTCACACGAAAATATTTACTGACATTTAAATGGAAAGCCACTGAGGCTTCTTGCAGGATAAAGACCTTCTTTGCAAAAACTCTTCCACCATCTGAACATTGCTATTAATGGACTTTTAATTGGGCTTTATGTGGACATCAGAGCATAAAGAAAGTAAAGAAATAAAAAGGAGCTCTACCATACCTTTCAAGGGGAACCCTGTGATACATGTCTATTCTTGGGGGGGAAAAAAAGTGCAGGAGCAGTGGACCAAGACAACCACCTAAAACCCCCAGTAAACCAATAACACAACAAAACAACTCAACCCAGCAACATTAATCACGTTTTTGTTTCTGAACAGTGCTAAGAAGATATCAGAGATGTCTCTTTTTGATATTCTAATACTTCAGGTTTAGAGATAATCCTCTTCTATTTCATCATTCCTCCAAGTGTTGCAAACATCTGAAACAAGATGGAGTTGTTTATGTGCAGTATAAATCCCTGACTGGAAACTTGTAAGTTTCAAGCAATTAAACAACAGGCATTTATCTGGTAGAAGTTATTAAAGAATATACCTTCTTCCAGATCTTGTTCCACCCCATCTGCTATGGCCAGGGACACCTTCCACTAGACCAGGCTGCTCCAAGCCCCACCCAACCTGGCCTTGGACACTTCCAGGGATGAGGCAGCCACAGCTTCTCTGGGTAACCTGTACCAGGGTCTCACCACCCTCAGGGGGAAGCACTGCAGGGATTGGCCAGCAGCAATGTCCTGCCACACCAAAGCCATCACTTCTCATCCCCACCCAGACTTTTCTCTATTTAGACAGGGAATCAGACTGCCCAAATACAGAATATTGCCTTTTGTTATCAAATAACTTGGACAGGTTGCTAGAATCACAGTTTCAGAAGTGCTCAGCACCACTATTTTGGACAGTATCAAAGCTAAATCAGAGTCCTGTTACACTTCCCCAAATCTCAGTCAGTCTGGCTCAGGGGTACACTGAACAAGAGACACAAACAAGCCAGGAGTTTAAAAGAGAATTTCTCTCCTTGATGGGTGGCCCCCTCAAAGACTGGAGAAAGGGCAGAAAAATCAGCTTAGGTGGCCCAATGGTCTAAAGTGCAAAGGATCAATATTTACTTTTAAGACCATTTTATGGAAACATAAGAGCACTAGAGCACAAAAGTGACCCAGAGCATGCACCTAAACACACCAATGCATTCTACAGATACAGTTCTAGAGATGGTTTTTGTCTTGGTTTGAAAGACAGATGCCAGCCAAGCAAGGCAGTAACCTCTGTTGGAATGAAAAATATAACCCCATTCCCTCCACATCGTTATAACTTCAAAATTACGGGGCTTTCAGGTAAAGATATAGGAAAAGATACTGGAATATATATATGCTTTAATTGTTATTAACCAGAAAGGTTTACAGACTTACTAGTGGTTCAACAACTACAACTGTTACATGACTTGTCTTGTTAAAAAATTGCCATTTTCCCCTTCTTCTTTCTCCAAAAGTTCCTTCACCTCCCACTGTGTTAGAAACCAACAAGTGAACAGGACCAGATGTTCAGCTGCCAAGCTTGCTTTTTGCCTGCCTTAAAAAATTTTATGTAAGCACAGAGGTGACATAACTAATTGGAGTCCTCCAGGAAAAAAAGGTGACTTTGGAAATACAGGTGAGCACAAGCTCTGGCAATCATCCAAATGCTTCTCCAGCCTCATCTGCTGTCTCATTCTTTGAAATACATATTCCATTCTCTTGAAAAACCCAGCGTTTAGATGAAGGAAACAAATAATTTGTCTTGATTACAAGGCACCATAATCTTTGTTTAAAGCTTCCTGAAGTGGAATTACAGCACAATCATGGTGCTTTGAAGACATGACAGGCTTTTCTGCAGAAATGTTTTGCTAAAACTGATGGTTCTTTCAAAAGTACTGGGGATGAGAGAAGATATGCCAGAAAGTAAAACTGTAACAAGTTAGCTTAACAAAAGTCGGGTGGGAGTGGCAGGAGAGGGGGTGAGCTAACCAGAAGGAATAACTTGAGACAAAATAAACAGCTTCCACAGAACATTTCCCCCAGTTTCCATAAAAGTGCTCACCCCATGGTACTGAACTAGACAGTAAGAGCTTGTAAACCATCTCTTTACCCACATATATGCAATACTCCACAAAGATGGAGAAAAAAAAACCCAGCAAAACAAGAAAAACCAGCAGTAAGTCAGCTCATTGTGCACATCCACAAGGACACTATTTTATGCAAATTTTGTTTTGCTTGATATCATTATATAACTTCAAGTGAACTTCAAGGGAGTCTAGCCATTCCATATGGCCCTGGCAAACCATCTGGAAGGACAAATACAAATGTCTACCTTGTGCTTCAATTGCTTTAATATACAAGATATTTATATTGCAATGTGGACATTTCTGGCTGTGTGCACATTTCTAAGTAACCTTCCTTTACATAAGCATTTGCACTGGAGTCACCTCTAGCATTTCTAAGGGAAAGTATGACACTAAGCCTTACTTTAAGTGTTCCTAAGAGGTTTCACCATGTGCAGGGAGCAAGTGTCTTTAGAAGTGCTCCAACACAAAGATTACATTTTGTGTCTTGATGGATTCTAAGCAGATCATACCAGATGGAAACTTTTACATCCCAACTGCAGAACTATATTACTAGTTGTTCCTGGCTCTCTAAAATCACCACCAATGCACATCTACTCCCCCTTGAACAAAGGAAGCTTGCTTACTGCTACTGCAGAAGGTTCACATGCATGTCACTGTCTGTCTTCAGTGGAGAAATATTACTATTATTTACTCATGTGAATTTATGAGGAAACTGAATATTCTTAATATCAGATGTACCAGAAGATTCTCTCATACTTCACAAGAGGACTTCTCCTTAGTGACCACCAGCACTTAAGAAGAAACTAAAGCATCTGGGGCATCCTTGCAAGGAAGGCTAAGAGCCTGCTGTAATGTCTTTAGTTCACTTCTTTAAAAACAGGTCTGCACACACCCCAAGTCACATCTGGAGTTAGTCAGTGGACACAGACAAGTTTGGTAGCTGGAGGTCATGGAAGGTGAAACCAGGCATTCTGTTCTGTAGTCTCACCAAAACATTTGCTCTGGCATCAGCCAGTTTCTGTAGCAGAACCTGGCAGCTATCAAAACAGTTTGCTGCAGGAATTACAGGTGTAATACAGGAAAGAATCACATAAATATCTTTGTGTAATTCAGTTAAATAGCCAATGGGAAGACCTCATCCAGGCTCAATTAGATCTGCTAATCACAGTGGTAGTTTTAACTCTCATTATTAATGCCAGATGCCCTATGATATTCTCAATTACCAGAAATGTGTACACTACAACATGAACAAAGAATTGTTGCAACTTTAAGCTGAGACAACAGGACTCAGAAGACAAGCAAGAACAAAAGCAAGTCCTCCTCTTGCATACACCCACCTTAAAAAAAAAGAAACAAGGAATTGCAACTATCTTGATGTAACATTTCCAGGCATGTTTCTTGCCTCCTGTATACAGTGAGGGATGACAGCCACCTTCATTTTCTCTTTTGCACATCCAATAGTAGTAGTCTGTGGGGCCAGCAACCTAGAAGAGTGATACCATGGGGCCAGCCAAGGAAGAGCTCTCTCTGCCTCCTCTCTGCTGGAGAGAGACAGGAGGGAGACAGAACAGCAACACTTCTCTGGCTGAGCCCTCTGAGGAATACAGAGCCCCTTCTAAGCAGCATGGCCAGGTTTAAGCAAAACAGCATGACTTGCTGAAATGCAGTAAAAGCCATGATTTCTGAGAGACATGCCAGTAACTCACAGCCAGTTTCTTCTGAGCCCTGAGGATCTAAGCAAGAGGGGAAAATTGTAAAGGTTATTCAATAAGCTAGAGAGAAGCACGTAGCCCTTTTAAAGACAAAAACAAGAGTCTTTCCCACCATGTCAATTCGTATCCGTTTTAGAAGCATCTGGGTATCTCGCGCAGTCTCACCACAGTCATGAATAAAAAATGTTAGGCTGAAAACTAGAAACAAACATTGCTTTTTTTGTAATTAGTTTATATATTAGCAGTTTATTCTCCTCCTACAACTTATGTTGGAGTGTCTAAGAGTCCGTGCATGTTTCTAAACCCTGAGCAGCCTTCAGCAAAGAAATATTGCTTCTCCCCTAAACCAGCAAGAGAATGAACATTCAATTGATGCCTCTTCCCCCACTCCTCCTCCAAAACCAGGCTGTCTGCCTTATAGCATTATGTTGAACAGATATTACTGAAGAAATATGCAGTCTTACAAATTTAAGAAATCCCATCCCTGAATATGGCCTAATTTAGAAATCAGTTTAGAAATCAGTTCTTACCAAGCTAATCCAGCAAACGAAGGGGGTTCAACAAAAGACTGAGGGTTAACAATAGTCTCAATTTTGAGTACATCAGTTGTGTATCACATATAGTCAAGAAAGCATAGTTTAAACACTTCCACTGTCAATTCCTACAGCAATGCACTCATGCTTTATGATTTCTTGTCAGGGTTGGGGGTGGGGGACAGAAATAAAAGGCTTCTTTGGCCTAAAATCTTTGTATCTGAGTGAAAAATTTCTGAAGAATAAGGAGTAGGGTTTTCTTGAGCCAAAATAAACAAATAATCAAAATATCACCTTATTTACTGCTCAAAGTACCCCAGTGAGCTCTATCAAATATTTAGGTAAGACTACAATTTATTGCCTCTGCATTGTCCTCACACACACACATTGTAATGCATTTGCTTCCAGCCATCATCAGATGAGTCTAATTTCAATGTGCACTAATATCAAGAAAAATCACACCTAGATGCTTCACAGAAAGGCCAGTTGGTAGTACATACTATCTCCTCCCATGAAGCCAAAGTGGTTAATAACAATGATTTCTGTACATATTCTGTCTTGCCAACAGAGCTCACAAGTCTTATGCTGTGGTCCCTTTTACAACTTTCAGATGTCAGTTCCAGAAGCTTGTGCTGAGAGAGAACATGATTAAAGATCCCCAGCTCCCTTACTTTCCCCTAAATTAAAGATGGAAGGGAAGATTAGCTCACAGAAACTAAAATTTATGCAGGTCTTGAATATTTCTTAGAAAGTTCTCAATGAAAAGCAATCCAAACCTCATCTACCTTGGCTATGCTGATGCCCTGTGACCAACTTATACAGCTTTTAATTTCTGCAGCTCAACTACCAAGAAAGTTCTCTATACCTCCACTGCACCACCTCTATTGCTCCACAATATAACTACAGAATTGCAGAAACTTTTAGGCTGGAAAAGACTTCTAAGATCATTCAGTCCAACCTTTGACCAACCAACACCTTCACAACTAGATCAGGGCACTGAGTGCCACATTCAGTTGTTTCTGGAGCACTTCCAGGAATGGTGACCCTCCCTGCGAGCCCATTCCAATGCTTTACAACCTTTTCCATGTTCTTCCTGATGTCCAACCTGAACGCCCTCTGACTCAGCCTGAGGCTGTGTCCTCTTGCCACGTTGCTGGTTGCCTGGGAGAAGAGGCTGACCCCTATGCTGCTTGTGAGGTATCAACCAGTACTTCCTTTTCCTCACTAATTTCTGCCCATTCCCCACCATCTCCAGAGCATGTGGGTCCCACATAAGAGACTGCTCAGCCCATACACCTGACTTGGACACCAGAATTACTCAGCCTTACTGTTCATGTGAACACACTCCAGCCACAGGAGCAGCAGCAGACTTCTGGTTGCCTGGATTCCTGCCTGGGTTTCCTCTGGCTCCCACAAACAATAGGCATTTGCACACTCACACACCTACAGTCACGTTCTTCATGAAAAGGCTTCTTATCAGCATCTTGCTTGTAAACTTGCTTTCCACCTAGTGTTTCTTTGGAATTGGGACAGGAAAGGAAAAAAAAGCCCAGCAAGAAGAAACCTCCAAGTCTGATAACAATGTAGGCACCAAACTTTGATGCACAGTGTTGCACCCTCTATCACTTCCTTAGCAGTCAAAGCCAGCACTGCCAACATACAACTAACCAGAAGGCTGAGCAGCCTGAACACGCTGAAACCTGTCACCAAAAAAAACCCACAGCAGTTTCACCTGCTCAGATACATCATACAATTAAGAAAAAAAGAAGTAATAAGTTTATTATTATTTATTAGTATGTGAAAGAGAATTTCTGCACTAGCTGTTCATTTAACAGCCCAACTTTTCCATGAGGTCTTGTAGGAGACCAAGGACCTAGACATGCATAACTTCAAGTGTCTCCACTGCAGGACTCTGAGGAAAAAAGGGAGTATACACACACAGAGCTTTCTGTTATGTAATGTTCTGTTAAAAGGAATGAAAGGTAAACCTCAAAATATACCCAGCATCAGTCCCACGGATGTTCCACATCTACAGGCGGATTGAGAACCCATCCTGGGCTGGTCCTAGGTGGTTATTTTATTGCAAGACTGTGATACATAAATCTTTTCAAAACACTATTTTCACCTACAGCCCTTTTCCCAAAACATCAGTAAGACACAAGAAACAGAGAACAGGAGCACTGTAAGATGTGATCTGGAAGCCTTATCATGACTAGCACTACCAACTCTGTTAATTCACTGGTTCTTTGCAGGTATGTGGCCCCACGATATGTTTTTTCCCATTATTTATGCACGCTTTCTGGCTGGGGAATCTTTGTCCAACTTATTCTAACCTTACCCTTTTGTTTTTAAGGAGTTTGGACCATAAAAATACTGGAAACTCAAGTCTGTTCCGAAGACGCAGCATCCAGTGCTGGCAACAGACAACGCGCTCCCGCCCATTCACCTTGTAAAGGCCACGAAAAAAACAAACTCTGCAGCCCACATCCCAAAGTTTGCACGGCGGCAGACAGCCGCTACCTCGCACTCAACCAGGCCGGCCTTAAACAGGTTACATCTGCACGAAAACAAGAGACACATGGAAAGAATCAGCGCACACCGCCCCGGCTGCGGCGGGGGACGCGCTCGTTTGCGTTTTCCTCTTGGAGACGCCACTTGGCTCCTCTCGCTCCGGAACGAGGGAGGGCAAGAGACCCCTCCAGGAGCCATCCCCCTCAGCGCACACACAGAGATTTCGCGAACACCGTCCCCCCACAGCCCAGCGCCCTAGCGGGTCGGGCCCGGGGAGCTCCCCGAGGCGGCGATTAGCGACAGCCCCGCGGGACAGGGAGGCGAGCACTTACAGCTCAGGAGCCCCGCGCAGACGAGCAGCAGCAGGCGCAGCCGGCGGCTCGCCATCTTCCCGCGGCGGCGGCGCGGGGCGGTGCCCGGCGGGCCGGGGGCTCGGTGCCCGCGGAGCTCTTGCAGTTTTTTGTTGCCGTGACGGCCGCGCTCTGCCTCCTCGGAGCCGCCCCAAACTTTTAACGCGTCCGAGGAGGCGTCTCCCCGCTCCCAACGCGGGAGCCGGGGCTGGAGCGGGGATGTGCCCTGGCCGCCCGCCCTAGAGCCGGGGAGCCGCGGCGGGCAGCGGTTCCGGGAGCATCCCTCTCCTCCACCGCCCCAGCAATGCCCCCGCGCATCCCGGGGGCTGTGTCGTGTGGAATCCAGCAGCTCTTCTCCCCGTGTTGTTCGTTCGTTTGTTTGTTTTTAAGCCGGGACGTCTCCATGAGCTCAAGGACGTTTGTCGCAACAGAATAAACTTTTCGTGAGGAAAAGGTTTAATTTCTCAAAGGAGAGCGTTGTCCCTGTTGATGCGTTTCCCTCAGGCAACCCCTCCCCCCTCCCGGGGGTGGAAGTTGGGATAACGGGGTGAAATCACGGAAGAAACATTTGGATGTTAAGGCTAACAAAAAAGCCATGTGAGGATGAGGCGCTGTTTTAAGGCGAAAGAAGTCACGCTGACTCCTTTTGCCTGTCTGTACAGCTGGACTGGATAGAATCCCACCCAAAGCAGGAGATGGGTCACACGGTGACTTTCAAAACCTTTTATGGTGTTATTTTATTCAGACTGGGAGAGTTTTTCGTTAAATATACAGGTGGTGTAACGGCCCTTTAAATTTATGAATCAAGAAAAATTACTGATTGTGACAGCAGCATATCTGAGTAGTTTCCAATAAGATCTTAAAAACGCATTACCACTGATGTAAAACAGTTCTCTAACAAGAAAAGTATCACAAGGGGGTTTTTTGTTGTCTTGGGGGTGGTTTTTTTGGTAATCAGAACAGCAATGTCAGCTATATTTTGTCAGAGGGCAACAAAATGAGGAAAGATAATTTATAAATCAAATCTCTAACAGCTATTTTAATGGAGAGCAAGGAAGTAGGATGCCATGATGCTCTTCACGGCAAAAATCTTATTTTTCATGTGGAAAAAAATGTATACAGAATGCACATAATATTTCTTTAAAAAATCTGCATACATCTATGTATGTATGTCCTGTATATATTACGGGTATGATGACATGCATTTAATAAAATCAAAACTGTCCCACTGAAAACAGAAAAGTTTTTTGTCTGTTCGAGCACATCATAGTACATTTGTACATAGTACATTTTGTGTGTCACAGCACACTTAGTCATGTACAAAGGTTCATTCATTTCAGTAGGACGGCTTTACTATTTAGACAGACAATGATTGAAATGTTGTCTTGATATAACATTTAAATATATGGCAAGAGTGGTGGAAAAGTTATAAACATGGGGAATGTTAAGAAATAGCGGTATGGAATTAAATAAAATGATAGGCAATAGGATGTTATTAATACTGATGATTGATGAAAAACTAATATGCCCTGACCGTGTGTGCTGGGAGCCCAGAAACCCCCGTGTGCTGGGCTGCATCCCAAGCCCCGTGGGCAGCAGGGCAGGGAGGGGATTCTGCCCCTCTGCCCCGCTCTGCTGAGACCCCACCTGCAGGGCTGCACCCAGCTCTGGGCTCCCAGCACAGGAAGGACAGGGACCTGCTGGAGTGAGTCCAGAGGAGACCACCAAGTTGATGAGAGGCCAGAGCACCTCTCCTATGAAGACAGGCTAAGAGATTTGGGGCTGTTCAGTCTAGAAAAGAGAAAGTTGAATGGACAACTCGCAACAGTTTTCCAGTATCTGAAGGGAGGCAGGAGAATGACTCTTCATCAGCAAATGTAGTGACAGGACAAGGAGTAATGGGTTCAAACTGAAAGAGGTAAAATTCAGGTTACACATATGGAAGAAATTCTTTACAGTGAGCATGATGGTTTGCCCAGAGCAGCTGTGGCTGCCTCATCCCTGGAAGTGTACAAGGCCAGGCTGGATGGGGCTCTGAGTGATCTGGTCTAGTGAAAGGTGTTCCTGCCCATAGCAAGGGGTGAAATGAGATGGACTTTAAGGTCCCTTCCAACCTAAAGCTTTCTGTGATTCTATGATTCATTAACACAGCTCTCATACTATAGTAAATCCATTTAAACAAAAAGGTTTTACATAAGCCTGAGGTCAGACTAAAGTTCCCTTTTTCTGTTCTCTGTTTCATTTCTCTTGCAAGTGAAGCAAGCTTCTAGTGCACAGGATTGTTTCTCCGTGTTTCTCTGACTTTTTCTAGTACAGTTCATATTTCTTTCCATTCCCTTCTTTTATTTCAGCAATGACTAGATCATGGTTTCTCTATTTGCTTTATACAACTGCAGGAAACACCAGCAATTAAATGTCAATATTTTGAAGGCATTTACAGAATTATTGGAAAAGTGGTTGTAATACATATAGTTCATTTAATATATACACTTTAAATAAGTACACTCTATGTACTTTGCTCAACAATGGTATTCTTAAAAATACTGTAAGGGATTTTTCTAAAAAGGGATTTTTTAGAAGAGCACAAGACTGCTATCCATATTTTTTATCATTTAAAATTCAATGTAGTAGAAATGTTTTCATTAAATAACACATGGAACCCGAAATGGAAGAATTTGTTTGAGAGGCTCAGTTTAACAGTTATTCTTGGAGAACTTTCCATAGACACTCCTTTTTAGAATAATAAAAATAGTCTATAATTAACATCTGCGCACAAAATGCAAGTCAAGAATAGCTATCTTATTTTGTGATAGCTGTTCTAGTCAAGTTCTTTGTATGGAAAAGCCTTGAAAAATTGAATGTAATTGCAACATGATTTCAAGATTTGGATGTTTTGTAACAATCCCAGGGATTAATAAAATGAAAGACTGTCCTCACTTTATTAGACAATATTTTAGATAATTCTGCAGTCTTACATTGCAAGGGAATTCTTCCTCTTGTTAATGAAACTTTCTATTGCAAATATGAAGTGCTGATGATAATCTGTTCTAATAATAGTTTACCTCTTTTATTATTGCACCATCACTGTGTTACAGTCCAGTTTTTAGAGTTATTAAAAATGCTCGAATTAAGGTGCAAATAAGACCACATGCCAAAGTCAGTGGATTTTATTTAATAGTAAATATGAGAGAGAAAGAGAGAGAGAGAGAGAAAGAAAGAAATAGAAAAGAGATGGGGAGCTGGGGGGACAGAAAAAGAGTAACAGAGACAGATCAAAGAAAATATCACCATTGTGTGAATCCCAGAGATTTCTGTTGACCCTCTCCAGCTGGTCTTCTTGGTGGTGAAGGTCCCCCCCCCGAAAAGCATAAAATCCTGTTTTAATATACACTCAGGCCATGCCAGCTGGGAATGCCCAGGTACCT
>VWYO01027658.1:672-16797 GCA_013400275.1 Rhadina sibilatrix
GACAGCAGTGGGACAGAGATCTCCTGTGCTCTGAGTTAGTTTGATCTGGCTGAGGCAGAGAAGTTCACTGGAATGCTTTTTTTCCCTTTTCTTGGGCCTGTTTAAGTCTGCTCTGGACTGAAAAACCCAGAGCAGCAGCGAGGGCCAGCACCTGCGGGGCCTGGAGCTCCGGAGGGAGTGGAGCTGGTGAGAGATGAGTGAGCTGAGCTACACCCAGGGCAAGGACTGCCTCAGTTTGCCATCTCTCTTTGGTTTTATTGTTTCATATTATTCATTTTTTGTGCTTGTGGGCATCTTGTTTGTTAAATATATAGTCTTTTCCACTTTTCTCTGAGAAAGTTTTTTCCTGGACTGGCCTGGGGGGAAGAGCTGTTTGGGTTTGCTTTCCAGAGGAACCCCTTTGGAGGTTTCCTCCCCAATTTACCCTAAACCAGGACATCCCTGTAGCAATGTATCTGCATAACTTGGGCTGTGATGTCTACCAGCCGAACTGTTTGTAGGTATTCCTATCAAACCCTCAGGAATTCATCAAGGTTATTGAGACATAAACAGTGCTAAAATGAGAAAAGAAGAGCCTGAGGAACAGAACACCAAGGATGCAAGAACTTGATAAAGGAGGCCTGACGTGATGATGGACGGTGACCAGTGAGGTGTCCTGAAGGGTGTGTGCTGAACGTGTGGACAATACAATCAAATAATGCGTGATTACATGAACAGTAGAAACAGAATGTATCAAAATAGCTTAATGCAAACGATAAACAGCTTCTGCTCAATCACATTGGCTGTGTGCTCAGAGGTCCCAAACTCATACACCTCCCCCTCCAAAGGGGGGTTCACCACCCCTCACACCCAGCTGGGTGCTGTTTCAGACATCCCTCAGAGTCCTGCCATGCTCCCAGATGTGCCTGATGCTGGCAAGAGCACACTTTCTGCTCAACACAGCATCCCTGCAGTCTCACAGCAGCCACACAGAGACAGCTCTGCTGCATCCCCCCCCCACCACAGCTCCACCTGTCCCAAGGTAGTAGCAGGTCTTGTGCATCCTGCCCTTGAAGAGCTCCTGCCCGACGATGGCGTAGATGATGATCATGAAGAGGACCAGCAGGGCGATGTGCAGCAGGGGCACCATGGCCTTGATGATGGAGTTCAGCACCACCTGAAGGCCTGCACAAAGAGGAAGGGAGAGGAGGTCAACCACTTCCTAAACAGCTTTGGGTCACCTTGTATCCCTGCCAGCCCACCAACAAGCAGCCTTTGAAATGCCCCTTGCCAAGGGCAGAGGGGCACGGGTGGGGCGGGACTGAAATCTCTGAGGCAGGAAACCCTTTCTTCTACCCACCATGAAACCATGTGGAACAGCACAACAGAGCCAGGCAGTGCTGAAAGCTGCTTCATGCCCCCTCCCTTTGTTCTGGTGCTCTCATCCTGGCTGCATTCACACGAATTACAGAAGAAGAAGAAGATACCCTGCTCTGAGAAACCAGAGCGAGATCCTGGCCCCCCTTCACACCCAAAGGTGCTGCCACTGAGCCACGGGGGCAGCCAGTGCGTGCCACCCTGCAGCTCCCCAGGGCTGACAGCCGCCAGCTGTGCAACAAGCACAAACCCATCCCTCCTCTACGCCCGCCCCGTGGCTGGGCTTGATGCAGCAACAACAAGAAGCCTGTCCCGTGGCTCCCCAGCCTGGCCAGGCCCAGAGGCTGGGAGCAGCCCCCAGGCCTTGCTGGCAGCACCCACTCGGCACTCCGGACACCAGGCGCAGGGGTCTCAGCACGCGGAACGCTCGCAGCGCCTTCACGTCAAAGCCGCCTTTGCCCCCCGAAGGCCCTGCCTGCTTCACATTGACCTGCTCCAGGGTCATGGTGATGAGCCTGGAAGGGCACAGGGAGGGAGGGAAGGAGGGAGAAGGAGAAAGAAAAGGGCGTGAGAACGGAGATTGAGGAATCTGAGCTAAAGATTCAGAGCTTTGCAGGCAGAAATGCCAGGTCAGGGTTGCCAGCCGTGCTCAGCTTCACCCAGGGGGCAGCTCTTGGCAAGTCCAGCTCCTGGGCACAGCTCCACTGCTGACAGCCAAGGACCCCCCCACCCCATGTGCAAGCCCTGGAGGACCCCATGCCACCCCCTTTCTCCAGGGCAAGGAGACCTACGAGGCATAAAGGGGTCAAGATAGGAAGAAATAAGAGTTAGAGAGGATCCCAGTGGATGTCAGAGGAGAAACAGGGGGCCCATGGGAGAAGGCCATGAACTCAGTCAAGGAGTTGTCCCCAAACACCAGAATCACCAGAAGAACTAAGAAAATCACACCCTGGCTGGGTGTGGAAGAGGCCTGGCACAAGCTAACAGCAGCAGCCTTCCCACTTTTCCTTACCCTAGAGTCACAATGGAGAAGTCAAGCACGTTCCAGCCATTTCGGAGGTAGGCATCCGTGTGGAAAAGAAAGCCATAGGCAATTATCTTGAGCATGGCCTCGATGGCAAAGAAGATTAGGAAGGCATATTCGATCTTCTCCTGGGGATTGCAAAGGCAAGCAGCAGAGAATGCTTCATTAGAGCAGTCTGTCACCTCCCTGGAATCCTCACCAGGGACTCTGGAGCAGCCCCTGCTGCCACCCCATCAATCCCCCTACATACCCCAAGCAGCACCCTGGGGACACCAGCTGAGCCACCACATGCCACTCTCTGGCCTGCAGCATGATCCCCCCAGCCCTCTAATGGCCCCTGCCAGGACCCTGCCCTGAGGTTCCTACAAACTGCTCCTGCAAAGCCACCTAAAGCCACTTGATGATGGAGTTCAGCACGACCTGAAGGCCTGCACAAAGAGGAAGGGAGAGGAGGTCAACCACTTCCTAAACAGCTTTGGGTCACCTTGTATCCCTGCCAGCCCACCAACGAGCAGCCTTTGAAATGCCCCTTGCCAAGGGCAGAGGGGCACGGGTGGGGCAGGACTGAAATCTCTGAGGCAGGAAATCCTAAAGGTGCCTGGCCCAGGGCACTGCTCCTCTTTGGCTCTCCTCCCTGCTGCTCACTCTCTCATTCCCCCCACAGCCTTCCTCCTACAGGCAGCACTGACACCTTCCCATCCTCTCCAGCTGAGGGCTTGCTGGGTCTGTCCTGGAGTGCCCACACAGTCACTATGGGACAAGCCAGCTGTACCACGGCTTCCCTTTTGCCTGGAATGCTCCCAGGGGATGGAGACCTTGGGTGCTGGGTGCAGTTTCAAACATCCCTCAGTCCTGCCACGCTCCCAGATGCGCCTGATGCTGGCAAGACCACACCTGAGGTGGTCTTAATGCCAGACATTTCCTGGCAAAGTGACCAGCTAGAAACAGGCCTGGGACTCACTGGGCAGAGGTGCTGCACCCCCTCCCAGGCAGGACGTGGCACCCCACTGCAGGGGCTTGGCACTGCCCTGCAGTTGCTGGGCCAGGGCAGCTCATCTGTCCCTGGAGTGCAGCCAAGAGCTGCCTGTGCCCAGCTGGCTCTGCCTGTCACTGCCACCACTGCCCTTGCTGCCAATGCCCCTTCCAGACTGGGATTAAAAGCCTTCTGAAGCAGCCAGGTGGATGGGGCTGTATTTATTTCTGGTGTTCCCTGGTCCCTCTCCTCAGCCTATATCCCCTGAAGGACAAGGAGCATCACTGCTCAGGATCTCCAGGGAATTGTCCTCAGAAAGGCAGAGACCTCTCTCTGAGACCAAACTGGGAGTGGCTTTTCACTGGGGAATGCTGTAATGCTGTGAGTACACCTCCTGGGGTCCCCATGCCCTGCCAAATGCAAAATCCTCTCCTTCAATGAAGCCAGGGCTAGAGCCCAAGAGAGAAGCATTGCTTGCTCAATTAGCGTGTCCAAAAGCAGTGACTGAGCTGAGTGTCCCCGTATGACTGTCACCCACACAATGCCATTTCTCGTTGGATCTGAGGGCAGCTGAGGTAAGAGCAGAGATCCTGGCATTGCCTCTGTCTTCAAGGTTTTAGCTACAGCAACTCAACACTGCTCACCTCCCACCCTAGGCTCCCCCCTAGGCTGTCCCCCAAAGCCTGTCCTTGCAATCCCCTGCAAATAAAACCACCATGAGGATCACTTCAGGTATGGAGGGGCTGCAGAGCCATGCCAGCAGCCACTGGAGTGGTGGGGTGTCTCCCCAGCTGCAGAGAAAAAACAGGAAAGCCCACTGCAAGCTACAGCAGCCCAGGGCCTCGATCCAGCCTGGAGTGGGATGCAGCTGCTGAGGCTGATGTCAGGATCCAGCACCGCAGAAGTCAATTCCATGCTCTGATTTTCCTGCAGAACAGACTCGGGCTCCAGGGTCTCTCATTAAAAAGGATTTTCCTCTGAAAACCCCTTGCCCAGAATCAAAAGGTGACTTGCTATTCCTGAGAAGTCCACAGCAGATGAGCAGTGCTTTGGACAGCTTCAAGGGTATTTTCCCACCAGGTCCAGCCAGTGAGCAGCAAGGTTCAAACCTGGGCCAAGGAAGAGGCAGCAGGCAGCCCCCTGCCCCCAGCCACCCTCCCCCAGCCTGGCAGGGACATAACAGCAAATTCCCAGCTTCTCTGGGCAGCTGTGCCAGGGCCTCAACACCATCAATGCATACTTTTTTTTTCTTATAACTAATCTAAATCTGCCCTCCTTCCATTTAAAGCCATCACTCTCTGTCCTACTGCAACAGAGCCTGTTAAAATGTTTGTCTCCATCTTCCTGATAAGCCCCCTTCAAGTACTGGGTGGCTGCAATGAGATCTCAGAGCCTTCTCTTCTCCAGGTGAAGACTCCCCAGCTCTCTCCAGCCCTTGGAGCATCTGTGTGGCCTTCTCTGGACCTGCTCCAACAGCTCCGTGTCTTTCCTGTGCTGGGACCCCAGTGTGGGAAGCAGCTCTGCAGGTGAGGTCTCACCTGAGCAGAGCAAAGGGGCAGAATCCCCAGCACATCCAGCTTCCCTTACCTGCTGTGAGCCCAGGACATGGGTGGCTTTTGGGGCTGTGACCAAGCACAGTACTGGCAATTAAACTTAGGTGGCTACAATGCAATCACCCGAGCCAGGGCAAACTTAGTGCAGTCTCCTAAGACCAGCAAGAAGCAGCTGAAGGATATTTCAGACTTTATACCAGGTCAAGGACCACACTGCAGACCCCACTTCCCCTGCCCAGGCTGATTTGAGAAGGAATGAGCCACGTGCTTCCTCCAGCCCTGGTGCTGCCCACGCTGCAGGTCAGCACAGGGACTGCCCTGGCGGCCCAGTCACCACCCCGTGCCCATGCCATGGCCACACTGCAGACCCTGCACACCAGGCCATGGACACACAGCTCTGCTGCCTTCACTGAAGCCCTGGCCAGCTTCCATCACCTGCAGGCCCACTTGGTGCCACTGCCACCCACTGTCCCCTCCTCAGCCCAGAATTCAGAGCTGGCTCCCCGCTGTGGGGTGCCCAGGGAAGGGCACGGGGCTGTCTGGCACAGCTGGGATGAGGGGGGTACAAAGAGCCAGAAAGCCACTAGGGAAAGGTGTGTGTCACACAGGGGTTGCACACATGTCTGGGCACACAGGAACCCGACCCGTGGTGCTGGCTGAGCCACGGGGCAGCAGGGTGACAGTGTGCACCACGCTGATGTGCTGCAACGTGTATAAGCCCCAGCCTGCTCAGCATCCCCAGCTCCCAGTCCCAGCAGCCACGTGGGACTCTCTGCAATCAGCTCCACCTTTATGTCCCTGGTGCCCTCTCCCAGGGAGGAGGCCAAGCAGGGTTTGAATGAAGTCTCCCAGCTGGGCAAAGAGGGGGATAGGTGGTGAGGGCACAGCATGGCCACAACACAGATGGAGAGCTAGCCCTGCTGCATCCACCTGCAACGAGGCCTCACAGCCTTCACAATCCCCCTTGGCTCCTCCAAAGTGTCCCCAGCCTTCTGCCCTTCTCCATGCCTTTAGCTCCTGTACCATCAGCCTTGCACCTCCTCCTGAGCCTCCCAGTCCCAGCTGGGCCCTGCTGCCCTTTTCCCCTACAGCTCCAGCCCACCCTAATAAAAACATTTTTTGTAGGTGCAGCCTCCAAACCATACTACAAATCTGTGGTTCTATGAAAACCAGGTATTTCAGCATGTGCAGCTTGTCAAACACCTCCCACCAGAGCTGCAGAAACAGCCCAACTGCCCTGGGAGATGACCTGTACTTTAAATTTGACTTTATATCTTCACTGCTCATAAACAGAGGTCAGGCAGCCAGGCCACATACAGCCATCTGCATTTTCTTGGGTGAATCCCTGGGAATAACCTGCCTTGCTAAACACACTCTGAAGCTGCTTGCTCCTGGAGAAAGGTTTCCAGTAGAAAAAACAGTGGGATTTGAAACTCTGGAAACACTAGCACAAGTGAAAATAAATGCTCTGAATTATTGAACAAGTTGAAAAGTCAAAATCATTTCATCAGGGTTGAAGAAAATATTTTGATTCCATTAGAAAAAAAAAATCAGATAAAAACAAGATTTAAAAAGCCCTTCTGGATCAAAAGAAATCTAATATAGAAAGAATAATAATGAAATGTGTCGAAATTAAACAACTGTACTTCTTCCAGGATAAAGAAAAATGGATTCTTAGAAAATTTATGGGTATGGTTATTTCATTATTTTCATTTTTATCGTATTTCATTTTTTCACCCCCCCAAAAACAAGTTCTGATTAACCAGGAGAGACTAATTCATGAGACTAATTCTAAGCCTGGTGTAAACTCTGACTGGAGCTCTTCCCTGGCTGGTGCTGGAAGCACAGAGTGTGGCTGCTCTGAAGCTTTCCAGCTTTGCAGGAAGGCAGTGGCAGCAGGGTTCTTCTAGGAATCCTCTCTTCCTGAGACTCTCCTCCTGATGCCTTTAGGATTTTAGCTTTTCTATTTCTCATATATCTGTAATCCTGCAATTCTTTAGTGCAGAACTCTAAACTCCACACACAGTGTCAGCTGCTGCTTTCCCATTTTGCTCAGACACAACAATTCCTCTCCAGCCCTGGGAATCAAGGACACCTCACTGCCTCAGGCCCTGAGAAACGTAAACAAAAGTGAGTTGGAGGGCAGCAAACTTGGGGTAAATGACTTCATTACCTGAAGCTGTATTTGGAAGATTAACCACCAATATGCAAATGGACCAAATTTATGAAAGTGTGAAAACCTGTGACCTGTCATCCATTTTTGGGTGCAGCCCCTGGGCATTTAGGGCTTTGTCTGCCCTAAATGTACCTGAAGGCGCTTCAAGAAACAGAACTGCTTTTTATTCCCTTGATTTTTTTCTAGCCTCTGTTTTCAGGTAGCCCCACAAGGAATCACTTGCTGGAGCCTCTCAGCTTTTCAGCAGAGTGGCTGTCACTGCTCTGAGGGCTGCAGGAGGCTTCCCTGAAGGGACCTGGGGCTGAGACACCCCTCAGCAGTGAGCTCTGATGAGAGGGAACCTCAATCCTGCCTCCAAAAGAAGGTGGGGCAATGTCCTCACTGCCCTGACTCTGTTTCCCCTCTTTACATTTTTGCCTTCTCAATGATTTCAACGTCTTTTTCTCAACTCGACCTTCTGCAGAGAGGAGTGAGCAATGAAGAGGCAGGAAAGGGACAGGGAGAGATTAAACACCCCACAGCAGCTCTCTGCTGCAGGAAAATGCCTCAACAAGCCTTTCCTCACCACCTGCAGGCCTGGGCTAAGCACAGCCTGATGCCCCAGGTGATGGGTGCCTGGCAAAATTCTCAGCTGGGTTTGCTCCTGTAGAGCCACCAGAGCACAGTGACAAAGGGACAGCGAGCAGGATTGACAGAACAGCAGCCTGGGGCTGCCTGGCTCTTGATGCCAATTGCTGTGTGTTATAAATGCACATTTTGGAGTTGGCTTTTTGCAAATATTGAGATGAACGTTATACATGTAATGTAAGAAGGTTGTACTGTATTTCCTTTTGTTTGTGGAATTTAAAAATGTGATGGAGGTGTATTTCTTAATTGTAACAAAGTAGAGATGGGGGTTGTTGTTTATTTTATTTTTATTTTGTAACTTCTTAACTAGACAGAAGCCAGAAGGGTCTTCTGGCATCCCTGTGAAAGAAGATTGCTGATAAAGAACAATTGAACCTTTATGGCCAAGAAAAATGTATGGCACCTAAGTCGACTGCAAGGTGCTAAGAACAGATAAAGGAGCTACAATACTTGGGGACCCTTGAAACTGATAAACAAAACAGATATTTAAATATGCATTAGTCTCTTTTGAATATGTAACACCAAGATTCTTAAATACCAAGAAATCTGGGATAGGCAGTGTGTTGCTTTGCACCCTCAGCTGAGAAGCTAACTTCTTCTGCCTCCTAATTGCCTATTTTATTTTATTTTATTTTATTTTATTTTATTTTATTTTAATTAAACTTATAAATTAATATAAAAAGGTGAAAGGTCGTTTTTCACAGGGTGGCAACAGGCTGAAACATCCCCCAGCAGGGTAATAGCATAAGTAATCTAATATACAAGAAGCAAAAACAGCTGGGAGTTCATCTATGCAATGAATTTACATCACTTGGTCCTTGCCCACATGCCTCTTGCTCATGGAAAAGGCCCTGGGGCAGCATCAGCCCCTCTGGGAGCCCTGTGGGGCCAGTGCCACTCCATCCCCTTATCCCCACACACAGCTGGGCTTCCCCCAGCTCTGCCCTCACAGGTCTCAGCCACAGCCCAGAGGGAAGCCCCCATCCCCACTGTCCCCAGCTCCTGCTTGCCGTGGTCAAGCTGCCCCAGCTTTGCTTTGCCTCTTGAACCTCTCCCCTGAGATAAAACTGCACCTACCAAAGCCTGCTGTGCCCCCCTGGCCAGGGAAGAAACCAAAACCGAGTCTGAGGGCTTGGGGAGGCTGGTCAGATCAGCCAGGAGGCTGAAGAACACCCCAGGAGCTAACCCTCCGTGGGCATTTACCCTGAGGAGCCAAAAGCAGCAGGACAGAACATTTCATTAAAAGGGGGGGGTTAAATGTTTTGATTCGGTCCTCATACTCAGTCTCTCAATGGAAATCAATGTGAATTGAACCACAGTGGGGGTCTGAGGAGTAGAAAGGAGTGGCAAACTAAAAATAGTGCAAACTNACAGGTCTCAGCCACAGAGGGAAGCCCCCATCCCCACTGTCCCCAGCTCCTGCTTGCCGTGGTCAAGCTGCCCCAGCTTTGCTTTGCCTCTTGAACCTCTCCCCTGAGATAAAACTGCACCTACCAAAGCCTGCTGTGCCCCCCTGGCCAGGGAAGAAACCAAAACCGAGTCTGAGGGCTTGGGGAGGCTGGTCAGATCAGCCAGGAGGCTGAAGATCACCCCAGGAGCTAACCCTCCGTGGGCATTTACCCTGAGGAGCCAAAAGCAGCAGGACAGAACATTTCATTAAAAGGGGGGGGTTAAATGTTTTGATTCGGTCCTCATACTCAGTCTCTCAATGGAAATCAATGTGGATTGAACCACAGTGGGGGTCTGAGGAGTAGAAAGGAGTGGCAAACTAAAAATAGTGCAAACTGTTGATCTGGGTCACATCAAAACATCATATTCCAGGAAAAGTGGAGCAACGGTGTAAGAATATGGAATAATGATCAGAAAGGAGCAACCTATCTGCATAACAGAAACAGGTTTTCCCCCCCTTTAAATAAAAAGTAACAAAATTAAAAGACAGTTTTGAAAGGAAAGGTCAGAAAAAATGTATTCAAAAACGCTGAAACAAACCATTTGAGCTTTTCTGGAACAGGATGTTTCCTTTTGAAATTGTGATTAAAAAAAAAAATCAGAGGAAATTTTTTTCTTTAATTGGCATCAATTCTTCCTCCATGTGCACTCCACACACGACCTGCTGCCTTTGATCTCAACCCAGAGGTGGTTTTTTTAGCCCCTCTGAAAACCAGTTTTGCAGTCACTCCTTCCCACCCCTGCCTCCCACTGCCTGCAGCAGCTTTGGCTGGACCAGCACTGCCTGACTCCACCCCTGGGGCAGCAGAACGGCCCCAGCAGAGCTCTTGCAGCCCTGTCACACCCAGCCTCCAGCCCCAGAGAGCCCTCAGGGCTGCGGGAAGGGCTCCAGCTGCTCCTTACCAGGCTGGAGTTGGCGATGTTGGTGTCATCCTCAGGCATGGGCAGGTAGATGGCCAGAGCAACGCAGTTGGCAAAGATGGTGAGGAGGATGATGATCTCGAAGGGTCTAAGAGGAAGGGTTAAGGAGTGCAGAATACAGAAGAGAAAAAGGCAGGATTAACCCCACCCCTGCCCTGTCCTGTGCTGCCTGGGTGGGTGTGGAGAACAAACCCCCCGTGGGGGCAGAGCACAGAGAGAGCAGGCAGACCTCAGCCTTGGCACATCCTCAGGTGCTGCCCAGGTGCTGCAGGGCCAGGACACTCAGCACATGGCCCCTGCAGAGGGACAAAGGGATGGGAGAGCTGGCAGCTTCCCCCTCCTCATCCCTCAGTGGATCACTCTTGTTAGAAATGCACATTCTGGAGTTGGCTTCTCGCAAATATTGAGATGAATGTTATACATATAGTGTAAGGAGATTGGACTGTATTTCCTTTTATTTGTGGAATTTAAAAATGTAATGGAAGTATATTTTCAGATTGTAACAAANGAAGGGTCAGGACCCTTTTGCAGAATGTAGGCACTGAACCTAAGCATCCCCCTGCAGAGCAGGCAGGCCTGGGCTCCCTCTGCACTCAGTATCCATGAGGGAGACTCCTGCTGCTCAGGTCTCACTGGGCTGTATGGCCAAGCTGAAGGTATCCAGGGGTTCCTCTGGCAGAACATCCCCAGGTGTCCTTACAGCCTTGCTGGCCCAGGACAGGCAGGACTCCTGTGACTGTCCCCAGCAGTGCCAGGGGCTGGGAGTGAACACAGCACTCAGCCTGAGGACTGCTCCACCCCCTTCAAGGTACAACCTGTGCTGCTTAGGCCCTAGGACACCTTAGAATTAAAGGGGTTACTTTACTATTTCCCCATGAAGACCCCGGAACAGGCACTTGGTCACTCCCAGGCTCCTGCTGCTGTCACTGCTTTGCTTGGGCCTTGAAACCTCGTGGACAAGCTTCAGCTCTCACCTTCCTGAAGCTGCCAAAGAGCTCAGACTCTGCCTCCTGGGCCTCATTTGCAGCCAGGCTCTCCCTCCAGGGATCCCCACTCCCTGTTTCCCCCAGCATTCTCCCTTGAGGGCTGCCTTGGGCTCTGGTGGCCACACCACTGTCCAGTCCAATATTACAGAGCAAGGGGCACCTGGGGAGCATGCAAACCACAACAGCCTGAGTGCTGGCTGAGTGCTGTCAGGTGTGTCCTGGGCTCATCACAGGTTTTTTTCTCCTTTTCTGAACCTTTCTATCCATCATCCTGATGACACTTTAAAAACTGAAGTCAGCTGGAAAAGCTTCTCCCCTTTGTGCCCAGGTAATGAGGCAGAGCCCAGGGGTTGGAGGGTTCCCTGCCTGCTTGGACAGGGTAAGACAAGCCCTCCTGGAAGGGTGACCTCGACTGGAGCTCCTGTAACTGGAGCTGGAATCCACTTGCTGCCTGTGATTCTGCCAGCCTGGCACAGTCGTAAGGTAGAAATGCAGTGGGAGAGATTGAACCAAAAACCAGACATGGAGATAACTGGGTAGGGTGTCTCTGCCTCCTGCCACTGACACCGAGCCTCAGCATCCTCCTCATCTCCTTGTCTTGCAATCCAACTTCTTTCTGTCCAGCATGTTCCCACCACACAGCACCCACGGGTCCCCACACCTGCCTTGCAGCAAGAATTAGGCCTGCAAGCTGTGTCTTGCAGCTCTGTGGTCCTCCAGGGTCCCCAGAATCCTCATCCACCTGCCTTGAAGTTCTCCTGGCTACAAAATGACCTGAAATCCCAGGGGGGCGTCACAAAGCCAGACATGTGCCAGCAACCATCAGGCTGTTGGACTAACTGAATTGCACACAACACCCAGTAAGCTGCACAACATTCAGATTTCCTTGTTCTAACGCACATACTTTTTGAGATGTGAGCAGATTTCAGCACAAAACGCCCTCTGCCTCAAGTCAGCCTTTCACCCACCCTGGGCTGAGTGGAGTGATGGCCCCCACCCTTCAACTGCTTGAAAAAGACCCTGGCCCACTGCTGTGGCTCAGCTCTTGTGCTCTGACAGCAGCAGCTGTACAGCAGTGATGGGCCCAAGGAGCAGGAAGAGGTGCTGCCACAGCCACCCTACAGCCCAGGTACCCCCAGAGAAGAGGGCCACAGCTAATCTCCCCTTGGCAGCCTGCATGTCCCTGCAGACCATAATAACCACAGGAACTGGAACGACCCGACCCTGTCACATACCCTGATCCCTGAGTGAGGGCAGCCAGGTGCATCTGGGTATAAATACAGCCAGGCACTGGAGAAACCTGATGCCCTGGATCATTTGTCCTGCACAGGTCAGAACCACCTGCACATGCCACTTTCTGGTGGGGCACCCACTCGTCCCCTTCCTGAGCACTGATGTAGGGAAGACCCTCCCTGTGCTCTGCACTTGCTCTGGCACGTGCTGGCCCAGCAGGAAGAATGTGTTTGAGCATGCTGCAAGATGTAAGTCCTATTTCCAGCTCTTCCCCTGCCACTCAGGCATACACACAAGTTTCTTCCCTACTCAGTGCCCATTTAAGACACAGGCACAGTTCCCTTCTATGTGCCCAGAGAACCATCATTTCTCTTGCCAGAGATGCAGAAAATGAGAACTCCCCAATTTTGGCTCTGCTCCCACTCCCTGGAGGACAGAGAGTTCCCTTGCAGTGAAGGAATAAGGTCTCAAACTCCAGCACCACCAGAGCTGTGAGCATGCCCTCATGCCTGCCAAGAGGCTCCCTGGGCTTTGGACAAAGCAGCATCTCTGGGCATGGTTTTGGTGTTCCCACAGCAACACAGCCAGCCTAAGGCGACCAAGCCACCTCCTAGAGCAAAGCCTGGCCAGGGGTGGGATCATCCTGCCAAGGCCAGGAACACACAGAGAAGGTTCAGCAACTGAAATGAGAAAAGTGGTGGTGGAAGAACTTGATTCTGTTCCCCAGTCCATCGTTTTTGCTACAGCCCAAATGTTTTGCTGAAATCGAAGTGAAATATTTAATCTCCCACTCTCTTCCTTTACATAAAATATAGGTGAACAAAGTGATAGTTCCTGGATGCATGGCAAAAATATGACATTTTGATATTTCTGAGCTACAATGCCCCACTGGAAAGGTCAAAAAAGCAACACCCAAACTACAACATTAAGCCAAAGGCACACAGAAGGCACACAGTATCCCTCTGAACAGTATCACCCACAAAAAGCCTTCACCTCTGGCAGCAGTACCAGGGAGGGATGGGAAAGAGAGCTGAGAGGACAGTGGTGCCAGCAAGGATTTGGGGGAGGCCCCCAACAGGGCAGAGCACAGCTGTGGGATCAGGCAGATGGTGATACACACAAAGAGCCATCCCAAGCAACGCACCATGGTCTTCTACCCACCCCACACCTCTCTCTCCAGAGTATCACACTGTCCCCAGCCTGACCCCATCCCCACCCCAGGATGGACACTGTGCCCCTCCTGACACACCAACCCCCCTCCCCTCCCAACAGCCTGTTCCCCACTTCTCCCCAGCACACAACACACACAACACATTCACTCCCTTGCCCCCAGGCTGTCCCTGCCTGTCCCTGTCCCACCCCCACCAAAGGCCCCATGGCCAGACCCACTCCTCAGCCCCAGCTTTCCCCACCAGGCTATTCATGCCCCAGCCATTGCCTTTGCCAGTGCATCCTCCCTGAGTGCCTCACTGCCTCTTACAGGCCTGAGGAGACAGCACAAGCCTGAAACAGCTCTTGTGCCCCCAGCACCCCTGCCATGCTCTCAGGCACACACACACACACTCCCCAGCCCCTGCAGCCAGAGGATACTTCCACTCCACGATGCTGATGCACGCCTTCCTAAGAGGGTTTTCCAGGGTTAAGCAGAACAGGGCCCTGGGTGGGCGAGGAGCTATTGGTGGTACTGGCTTCTTGGACTTCTCCTTCTGTTGCCTCTTCTTCACGTCACCCTGGGGAGAAGCAGGCTCCATGGTGTTGCTCCCCTAGCTGTCTCTTCCCCTCCTGCCCTGCAGTGGAGCCCCCCTTCCCCAGGTCCCAGCCAGCTGGAGCTCCTCTGGGTCTCTGTCTCCTGCGTGCAGCAGGGGAGGTGGTGGGGGAGTGGGGGCTGGAGCCTGCACTCGCATGTACAAACACACAAAGCATGAGTTTAAATTTAGATCCCGGCCTGACTCTGGGTGCTGTCCCAGCTCCTGAGGCAGCAGAAGGGCCCCAGCAGCTGTTCCCTCTTTACCCAGCACATGGGGAGCTGGGCGAGTGCTTGGCATGCCACTGGCTGGGCTGGGGGTGGGACAGGCTGGGCACTGTCTCCGACAGGGAAGCGTCTGTGTCCCAGGTCAGCCCTGTCCCCAGCTCCCCACCTGCACTGGGCAGCAGCCAGGCTGCTCGGGGCAAGGTGCATTTGCTGAATCACATCCAGCAGGGTGAGATGGAGAAGCCAGCTCTGGCCCATTCCTAAGGACAGTTTCTCCCTTCATCTCATCAGGATTTCACCTGCAGCTGGTGCACGCTGCTCACCTGTGTCCTGGACCATGTGGTACTGGGGCTGTAGGGTCTTTGAGGCTGGGCCCATTTTACTGGCTGGAAACCCCAGCCTCAGAGCTCCAGGGAATCATGGTTGAGTCCAAAAAGTGCTCAGGCTTGCTTTTCTGGAGGCACAGAGGAAACCCTTGGCTGGCACTGGTCACTGAAACAACCACTTGCTCAGCCTTACAGAGGTAAGTCCTGCATGCAGGGTAGGGAGGATGTCTGGGGATGCAGGAACCCAATGAGCCTAGGATGGATTGTGTCCTGCCAAGCCTGCTGGCCTTGGGAAAGGCTGGATGAATGGTGTGGTCACCCCTGAGCTGAGGTAAGGAGAGAGGTGGGTTATCAGCACCTGCCACACTCAGCCAGGGACTGAGGCACCAGAAGTGTTATTCATGGGGGTTTTCCTGGGGTTTTCCAGACTGTCAGCAAATTAACTGCAGCGATCTATTTCCTTGCAGTAACGTCCCGCAGCAAATGGTGTCCCTGTTCTACAGGTGTCACAAGCTGGTGTGACTGCCCAGCTGTGCCCCTCCCCACCTCGGGCATCCCAGGGTGTGCTCCACCCGCGGTACTGTGCTGCCTTGCTCACAGCTTCCCTCCTTGGCTCTGTGGGGTCGTTCTACCGGGGAGGGAAATGCTTGCCAGGTGTGCAGCCAGCTGTGCTGCAAGGCCGGAAAGGAGTGATCAGGGAGCCCACGGGAGGGAGAGCAGCTCCTGCAGCTGCTCCAGCCAGTTTAATGTACTTTGGAGGGGGATGCCCTCGACTGCAAAGCGTTTGATAGAATCACGGAATGGCTTGGGGTGGAAGGGACCTTATAGACGATCTCATCCCAACTCCCCTGCCGTAGCCAAGGGCACCATCCACCGGGGTTAAATTAGCAATCTGCCCCCTTCTACACCACTCTGTTGTGCAAATCGGAGTCAAACCATTTCCGCTCCAGGGTCCAGCCCCGTTCCCGTGTGAGGCAGATCCCTCTTCTCACTCAGCCGTTATTTTCCCCCTAAACCCTAAGCGCAAACCAGGAGCCGAATACGCATCCCGCCGGTGCAGAAAAGCCTGTCCAGGCACCGCAAGGCGGCGGGGCCCATCTAGCGGGGATCTCCGGGACCAACATCTGCCCTGGGAACTGGAGCAGGAGGGCGGCCGGGGCTGCGGAGGGGATCCCCGCAGCCTCTCGGCGCCGGCACACCCGCCCGGCCGGGAGCTGCTGGCACAGGGCCCCGAACCCGACCCGGCACGGCTCCAGCACACCCGGCACAGCGCTCTGCCCGACGGAGCCGCTCCTCACCTGCTCGGCAGCGAGAGGCTCCTTGCTCGTCACGCCCCTTCAGGGCCATCCTCCTCTTCCTCGCACACCTCCCGGGCCCGCACGCCCCTGTCCCGCTGCATCGCCGCGCCGGGCCAGGCCTTGGGCAGGGTCCCAAAGGGAGATGGGCTGTGACGGGGGTCTGAATGAATGCCGCAGGTGCATCTCCTGCCGCCGAGCCGAGCCGAGCCGAGCCGAGCCGAGCCGAGCCGA
>VWYO01027658.1:24727-42528 GCA_013400275.1 Rhadina sibilatrix
AAAGAAAAAAAAATAAAAATAAAAAAATAAGTCCCTGTCCTGAATTGTCTGAAGTGACAATAAACCAGAAGGAGGTTGCTACAAAGGGCTTTGCAGAGAATTTCTACCTAAAAGTCATATGTCATAGGTCTGATGCAGAGCAGCTGAGGGAGCTGGGAAAGGGGCTCAGCCTGGAGAAAAGGAGGCTCAGGGGGAATTTCTGGCTCTGCACAACTCCCTGCCAGGAGGGGACAGCCAGGGGGGATCAAGCTCTGCTCCCAGGGAACAGGGACAGGAGGAGAGGGAATGGCCTCAGGCTGGGCCAGGGCACATTCAGGTTGGACATCAGGAAGAATTCCTTCACTGAAAGAGTGGTCAGGCCTTGGCAGGGGCTGCCCAGGGAGGTGGTGGAGTCCCCATCCTACACTTCCTTATTTGCTGCTTACAGTTCTACTGATCAAACAAAGGTTGAAACACAATTCCCAGGGATTACGGCTTTATTCATTGTAGTCTGTAGTGCTGGGCTCTGGCACAAATTAGTCTCTCACAACACATCCATGGCCAAGGAGTAGAGGTTTCCATGCATTCTGCTGTTGTCTTAAACCCTGGACTCGTGGCTTCCACTCTGTTTCTGGGATAGGACATATATACCACTGTGTCAGGGGGTTAGAAGAGATGGGTTGGAAACAACTGCTCATAGAATCATGGAATCATAGAACCATGGAAGCTCTGACATGGAAGGGACCCCTACACCTCTTCTGTCCTGTCTGCCCCTCTTGAAGAGCCTGTAACTGCTCAGAAGAAACAGGTGAGGAACCTTTGGGTAGAGAGCCTTCTCCTTCTGAGTGAAGAACCTTCTGGGTGAAGAACCAGAAAGCAGAATGTGTTCAGGTACTGGAACAGGTTCCCCAGCGAATTGGCTGCAGCACCAAGCCAGCTGTCAGACACATGGTGTGGTTGTTGGGGTGGTCCTGTGCAGGGCCAGGAGTTGAAGCATTTGGACTTGATGATCCTTGTGGGACCCTTCCAACTCAGCAGATTCTGTGGTTCACCCAGAAGGTTTTTCACCCAGAAGGTTCTTTACCCAAGTGGTTCTTCCCTCAGAGGGTGGCTGGGCACTAGAACAGGCTTCCCAGAGAACTGCTCATGGCACAGAGCCAGCTGTCAGACACATGGTGTGGTTGTTGAGGCTGTCCTGTGTAGGGCCACGAGTTGAACTTGATCATCCTTATGGGTCCCTTTCAACAGAGGGGATTAAATGATACTATAACTCTTAATATCTTACCTAAAACTCACCTGACATGCATCCTCTAAAATCAGCATTGGGCTGCCACATCATTCCCCCCATTTCCCTTCTTCCCCCTGCCCTTTCTTCTTTTGCTTTTTCTTCTTTATTTATCTTGGCCCCTGGTTGAGGCTATCTGGTTTTCCATCTTTCCATGAACCTTCACTCGGTAAATGCAGGTATAGCACGGGTTTCCCCAGTTGCTCTTCACAATAAGTTTGACTTGTGAAAAGGCTCTGGGGAGCAGCATGTTCTGTGAAGAGGGAAAAGGCAGGTGTTAAAAGCAACAGTAAAATCAATATATCTTACCCTGCCAGCCCTGTTTCTGCTCAGGAGCAAGCTCCCAAAAGTAGTTGGGAGAAGCAATAGAGATCTGAAGCTCATTGCTGGCACTAGGGCTGCTGGGGAGGCTGGGGGCAAGGGAAGGCACTTGGCATCCTCTGCATGCTGGCCCAGCTGGGACTGTGACTCCTTTCCCTCTGCCCCCTGCTCTGTGCTGACAGAGGGGCTGGGGACATGCTGCTGTGCATGGGGCTGGTGTGTCACCGCACTGGTGTGTTACCCCACTGGTGTGTCACCTCACTGAGCCCCTGCCATCCCCTCTGCCTTCCTTCCTCCTGGCAGACCGAGCAGCACGGCATAGAGTGGAACAACAGTGATGCCTGATGGCTTTTGCCAGCACTTTCACATGGCACAAGGTCTGAGTGTTGTTTGGGTGGTGTGGCTGCATGTGCACCTGACTTTTCTGCAGGCAGTGGCTGCAGCCAGGGATCTCTCAGGAGCTGTGTTGCCACAGCCCTGGCCCTCTCCTTTGGCTACCACAGCCACATGCTACTCAGCCCTTCAAGCCCCACCAGGTCTCTTTCAGCAGTGATCCTCTTTCCAGGGAGGAACATTCACACCTTCCCTGCCATGGAATTGTGAGCAAACCTGTTTTGCTCCCTGGCATCTGGCCCCCATGTGTGGAGCATACCTTCAGAGCAAAAGTCTGCACGGGATCTTTTTCTATATTGTAGCTGAACATCCCCAGGAGAGTTTCCTCTTCTCTGTCTGCATCCACACTCTTGGGAGCAAAGCACAAGGAGAGCAAGTTGGGCTCATCCCAACAAAGAGGGGATGTATAGACTGGATCCTCTTATGTACCCAGTCTCTCCCAGGGCTCTGGCAGTAGTCTGGCATTGGTCAGGGTAGAGCTCAGTCTCTGCCTTGCTTAGGTGCTTGGCCAGAACGAGTCTTAAGAAGGATGGACCTCCCGAGCCCTTGAAGTGTTGTGCTGAGCACAGCAGTGCTCAGGAGAGTGCAGGACACAAAGATCAGAGGGTGCAGGAAAGCAAGCAAGACCTTGCCCTGACCTCCCCATAGGGCCAGAGCCCCAGCAGAAGAGCCCAGCAGACTTACAAAGACAGCAATGTCCTTGGGGGCACTGCTGATGGTCCCACTTGGAGAAGCCTCTTTGGGGATGTGCTGCACTGTGATGGCAGTCAAGTAGACTCGTGCTGGCAACCTGATGACAACCTGGCCCTGATGCCCTTTGAAAGCCCAGCAGTTTCCTGGGTAAACATTTGGCTGCAACAGAACACAAGAGCAATGATCTGTGGGCCAACACAACTGCCCGTGTAGCTCGGAGTGCTGGGGCTGACATGTCTGTGGGCTCTATTTCAGCTTGAAAATAAGGGGCATGTGGGGAAATGGACAGAGGCAGGACTTCCCTGCCTGCCAAAGTGGGCTCAGCACGGCAGAAGAGAGAATACTGGTTAAGAAATGATTCTAGTCAGGGACAAGCAGAAACACTTCTGCCCAGGGACTCTACGGGGCATGCCTCCTCCTCCCGCCTCCCACCCTGGAAAGCAGTTCTTAGGGTTTACAGTGGAGACAGGGTCACCACAGATAGAAGGAAATCCTTTCACCCAGCTGCGGCCAAGGACTGTGAGCAGAATGCAGCAGTACAGCTCGGTTTGGCTCCACACCCCTCCGGAGAGGAACCACTGCTTCCCAGAAAGCCCAGCCCTGTGTCCCACTTTGGTTTCAGGAATCCAATCCACACTGTGGGCTTGATCAGTACCACTGGGGATGAGGGGCCAGCCCCCAAGAATGGTTCCCAAATTCACAGAGGGAAGAAAACAGAAGATATCTGCTAAGATACCTGCAGAATAGTATCAGGAGGGCTGGCAGTCCAGAAGAGGCGTAAAATCCTGCAGAGACAACTGTCTTTGCAGTCGTAGGTCTGGGAAGTCCTCTGTGTGTCAATGGTGGCTCCTGTAAGGAAGGAAGGGAGGGCAAATGGCTGCAAACAGCTACAGACTGGCAGGGCTTGGTGCTCAGCCACCATTTCTGATGCCACAGGCCAGTTCCACGTCCATGTCCACATCACCCTGCCCTGGAGGGTGCCCATCTGCAAAGGGCAATGACAGCAGCCCCATGCCTGGTGACTGCCTCTCCCACAGGGAGAGTTCTGGGAGGAAGCAAAGGACAAGCCAGCCCTTCCTTCTCCAGATGCAGTGGAGTGGAAGAGAGCCCCTCCCTCTGCACAGGAACGTCTGTGTGGGCAGCCCCAGTCATCCTTGTGGAGGCTGTGGGCAGGACACACACACACACAAGGCAAGGAGAGCGGGCTGCTTGTGTCCTTACCAGAGCTCTTAAGGGCCCAGTCCGTCTTGGCACAGGATTCCAAAACCATCTGGGCCAATTCCTGGGAAAGCCATGGGCAAACACAGGGAAGGACCACATCAGTGGACAGCTCAGCACGCTGCCATCACCCACAGAGGCAGAGCTCGGTGTCAGCCGTGCCCACAGAGCTGGGAAACTCTGCTGCTGATGGGAGCCACAGGGACTGAGGAACAGCATCTGTGGCCACAACCTTCTGACCCCACCAACAATACCAAGGAGAGCTTCCTTGGGGGTGCTGCCCAGTCAGGCCTCTTTCCCCAAAATGACAGGGTCACCTTCAAACTACTGATCTCTGCCCTCAGTTGAGAGACCTCTTTCAGCAGATTCTGCAACTTTTGGGTTTCAATCAAAGTGTGTGAATTCCTGCAGGAACAGAAAAAGCAGATCTTGTCAAAGCAGCCCATTCCTTTGTGAAGCACCTGAGCTCAGGGAAGAGACACACGTGCTTTCCCTGCTTTGCCAGTGCTTCTTTCCGGCCCAAGCTGAGCAAAAGGCAAAGGCAGGACAGAGTATGGGAGGCTTTGCTGTTTGGAAATTGAGCACAGGTGGCACAAGGTCAGCTGACACTTCTGCACAGACACAGTTCAGCTCCAGTTCAGGAAATCTCTCTTACCAGAAGATTTTCAGTCCTGCTGGAAATACACTTGGTAGCTCCTGAAAAAGAAAACTCTCGATTAGAACATCTACTGCCAGAGCCACTGTGGCTTCCCAGGGCAGGCTACACAATCTGCTTCTTCTTTGGGTCATGCTGTCTAGAAGCAGAAGAGCCTCAGATTTATCCAGCAACACTCCCTTGCAGGAGGTGCCCGTCCCACAACAGTCACTGACCTCCATGAGTCCCTTTGTCCGGGGTGACCATCCTGACAGGGCAGTCCCGCAGAAAACAACAACTGCAATTCACAGCACCGAGACAGTTATGGGACTGGGGGTTGCACCAAACCCTGAGGGCACATTGCTCCCTGCTGCTTGGGGGTCAGGCAGCAGGTTAGCTGAGGGGTGTGGAATGTGGGGTGCAGAGATGGGGTGCCCCTCTGACTGAGGGCCATCAGCCCAGGCTTCAGAGGACATCGCAGCATGGTCTGTGCAGCTGTGCTTGTTGCCCCAGTTCTACTCCCTGTTTTCCCTCACTTCAGTCAGCATCATCACCAGGCTGTGTGGACTGGGAGAGCTCCCCATCCTGCCCCTTGCACAGCTCCTCCCCTCTGGGCATCACCAGTTCAGCTTCAGAAATACCTGTGCCCTTCTCTCTCAGCCTTGCAGCAAGTCCCGTGGCCAGAGCAGTAGCATGGCTGTGAGACCTCCTGGGAGCCTTACTGTGGTCTGAAGGCCAGCCCCAGCCAGGGGCACACTCAGGAAGCCCTGGGGCCACAGCAGTTTCCACACATTATGGCCCCAAAGGAAAGGTGGGGCCCAGCACAGCCAGGCTGTCACTCTCAGTTGTTTGCTCATGAAAACTCACCAAGAGCCACTGAGAGCAACAAGATGAAGACCAGAAAGCTCTTCCTCAGTGGGACCATCTTTTACCTGAAAGAGAGGGAGTCCTGGGGCTGTCAATTACCCAAGCCTTAGGCCAACCCCTTCGCAGCAAGGAAGCACAGGAGCTTTGCCTGACTTTGGTCCTAGAGCTCTCCCACACCTGCAGGTTCTCTTGCCAGAGCTGAGGAAAACCCTTCCCCTGCAGATGCTTGGCTCTCCCCTGAGTGCTTGGCTACACAGCAGTTTGTCCCTCTGCAGCCAAAGCTCGAGGCTCTGGCTCTGGTGTGCCAGTGACACTGCCAAGGGGCCTTGCTTTTGGCTCTGCTGAGATTGCCCAAAGCACAAGCAGTGCTCAAGCTTCATCACCCAAGTGAGAGCCTTGGGCTGCTGGTTAGGGAACACACTGTTCTCCTTTTTGCTTGCACTGGCCCTCAGACATCCCCATCCTGCCCCCTGTCCACAGTAGAAACATGCAGTCTGTACTCTGTGAGATTGGCATGGGCTCAGAACATTTCTCCCTGGGGAGACAAAGGCACCTGCCAGTTGCCAAATAAGCCTGAGGAACACCTCTTGGAAAAGAAACCAGAGAAAAGTTATGCCTGTTTCTTGAGTGTCTTCTCTTCTTCAGCTGGGACCCATCCCAGAAAGGGGACTTCTCACATCACAGGGCTGGTCTTCAGAAAACCTGTCGGCTTCCCCATGCTGCTCCAACCCTTTGTTACACCACATCCACCCTACTGTTCCAACCTGACACCCTGGGCAGGAGCAGCCCATTGGCACCAGCTCATTGGGTACTTGCTGAGCTTCAGTCCCCTCTGCCAGTGGTTTGGAAGGCCCATAATGGCTTTTGTGGTGAGCCTTTCTCCTCCCCATCCCTCCACACTCAGCTCTACCTTCTCAGCTGCAGCAGGAGGTGATGTCTGCCCAGTGTGACAGCCACACAGCCACTCTGGGTTCTGTCCCCGTGCCACAGGGCTGGGCAGGCTGTTGCTGTGACCTCACAGCCGTGGTGGCTCTGCTTTCACAGTTGGGGTGCCCAGGGTGACAGCCACCCAGCAACTGTGTCTGCATGTCCTCATTTTGGTTTGCCAAAGGCAGTGCTGGCAGCTCTGCCTGAAGGGCAGATGGTTCATCCCACCACCTAACGAGTCAGTGATGTATAAACAAGCAAAGGATGCTTGCAGAGGGTCAGGAATCACAGAATCACCGTGCAGTCACAGGATGGTTTGGGTTGGAGGGATGCTGCAGGGCTGCACGTGTCTGAACTCTGGGGGTTATCAGGATTCAGCCCCAGCGCCAGCTGTGCTGCCAGGCACTTGATCCCTGGGCTGGCACAGCAAGGGAGGCTGCCCCTGAGGCCATGAGCTGGGGTGTGGGGGTGGGTGAAGCCCCGGTGGCTCTGCCCTGAAGGGAAGAATTGCACAATCTCCCTGCAGACCCCTAGATAAGGAAGCAAGCTGGCTGTCACTGCGACCTCTAAAAGATCCAAAATACCCCAGGACATTTTATGTAGATCTGTTGTTAACGATTGGCTTTGTACCCTTTCTCTCCCACCCTGGTTTCCCATAAAAACCCCTGAGTCTCCCTAGTCCCCAGGGTACCCCGTCACTGGACCCCTTCGCTGGTACCTTGCAATAAAGTTACCTCATGTGGAAATTCAATACGGGGCCCTCTCTCTCTCTTTCCCGGGCCGGCTAAAAGAGAACAAACCTTGCAAAGGCAGGAGCTGAGAATCACTGAGCTGAAATCACAAGAGCTGAAAAAAATCCCTGCTCTGCCTCCCTGCTGAGACGCTCTCTGCCAGCTGAGGAAGGCGCTCTGACCCCACAAGAAGCTGTCTCTAATGAGAAACCTTTTGGGGTGGCTCTGAGCCTTTCTGGACCCCAGAACCCGATGGAATACTGGGGTTTGTTCACCTTACACTAATGGAACCACACACCCTGGGATGTGTGAAGCCCAGTTTCTCACAGCTTTGTGTGTGAAAGAGAATTTTGGTGCCCAGTGACTTACTCAGAGGTGATTTTTCTGGTTAGAGCAACCATACCTTTCCTATCTGATTCTGTTATCTATAAAAGTTTATTGCTGTTGTCTTTGCTGGACAGAAGTATTAACTTGAGCTTGTTTCCTCTACCCAGAGGAATTCCTGCTATGCTCCCAGGTTGTGGGAAATTTATTATCTTCAGGACTTCTAACTTCTGCCAAACTGGGTCTGATCACAGTGCCAAAATAATTACCAGAGAGAGTGGATGCACAAATAGTGCCAATGCATTCACCGTGTTTCCTGCCACAATAAAACATCCTTAACATCTCATTTCTTCTCCTTTTCCTCCTCCCAGCTTACCCTCAATTGCACTGAGTGGTTTTGTCCCTTCTGGTTTATAGCCTGGGCAATACCACCCTGCTCAGACCTTGCCTTGCATGCAAGATCCCATTTGTTCTCCAAGGAAAGGGAACCACAAAGACAAGGCCTCTGTTGCCTCCTTTTCCCTTGCAAGTTACTGGAACCTGCTCCAAAGGGGATTGTGCTGATGGAGGGCAAAGAGCCCCTGGTTGGCACTGTTCAAGATTAACAATGACACAGACTCTGAGGTCAGAAGGCTGAAATGACTCCAATCTTTATTCCCCGGGAATTCCTTCCCTTTATGCTGTTTTACAAAGAACCACCCAAGGGGTGGAAGAAAGACAAACTTCTTCAACTGCATTGGTCAAGTCAGAGGGACATCAAAAATCCCTCCTAGGGAAAGGAGTGTAAACAAAGGTTACAGTCAGGAAAACGTGTCTCTTGTTGGCAGAACAGTGTCTGGGAAAGAGTTTCAGAGAAACCCAAACATCACAGCACAAACCAGGGCTACAGCTGGGACCCTCAGCACCCACTGATGGGGCACACGGTGCTGCTGTGAGGGAAGCCAAAAAGGCCTGATGGGCAAGCAAAGGAGATGTGCAGGGAGGCAAGCTGCCAAGAAAGGAGCTCCCTCCACCCAGCTTCAGGCCTCCTGCTGATAAACCTGTGGTGAGAAAGTGAGAGCACCAGGCTTTGCCAAACTCAACCACAGCAGCTGGAACACACCCATCTGGCATTTCTGATGGGGTATCCAACAAAATATGCTCATGTGTGCACCACAGTCTTACACACAACTGAAGAAAGGACCAAAAAGCCAGGTGGGAACCCAAATCTTTTGCCTAAAGCCAGTAAGAGCTGTCACTTGTGCCTGTCTGCTTAGAAACCCCACCACTGCTTGGAAGCCAGTGTGGCAGGAAGCAGAACAGAGGAGCTGATCTGTTCTGTCCATCAGCTGCTGCCATGCCCTGGGCACTGTCCCCCATCACAGGAACTGATGGGCTAACCCAGGCTGGCCTGTCTGCCTAGGGAGTTGTCTCTGGTTAGTGAGCGAGCTCTCTCTCTCTCTCTCTGGCACCAGGGGTGGAACTCCCAGCTGGCTATAAACAACTGGCCTTGAGAACAAGATGTGGGGATATAAGCTGGAATTTCTGACTGCCAGACACTTCACTTCAAAAGCTATAAAAGCTGCACAAACTTTCATGGATGCAGAAGTCTCCTAGACACACCTTGGAAAGGTGCAGGACTTCTCCCCAGAGCTTGGACACAAATTCCTTGTGTGTACTCCATCATCAGTTCGTTGCTAAGTTACATTGACTCCTAATCTGTACTATTTCTTCACTAGCTGTCATACAGGTACCTTTTTATCTACTAATAGTTGTTTTAGTTTCATTCTGTGTAGTGAGCAGTCTGTTTGAAGTCCTAAGTCTGTTAATCTTGCGTCTATTCAAGAAATAATTCATTTTGTAATAGGCCTAATTGGCCATTCTTAAGAACTTGCAAATGAGAGACATTTATGAGAGACATTCTGGCACCTCAAACAGAGCTAGTGCCAGAAATCTGAGTCCAAGGCAGGACTTGCCTAAGCTCTCATCTCCTTTCCTAACAACCAGTCGTGCTGACCCTGAATTTTGTAACTGGAGGAAAACTCTCCTAAAGTTTTAGGAGAAAAAGTTGCAAATATAGGAACATAACCAGTGACAGAGAGAGATGGCAACTGAGGCCCCAAGGCAGGTTTATAAATATTGCTGTGGTGCCTCTTATGGATCCACTTGTCCCTCAGCTGTGCTCTGGGTCTGGCCAAGTGTGGAGCAACAGGCCCCACGCCCTGTGGTGGATCTGTGAGCTGGAAAGCTCCTGGCTGAGGTACAAGGAAGTGAAAGTGCCTCGGAAAAATATTTTTAAGGGTGGTTTCAAAGCCCAAAGATGGAAAATAACTAAAGCACAGAAGAAGATAACGGAGCTAAAACAAAGACATCCATCTTCTCTAAACTGCTGACCTGCTGCCAACTACTTCACTTTACAAATATCACCACCAGGATAAGCCAAATTTGAGCTGTCCCTGAGTGGCAGCTGGACTGCATGCCAGTGACTCTCCCCTTGAACTGGGACACCATACCAGGTTTCAGATCCCTAACCTGAAATTTAGATAATTCCACGCCCAAGGCAGAGAGATTTCTTGGTTGCAACAGATCCTCAGTAAGTGACTGATGGCATGATGAATTATTAAAAAAAAAAAAATAAAAAATCCGTGTAGCTGTTCAGTATTATTTGGTATAAACTTTGTGTAGATAATTCCATTAAACATAAACCATTGCCAAAATCTGAGGCTAAGATTAGACCTAGCTGAGTCTAAGCTTTGTGAGGAGGTTAGAAAGCAAGGGGCTCACTCTGAAGCTCCTTGTGAGGGTCTTACTTACCCTCACAAACCTTCCTTAGGGAGCTGGTCTCTTGTGCTTCCCTCCTCAGCTTTGGCCAGCTGAAGAACATGAACTAGAACCCCAGAATGGTTTGGGTTTGGGTTGGAAGAGACCTGGGAGACCATCTAATTCATCCCCCTGCCATGAGCAGGGACACCTTCCACTGTCCCAGGCTGCTCCAAGCTCTGTCCAGCCTGGCCTTGGGCACTCCCAGGGATGGGGCAGCCACAGCTGCTCTGGCCACCCTGTGCCAGGGGTTTCCCACCCTCCCAGGGAGGAATTTCCTGCAAATATCCAATCTAAATCTACCATCTTTCAGCTTGAAGCCATCCCCCCTTGTCCAGTCATTCCAGATCCTTGTCCAAAGTCCCTCCCCAGCTCTCCTGTAGGCCTCCTTCTCCTAACAGGTTTCATGGCCATCTCAGCTTTCTGCCTTTCAGATAAGTAGTTCATCTTAACAGGATAAGCTTGGCACTCTTTTACTGCAGGTAAGCAAATATTTAAACTGTCATTTGAAAGATAGGAGTTAAGAGAGAGGGGAGAAATGACAGCTAAATGGAAAGTAAAACTTTAATTTAGTGCTTAAACAACTTGAGTCCTTATGCTGCACCTGTAGCAGAGGGCTGACACTGGAGTAGAGGACCATGATAAACCCAAAAATCCTCCTGCTAAGCTTTGAAATGAAGAGATGACTTCATCTGAAGGAAGACAAAAATCTATATATGCAAACCTTGCCACGTGTTTATTGTGCCCTCTCAGCACAAAATTTCTCTTATGGTATACCAAGAATTTGCTGCCATGGAAAATTACACTTTCTAAGTGCTATTTTAAAGTAATAGTTAACAACTACAGTTGAATCAAGAGTAGTGAGTAAACAGGCAAGAATCTGAGTTGCAGGATGCAGGGATAAGATTCATGAGTTTCCCAACAGCTTTTACTCTGGTTGGAGTTTACACCTATTTGGGAATGACAGACTGGCTGGTCAGATTGTTGGCTGGCTTGATCACCCTTCCAGCTCTTCAGTCAGAGGAGAGAAAGAACTGAGGGAGAACTAAGCAGAAGAAGGTCAGCAGGTGTAAGTTCCAGCTGACTTTCACCCTCAGGGCAGAATTAAGCTTCTACCAAAAAAAAATAAAAAAGAAAAAATAATTGCATCCCTCTCAGGATATTGGCTACTCTGGGAAATGTCTTTCTCCCACCCTTTGCTTCACCAAAAGGCTCTTTGGCCCAGGTGGTTTTCTCCTGGTGCAGAAGCAGGGAAGTGTTGGCAATCTTGCACAATTGCTCAGGAAAGCTGCTGCCCCTCAGCTGTGCAGCTGTGAGGGGAGATGCTGCAAGGCCACACTCACCTGTACCTGCAGCTGTCCCTGCCCTGCACCCCAACAGATCCCAGGTGAGCCATGGCAGGGGAAAAATTCTCCAGTAAGGCTTCTCCTCTGTGCTGTAACTATGCAGCAGCAATACCTAAATAAACTAAATAAAGGACCATATTTCAGTGCTCCCTCAGAGCCAGGAGGGATGTCATCACCAGAATTTTCCTACCACTGAACAGGCAAAAGAGAACATAAGCCCTTTTATCCCTTTTTATTCTTTCACAATTGTTCCATGAAACCTTTTTTTCCACTGCAGCTCAACATTTTTTTAAGCAGAAAAGTCCTATCTGCCACACACTTGTCATAAACTGGGAAGGCTACGACTTGAGTTTCAAATTCATCTGTATTTATTAAATGACACACTTTAAAATGCAAAAAAAGAACAAAAGAGAAAGAGTGTTGGTGAAGAAAATTATTCTCTGTCTTGACTGCTAGGTTTGTGAGCTGCCTGTGTTTAATATTAATGTCTCTGTATTTCTAGGTCTTGATTGCAACAGCTCTGCTAATTGTGGATATCAGTGAGAGATTATCTGACTTTCACCAGCTCAGGTGCTCCACCTACACTTAGTCACAGTCATTGATTTGGTTTGCTTTTCTTTTTAAAGGTTTAAAATGTTGGAATCCACCCCTCCAAGCTGTAGTGGGCAAAAGAGCACATTTTAAGTGAAATTAAATCATGCTTCTCTCCATTTAAATAGAAGAAGTTAGCTCTGCTGGTCCATTCCTCCACAAGAATGGTGGTGCCTGCAGCTTCATAGACATCCATGGAGTATTTTTGTAAACATCAAATTACTAAACATAGCCCAACACCAGTCAATCAACATTTTCCCTTTTTTACCAAAAAATTTATGTCTTTTAAACCTGAACTAATAATCAGTCAAACCTGGAGCCCAGGCTGTGGTCCCAGGGAATGGTCACAGCCCCAAGGCTACGAGACCAAAGCCCTGAGGCTGCCAGGGCTCAAGGAGCATTTGGAGAAATGCTCTCAGGCCAGGGTGGGATGTGGGGGGACGGTGATGGGAGATCTCTGGGGTCAGGGCTGCTCTTGGAGCTGTGATTCATTGCACAGGGCCTGGGGGAAGGGCTCTGCTGAGAGCTGCCAGCTGCAGCTCAGAGCAGAGGGAGGGAGAGAGAGAAGTAAAAGCAGCAAGAGTAAGAGTAAGAGGAAGAGCAAGAGCAAGAGCAAGAGTAAGAGTAAGAGTAAGAGTAAGAGTAAGAGTAAGAGTGTGAAGTTCCCATTCCAATCCATTAAATCTTCTACACTGAATATTCTTACTCACACCAACCAAATACAAGATACAAATCCTACAGCATTTACACGCAGCCTGTAAGAATCATTCCATGACCATGCTGTGTTATATTTCAAACCCTAAAAACGACTCTTTGGACCCCTCCTGCCAAGCTGGTGGGGTCTGCTCTGAGCCTTGGACTTTCAGTGAGGAGAAGGGCATTGTTTAATCAAAAGGGGATTAATTACCTTCAGCAGGCACACTGTTGTTCTCCTGTTGTCCAGTAACTGAAGCTCTAAACATCAAAACTTGCTTTCAATTCTATTTCACTTATAGGTTTCATATTCTTCTATTTCACCCATAGGTTTCATATTCTCCAAACCTAAGCAATCATATTTATAAGGTTTTCCTTTTTCATCTTCTCCAACAGTGGGATTGTTGGGGTGTCTGTGCAGGGCAGGAGTTGCACTCGATGATCCTTGTGGGCCACTTCCAGCTCAGGAGATTCTATGATTTTATGATTTCCTTCTCAAGCTGTCAGCTGGCACTTGCTGCCTGGCAAGAATAGAAACAATTCCATTTACAGGAAGCACAGCTTTGTGTGAATCTTCTCTGTGCAGTCTCTGTGTTCACAGAAACAGCTGTAGATAATAAAAACCTGCAGGGCCTGCTGGCCCACAGAGATGCTGTGTTTTCTGCACAGGACTTTTGGATGAAATCTGCAAACTAAGCACTGCAACACCTCTCTGGGCCCTGTTCCCTTTCCCTCAGTTTGGTGTGACAGCTCATTTCACCAGAAAAGGTGAACCACCAAAGCAGCCCCACACAGGAGAAGGCAGAGGAGAGGATAAGGGAAGAGGTGAAAAGCAAACAAAGCAGCAGCTTTGCCTTCAATCATGAAAGCTGCACTCTGTAGTCCTGGTTTGGGCTGTGGTGTTTGGGTTTCTCTGAAACTCTCTCCTAGACACTGTTCTGCCAACAAGAGACACGTTTTCCCAACCATAACCTATGTTTACACTCCTTTCCCTAGGAGGGACTTCTTCTTGGTGTCCCTCTGACTTGACCAATGCAGTTGAAGAAGTTTGTCTTTCTTCCACCCCTTGGGTGGTCCTTTGTAAAACAGCATAAAGGGAAGAAATTCCCAGGGAATAAAGATTGGAGTCATTTCAGCCTTCTGACCTTGGAATCTGTGTCACTGTCACCTTGAACAGCATCAGCACCCCATAAAACCACAGTTCCAGCCTTCAGAGTGAACAGCACAGGATCACCAGCAGTAAATCACAGAGTCACAGACAGGCACCACAAACACCAGGTCATTCCACCCAACCACTGTCCTAGGCTGCTCCAAACCCTGTCCAACCCTTTGACACTTCCAGGGATGGGGCAGCCACAGCTCTGGGCAATCTGTGCAAGGGCCTCACCACTCTCCTGGGGCAGAATTTCTTCCCAATATCAGATCTAACCCTGCCCTCTCTGTGTGAAGCCATTCTCCCTTTGTCCTGTTCCTCCAAGTCTTTGTCCAAAGTCCCTCTACAACTTCCTTTTCCTTGTAAGTCCCTTTAGACACTGGAAGGGCCTCTAAGGTGTCTCCAGAGCTTTCTCTTCTCCAGGCTGAGCAGCCCCATCTCTCTCAGTCTCTCTCCAGAGCAGAGGGGTTCCAGCCCTTTGATCATTCCAACCCTTCGTGTGTTGGGGGTCTCAGAGCTGGACAGAGAACCCCAAGTGGGAAGAATGCTCTTCATGCCAGCAGCCCTGCTTTGGGTAATTTTGGGTTCTGGAGGGTGATTTGACAAACCCACAGGCTGCCCGTGCAACAAGAACCACAGGGCCACCTGCAAGGTCAGGCAGCAGGAAGCTTTTCTTTGGTTTTCAACAAGAGCAGTGCAAGTCTGGTGCTGCATTCATGGAATTTCTGGAAGTTCTCCTCTGCAAAGCCAAGAAGCAAACATTAACACACCCCACAAAGGAGAGAGCAAACTGAGGGAGTTTGGCCCCTTTCAGAGTTTCAACACTCAAGATAAACAGCAGGGGGGAGGGAAAAAAAGGTAAATTTAAACATTGGCCAGAAGCAGTTTTATGAAATGCATATAGGGGCCTGAGCCAAAGCTCAGACAGACTTTCAGTATTGATATTCATGATTATTAGACCAAAGCCCAGATTTAAGTGATAGATTCTGCTTGCCACATTGTGAGAATACAACTTAACTGGGGGTACACAGGAAGGAGAAAACACCTTCCTTTTGCAGCCCAGAAACTGCACGGCCGACAATTAAACCATTAATCCAATTAAACCATTAATCCCATTAAACCATTCATCCTCCTGCCCAGCTGCAGGCACCAGCACATTCCCTCAGTCTCCACGAGCCGGGACGCACAGCTGAGCTCTTCCCCGCCCTGCTCCCACCCCAAAGGGGAGAGAAAAGCGCTTGGCTTTCCCTGGGCACCGACAGCGCTCAGCGAAACAACCACACGATGCCGCTGCCGACTCGCGCAAGAGGGAAACGCGCCCGGCCCAGCTCGAAACCCCCGGGGGCAGAGAGCCAAGCTGAAAACGTCCCTGCTCCCAAATTTTGTCTGTCAGGACAAAATTATTTTGCTGAGCTTCCCCTTCCAGGTACAAGCTCTTATTTGCACCAGGCTCAAACGGCGACAAGAGCTCCTTTGTGCTGGTAAATGTGTTTTCAACTCTCACGGAATCCCGGCTTCACACCTGAAAACGCTGGGCAAAACCACAGCTGACAGAAGTTCGGGTTGAGGAAGCTGTTGCTGCTGACGACTCCAACTGCACCCATCGAACTGCGCGGCACGGAGAGAGGAGCTGAGAGCCCATCCCACAAGAAACAGGCTTCTCTCCTCCAAAACAGAAAATGCAGGAATTGATCCCACTCAAAGGTGCCAGCACTCTGTTCCTGGGCATTGCCTGCCCTGGGTGCCACATCAGCTGCACACCAAGACTGAGTACAGCTGCTTACCTTGCCCAGAATTAGTTTATTGCCAGAATTTCAGGAGACCACCTCTGAGAAATGGAAACCACGTGCCAAGTGAACCCAAATTAACCCTTTCAAAAAGTGGATACCAGCTCCATAACTGTACAAATGGAGGGAGCATTTCCACACCAAACATGCCAGGACAGAAAGTTGCCCTTGAGCTCCACTGGGCAGCTTCTTATCTGCACCTGAAACCCTCGGGCTGTGTGCTCTCCTTTCCATGGAAAAGTGTTGCCGCTGGCATTCAGGAGCTTGCCAGCTGAAAGCTGGATACCACCCCCAGTGTCCATTACATTCAACCATTGCTCCTGTGCAGAAGGTGCCCCATGCTGGAGTTTGTCTCCCCATGGCACCCTAGCAGAGCCCCACTGACTCTGGCACTGTGCCCTTGGCTTCCCAGGGAAAGGCACTCTGAGCCACTTGACTCTGCCTTGCTCTCAGTACCACTGCCCCATTCTCCCCAGCCTACCCTTGCTTTGCCTTCCCTTGCCTACATTTCCCTTGCCCTGTCCTACAACTCCTTTCCTTTCCTTTCCTTTCCTTTCCTTTCCTTTCCTTTCCTTTCCTTTCCTTTCCTTTCCTTTCCTTTCCTTTCCTTTCCTTTCCTTTCCTTTCCTTTCCTTTCCTTTCCTTTCCTTTCCTTTCCCTCCCCTCCCGCCCATCACTGGGCTCACCTTCCCATGCCCACCCTTGCCTGCCATTCTGGGGCCTTCTCGTGCCTAAAACTCCTTTTACTGTCACCTCACTGGGCTTCCTTCCCTGCCTCTGCTTGCCCAGAATTGCCAGGGAAGGGAAGGGAAGGGAAGGGAAGTCAGTTTTGGATCCTGTGAGACTGAAGGTTTCTGATGGTACAGCTGAGAGGGCAAGTGCAGATAGCAGTGGGAGTGGTACAGCTGGATGGCTGCAGTTGAAATTTCGGGTAGCAAGAGCTTTCTCAGCTGGCACTTGGGTGAGCTAGGCTTTGGACAAAAGTTTTCAAGTTTGTAGCGTCAACCTGCAAGAATGAAAAAAAAAAATGTATTCCCGGCAATAAGTCTGTGTTGCAAAGAAACTGTTTGCACTTGGAAGGGGAAGATTAGCGAAATCTTTTTGTCCTGGCGCTGTAGAATCGAGAGCAGGGACGTTTCCAACCCAGCTCTGCCCCCGGGGGTTTCGAGCTGGGCCGGGCGCGTTTCCCTCTTGCGCGAGTCGGCAGCGGCATCGTGTGGTTGTTTCGCTGAGCGCTGTCGGTGCCCAGGGGAAGCCAAGCGCTTTTCTCTCCCCTTTGGGGTGGGAGCAGGGCGGGGAAGAGCTCAGCTGTGCGTCCCGGCTCGTGGAGACTGAGGGAATGTGCTGGTGCCTGCAGCTGGGAAGGAAGGAGGATGAATGGTTTAATTGGATTAATGGTTTAATTGTCGGCCGTGCAGTTTCTGGGCTGCAAAAGGAAAGTGAATCCCAGCACGGCCTCTTTTCTCCTGGAACCTTTCCTGTTCTGTTCTGGGACATGCTCAACTTGTAATTCACCTCCTCTGAATTGCAATCCTGAATATAAGCAACTTTCCCTCCAGCAACTGGGTACCATCTACTCTGTCACTCCTGTAGACTCCAAACCCTTCAAAACCTCCTGCAACTGCTCTCGTACAGAACAGCCCCAGAGCAAGAAGCCAGTGCTTATGTTCATCTTCCCCTTGCAGTCTGTAACCCAGGCTGGGCACACCAGTGAGTGGCCCTCTCTGTCTCAGCTATACAGAGACTGAGGGAATGTGCCGGTGCCTGCAGCTGGGAAGGAGGATTAATGGTTTAATTGGATTAATGGTTTGATTGTCGGCCGTGCAGTTCATGGGCTGCAAAAGGAAAGTGAATTCCAGCGCGGCCTCTTTTCTCCGGGAGCCTTTTCTGTGCCGCCAGCGGCTGGATGTTCTTAGGTTGTTCTTGTGACTGGATTCTGTGAGACTGAAAGGTTCAGAGGGCACACGGAGCGAGCACACGGAGCCGCGTGTGCCGCGATTTGTAAGGCGCGAGGGGCAGTCTGTCCGTCCGTACCGGGGGCTGCACAGGGAATGTCCCTC